>JAJVSH010000033.1:367113-462771 GCA_021460005.1 Tetramorium alpestre | reverse complement strand
AACACTTTGGTGTTTGTTTCAATTCCCGAAGAAAGAATCTCGCANAGAATCCCTTTAAATTCATAATCACTAACACTGTTAGAAGAAAGATTAAGTTCCTGAATATAATAAAAAATTATTATCATTTTACTTCTCATCCACTATTTAACAACGGTTGTATAAAGTGAAAGAGAAATTTTCGATAATTTTTAATCTTTAGCAGAAAAATGGTGATGGACTGGCAGAATAATTTATGCGAGACGAAAGTCATTTCGGTCCGTGTAAGTAGGTTTTAAAAGCCGCTGTGTCTCGATACCTCCTGTCCTCTCGTTCGAACGTCGGGATAAAGCCGTGCGAGATGAGGACCCTGTCAGAAAGACAAAAAAAAGCTGCACCGCGGTCATGCTGAGAAAAAGACATTCGATTCTAAATATAACCAGTTGTCGAACGAATTTAGAAATCCGGTTCGAGTCACGTTTTTGAGCAGCGCACGTGATGAGGCACAAAGGAATAGATACGGGTTTCTCCCCTGGATTCCAAACATGCGTCATTTTCGACGCTTCGCCGTTTAACAAAATTGTTTTTACCCTCCGAAGGATATATTTTCAATGGGACCCAGTAAAAACGCTGACTACAGTGAGAAGTTGGCACGGCACTTACGGCTAAACGGCGGGATCCGTTATAGCAGGTTTATATGAAAACAAGACGGCGAGTCAAATGGACTATTTATTGTCTTCTTTTTTTGTAAGGATGTTCTGACGCTGACATTGTTACATTGAAAATACCATAGAACTTTTATAAATTGTTTCCATTTGTTATCTGAATACGTGGTTAGATTAAAACCTGAACCAATTCTCTAACTGGTTCACGAGTTATTGTACTTGATAAAAATACAATATAAAGTTTCTAAAGAAAAAAGATTATAGTGTACATGTCAACTGCCGAAGCGTGGCAAATATCAAAAAATATTAAATGACATTTACATGATATGAGCTCGTTTAATGCATATTTCAATCCTTAAAAGCATAGAACTTTATTTTCAATTTCATATCATTTAAAAACACGGGCTAACCCGCCCGTGATTTTGGATTCCTTTTTCGAAAAATTCAAGGTAAATTGAAAATCAATTTCATATCGAAGTAACTTTTGGCTAGGATTGTATAGCCAGATCATCCTTAAAAGAGAATAAAATGATTGTATAGCCAGAACATCCTTAAAAGAGAATAAAATGAGACACGTGTCGAGGCTCTTGTACCTATCTTGCACATCTTTTTGTACAAATGGTTTTGCAGCGAATAAAAAGACAAATCGAACAGACAAATCAAAAGAACAAGATACAAAATTGTTTAAATTATCATTTCATTATATTCTTAATTCATTCTCTTAGCGATTCTTTAAATTTTTGACACATATAAATCTATAATCTGTCGATTGCTACCGTCCAATTATTCTCTTTAGCGCCGTCGACGCGACACGCGTAACGTGCATTTAGCACGGAGTTGCCCTAAATGCAATTCTACTTCTTTCGTACGCCGGAATCACGCCGCTTCTCACCTTCTTCCACGAACGTTCCTTTCGTGCCGCGATAACTGACTTCCTGGAAGAAATGCAAACGTTGTGCTCGATTTTCCAGGAGTCAATCAAGCAACCGGTCGCGCAGACGGGAGGAGAGCTCGAATGGATCCGGCCAATCGCCAAAAAATGAGATAGTATAGCTCGAAAAGTATAACGAGGTATGGAATCGCTATTGTATAATCGACATCATTTTATCATATTGCATTTTTTGCCATGTCCCGTAACGGACATTGTTTTATATGCAACGTCCCAGATATTCGAACGATGAACAAATAGAAATAACGAATAAGATTGTAATTGAGTGGCTGTTCCTTTTTCCGTCACAACAGCATCTATTAGTACATCTATTAGTATGTATAAATTAAGATACTTATTGAGTTAGTTGTGAATTAGCACAGCTCATCACGGATGCTCATCAAGATCACGTTTTTGCTAGTTTCGCGTTTGTTAGCATTTCCCCTACTTTTTATTTCCGATAGAAAACAAACCCGGTTTCTCGGTTAGGAAGAGCAGTGAGTGCGGCGATGTAGAGGCAAGGTGTAAGCGCTGCTCTTATCTGCAGCTCGTATTGTTTCCTGTCAGTGAGAAACGTCTTCGTAATGCATTCTCCAAGCTGGAATAACGCTAGACCTCGCACAGAATGCGGCGGCGGCGGCGGCGGCAGCGGCCGGTACATCGTAAAACCGGCGTCGGCTGGGTACTTTGCGCAGAAATACTATGACAGCAATAATACAAAGATGTTGATTAACGGCGAATCTTCGATGCTTGGTATTACCCTCATGCGAGGCGTTTAAAGAATATTAATGTCAACTGCTGAGATGCGCTGGAAAAATCATTCACTCTCTCTCTCTCTCTCTCTCTCTCTCTCTCTCTCTCTCTCTCTCTCTCTCTCTCTCTCTCTCTCTCTCTCGTCGTTGTCGAAGATATAGACGAAATATAGATATCCTGAAAATGTCATTAGGAAGATATCGATGCTACCTTTAAACGTGAGAGGTAATTGCCGGCTCGCATAGCGGAGATGATTGCAAAACGCGTATGATCGGCGATTTGCGCGGAGACCTCGGTTTTTCAAGAACGTTCAACCATCTAAAGAAGACACGTACGTTCGCAACCTTGAAGATGATGTATCTTCGCATGATGATGTAGTTTCTTATAATTCCCACTTGGAAATCTCAAGAAAATGCCAAGAATTAACTGTCGTTTTGAGAAGGAACGCTGTCCTTCACGTCGCAAGTATTATAAAAATTGAGATTTTAATTGTTCGATTAATTCAGCTATCGCTTCGCAAGAGCGATTTGCATTAAAAGTTTTCAGTAGGAACTAATATTCTTCTAAAAACTTGTAACATTCGCGTGCTGTAAGTCAGTTTTGTCAGCTGTCTAGGCTCATGCGACATGCGCTTCGCATAATTTCGAAAGATAGCGAGCGAAAGAGCTCGGAGGCTGGCGTCGATCCGATCTCTACAAACGAGAGATACGACGACGTCGAGCTGTCGCGATAAATTTCGGCACGCTTTTTCTCTTCGTTTCGTGTACTTCTAACACGAGCGATCGCGCGTCATATAAATATATCTTTACAGCATATCGGCGACGGTAAGGGACGCCCCGCGTCGACGCTCGGCGTTAACATCTCCGCCGTCTGCGGAATTTAACACCGAAAACAAATGTTAAGTTCCTACTTTTTGTGTGCATTTTCGAGAAAAATCCAGTGGTTTTTATATATTTTCTTTAGAACGTATATCGCCAAGATTATAAGATATACTCACAAATTTTTAGCTTCTTCGCTTCTAATATTAACAATAAGATAAATAAGAAAAATATCAATTAACTTTATTTAGGAATAATTATAATATTTATTACTAAATCATTTATTAAATAAAATAAATTTTTGGTTACACTGTCGGATTTCGTTATAAAAGAAATTCTTGCGGTACAGAATTGGACGAGAGCTTTTCCAGACAATTTTCTACGAGTACTTTTAACTGAACAAGCTGTTTGCATTTACACTCTAAGCCGCGAGAGAGCCGCGGAGAAAGAAACCACATGATCCAGCAGTCCAGACTCATAAGTCAGTCTCGGGAGCAGGTGTCCGTGATTAACGTTATCGGAGGCAGCGCCGATTTTCTGTGCGTGGTAGCGAGCTTGGCGACACGCCAGAGCCTCAATTCTTATGACTCGAGCGAACTTTCGGCCGTGCCGATTATTACCGGTGCGTTTTCCAACCTCCTTGGACAGCGGCCAGACATGTTGCAAACATGTACTGGAATTCCCGTTGCGGACCTTCGAGTCGCGCACGCGATATGTCATGGACTCGCGACTCCAAGTTTCTACGCGACTCCGACACGTTCCTCCGAACATGATTTCCGCGGCGAGCATGATAACGCAAGAAATATACAGGGTGTTTTGTTGCGTCGACATGAAACGATCGTACCAGTTGTTTCGAACCCCAAGTTTTAAGGTTTTTTTATCGGTGATAAAATACTCTCGTAAATTTATAAAGATATTTAACATATTGAGGGACATTCTTCAATCTTTTCACAATGTTGTAATTGATTTTTTTCTACCGAGATACATTTTCCTTGATGAACTTTATTATCTTTTGCATCTCGATACCGGGAATATCCTTTGAGGACGTACGAAACGACATCGCACATCGCGCGAGCGAGTTCACAAGCGTATGATTCCGTCTCGGCGCGTCGGCGGTAAGAAAAATAAGACGGTGAAGAAGAAGAAGAAGAAGAAGAAGAAGAAGGGAGCAGGCCGCCGCCGCCGTCGCCTCCGAGAGAGGAGGCCTCGAGGTCGCGGCTGCGTAGTTCCCCACGGCTGCGGCTCCCACGAACTCAGCCACCGCGAGTGTATACCGCCGCTTTCCAGATCAGATTCATTGACCCCGCTGAATCTCTCGGAGCGGAGACTCGGCCGCACGATGCTTTTTCCTCCGTGTCACAAACGCAACGCCGGCCCGCGACCGCGGCCGCGGCCGCGGCAGTGACGGAGACGGTAAAGCAAGAGATCAGAACGAAAAATATACATATATGTATAGCTTTATCCGAACGAGTGATACGTAATATGCAAGTATGTATTAATGCGCGCCGAGTAAACTAGCGTAGACAAGAGTAAATGAGAGGAGAAAACGGGAATGAAAGGAGGTGATCCCCCGCAATGATGCATTTCCGAGAAACGAGACGTCGACTATAGAAGGAAGAATGAGGAGAGGACGGAAAGAATGGGAGATACTCTGTAGAAAAACTCTCATTGCATCAGTATTTCAAGCGCCATGAAATAAAACGTTTAAATCTCAAACACGAAAGTTTTCTGGATGTATTCGCGATTGAAATATTTGGTGTCTGATAGCGTCTTTAGCTAATTAATAACGACTTTGGTTAATAAATACAAAAATTATTATTTCGTGTTTATACGCGACACACATGCGCGAGACGCCGAGACGATGCCCCCTGGATTTTCGTCGTGATAGCCTAAATGAAGGTCAACGAGCAGAAATAAATTATGACAGATAATAAATGATGCGATAAACAGGAAGAGCGTTCTATATTCCAGGCGCGGAGCCAACTTCGATCTCCGATTCGAGGTGAACGCACCAACACAAGACATAGGATGATAAAAAAAATTATTGTCTTATAATTCTGACGACGAGGCCATGCCCACAAACAAAAGTGATGTGCGCATTAGGCGTATTATAAATAGATATCAACAAGGGATTTAACTCCTTTTTGATTAACTGCCTCTAACCTTACAACGAAATAAAATACCGAGACCCCTTAAGACGGGTGCAAGAAAGATACTTTGAAATTATTGGGAGAGATATTTTAATACATCCAGCTTAGGCCACGTGTAACTTTTTCTTCTTCAGAATCATTGAGTCTTATCTAACAATAAGTGGCATTCGCTAACTCTCAGTAATAACTCGAGCTCTGAATTTCTTATTTATCATTTTTCTTTTTATAAGTATTTTAGAAATTAAACATTGAGCACTTTTCGATGCTACTTACAGTTATCCTGCAGTAAAACAGAACTTTCAACGCCTCCAATTCTAATTCCTTCACCAACGTTGATTCGCGGTGATTATTGACTCGTCCTATTAATTAAATGATCATTCATTGTCCCAAGACGATGACAGGAGGCAAAATATCAGATCAAAAGTATGTCACATCTGCTCGTTGCTTCGAAGGAAATCCCGCTTGCGTCTTATTAAAAGCCTAACAGTTTGGATCGCCAGGCGAGGCCGTCCTGTAGCCGGCGAATTACGGTATCGCCTTCGCTTTAAGCAGCGTCGAGCTTAATTCCTCATTTAATCGCGCGCCAATTACATTAGCTGGCCGCGCCTGCCAGGATACGATCCTCTCACTGACAAGCCGGTCAGCCTTCGCGGCGATATGATGAAATTTCGGATTCATAGCAAAAAGTCGAATCGCTCGGCGAGTTTTACATATCTCAAGTTTCAAGAGACATTTTTTCACAGCTGAATAAATACATAATCCAATTTTTTTCTTTTTGGCTTATTTGTTTCGACGGGTTGAGCCGATTTGATTACTCCAGTTTGCTTATGATACTGGCAACTAAGAACCCGTAAAAATCGAAAAGTTCAGACACGTGTTAAGTGCAAAAGATATTTTTGCATAATATTGAATAAATATGAGCGTTTAAATATGACTATTTCATTATCGGCAGTTCCGCCAGTTTAATTCATTCTCGATATAAAAAAACTTGAATAAAAATCTTTTAAATAAAGTCACAAAGCATTAAATAATAAAACGAAAGATTATTTGTTTATAATATACGCTTTTGGCCATTGTTATTTATGTAATAATAACAATATGTTAAACTAAAACAATCGACTAGTAAACATAGCTCTAATATTTAAGCCAATATTTATAGTAGCTATAGTTTGAGACAACGCGTGATCTAAGGCACCGATTAAAGGCGTGAATATCCCGCAGAAGTCCGTCGTGAAAATTCAGTCGCGCGAGAAAAAGCGAAAGCTACTCGGTTGAACAACACTCGTGCAACAAGTACGCAAGAAATGGTGGTTGTTCGGTCGGCGAAGTGCATCGCACGCGAGTACGAGGTGTATCGGAGCTAGGATGCAGTTATGTAGCAGGACCGAGGCAGAGATACGCTTTGAAATATATATTTTATATATATATATATATATATATATATATATATGTGTGTATGTATGTATGTATATACGGCCACGGTCAAACTACACTCAGATAAACTCAGCCGGGACGCACCGGAGCTCCGAGATACGTACGAGACCAGACAAAGTGCATGCCGTTGGAGATGTAGGGGAATCTTAGCGGAGATACACCTGCTGTGCGACTCTAGTGCGAGTCTCGGCTACGGGGTGTCTCGGAAACGCTCGTGTCGCATTTTCAAAGTTCTATCTCGTGATTTATGGTCTTGATACGTGCTTCTCACAATGAAATTTGAATCGGAGGATTACATTTTCTATCTGAAACTTGTCTGACAGGTGGAAACGTACAATCGCGAATGTACAAATGTGAGTTTCTATTGAAACTTTTAGTTGAGTTTCTGAAATTCTTGAAAATGGAAAATCAAGAATTTATATTCAGTTTGTAAACTATTATTGTAACTAAAGAGTGCTTTGCTTGACTATTTTGATATTTAATTTTTATTCATCGCAATCGCAGATGTAAAAATTGAAGAGTTAATTCGTTAAATTCTTTTTACCAGATTAAACGTGTTTTAAATTTCATTGAGAGAGACAAAAGTTCCAGTGCCTCTATCTGTAAATATATATATGTATGTACCTGCGATATGAAACGAACCGATGAATACGTACCGGATAGAATGGATAATATTAGATAAAGCGCGTCTGAAGCATCAGTCAGCTTTATCGCGAAAAAAAGGATGAAATGTGAGACATACTTGCAAGTAGATCACGCATTCCAACTGATATTTGATACCAAGTGTTTAATAGTTATTCTTAATACTCTCTGTCACCGAGCGCTGTCGACAGCTTGCTACGAGACACGCGGATTTACTAATCACCCGAGAAACGCCGAGATTACAATCCCGAGGAATGCGCTTAGAGCTGTCGTTTCGAAAGACCGCTACTCTCACATTCTAGCTACACCGTATTATATTCATCCACGCGCACAGATTTGTGGTTTCTGCCAGCACCATTTATCTACCGCGAAATCAAGCTCGGTTTTAATAATTTAATCGTGTATTCTCGGCTTTTCATCTTGCGATCAAAATTACGTTGAATTGTAATAAAATACGATGATTTTTCAAGTTTTACGGAAAGGAATATCTGCTCCCCTCTAACAATAAGAGAAAAAGAGAAGAATTATTCGCAAGTTGTACAAGCCGACTATCATGCGCTAAAGTATTTAGCTTACTGAAATGCGGCGTCTTGATTGTACCTCGGGATAATCTGAGCGTGAGGATATTCATTGCTTCGCGTTATTGAATTCGTTCTGCTCGGCGTTGCGTTATTTAGGGAGAGGTCAACTCGTAGTGAATCATCGTAGATTCGAGCATGGAAAGCGTTCGTTCGCGAGAAGAACGACGAAAGATGAAGAAGACGCGATCACCGCGTGGTCATCTCGAGGCCATTTAACCTGACTGAAAATAGTAACTCGAAGACTAAACCCCTGCACTCTCCAGTTATATAATTTTCTGCAACGAATTTATTGTTCTCTTTCAGTTATATATTTCTTAATGTATCTGCGATTCTGCGAATAATGCGATTATATAACGAAAATGTTAAATATATACATTTTAGATTAGACAACTTTTGTCGAAATTGTATCATTTTTATCAAAATTAACAATAAGATGATCAGAGGCACAAATCTTTGCTATTTTAATTAAATTGTAAAACATACTGCTAACTTTCCACTTAATTATATTTATATTGTATTTATATATAAAATTAATTTACACCAATTTATATTACTTTTGCAAATTAAAAAGTTTATGTATTTTTTTCATGCATAAAATACATTTTTCTTTTTATAATGAAGGTGTAATGCGATATTCTTTGCTTCTTAAATTTAATTTTTATAATAAAATTACTATATTCGCATTATATTGTTTGTGCACATAAAATTAAAAATCAATGCTAAGACATAAACAATATACGTAGTATTCTTCGAAGTGTTGTACGATATACGGCGCAATCGTAATCCGCTTCGAGTAACTCGACGGCGAGGCGTGCAATTGATGCATTTGGAACATCACTCTGCAATCATGCGCAGCCTCCAAGAGCGATTGCGTCACGGCATAATGAAACCATATTAAGAAAATGTGGATACTTTATATCTCTTCTTCTCGACGAGACGTATACAAACAATGCGAGTATAGTCGAGTAAACATCGTGGTCTCAGATTCTTGGCTAAGAATTATTGTTTTCCACTATATCTCTCTGCCATCACGTCATTTCGATAAGATTTATGAGTTACATAGATATAATTTCAATTTGCCATAAACTTTTAAAACAGATTTCCTCTATTTAATTAACGTGCCATAACCGTTATCGATTGTATCGATTGTATTGTTTTTGGATCGATTTGAAATATTTTTAAAAAGACTAGAATATCAATTTTACTTTGAGAATTGATTTATTGACTACTCAATTATATTTCCATATTTTCGTAAATTATTATTCGTCTTTAAAAATTGCCTAGAAAAAAATTCGAGTATAATCTAAGCGAGAAAAGTTCGAATCACGAGCGCGAATCAACGCATCTGGAGCGCGGGAGTGTAAATATTAGTATTATGGATTATGAGAGCAGACGCGAGACAAATACACGATGTTTTCTGTGTCGGTGGCGGCAGGAAGATTAAAGCTGATGGATCTTTATAGCCGGTTTTGTCGCAAGATACTAAAGTACGTCTTTAACCCTTCGCGCGGTTCTATATCAAGATATTGCTTACAATACAAGTTAAATCATGGAAATAAAATTTCATTCTTTCTTTTTGCATTTATATCTTTTTGTATATAATTATATATAATATACATTTTTGAATTTCGTGTTTTATGCAGATTTTTATAAACATTTCTGTAAAGCAGTTAGTTATTATATAATTAATAGATTACTTTAGATTTTCTTTATTAAAACACTAGAGGAAAATTAGCACGTTAATTGTTCTACTGAACAATACCAATGACGTTCAAGTAATTGCAGAATGCTTGATATCGACCCATTTCTCAACGTTATCTCGGATCGCGAAGGGTTAATCGTTCTCCACTGCCAGCTGTGGCCAGATTCGCCAAAGCAACAGACGTCTCTGAGGATCGGAAAAATTTAATGGTCGTATCAGTGCGGATAATTGAAGCTCATATAATACGACGTGCGTGATAATGCATGTTAGGAGAAATCTTTGATGCTGCACCGCTCTTACTAATCCTTCTACATATCTCTCAGATTATGTTGTATGCTAATTTCTTGTTAATTATTGAACTTGAAAATCTTTTTCACTTAATCATATCTATACAATATTGATATTATATATTGATATAATTTTTACAAATTAAAAAATTTAATATATTATACATATCTCTTGTGCATAAAATATTTTTTTCTTTCTTAAATAAAGATCTAATTCTTTGCTTTTAATTAGATCGTTATGCTGCTATACTTACTGAAAATTTATAAAAATTTAAAGAAAAATTTATAAAAGCCTGAAGAAAATCTTAAAGAAACAATTTTAAAAAAAATTTGTATAAATCGTTTTTTATTATAATATAATGAAGTGGTTTAGAACGCTTTTATATGGGAAGCAATATAGAAGAAACGCTGCAATTACATGGCATATAATTAATCTTCTTCAATTCAATCAGTTTCATTGAACATTTATCTGGCTGCAATTAAAGCTTAAAAGATTTAAACAACAGAATTCATAAACGTTGAATAATTGAATCAGTTTTCTACCGGCCAATAATCTTGTTGGCCAATCAACGTTACGTTGAAATTAACGTTTAGGAAATTGACTATAGTGGACATGCCCACGTTATCGTTTAATTATAATCTCCTAAACGTTGAAGCGTAATCAACGGATTCTCTGATCATTTCTGCCTATTCCTCCCCTCCCCCTCTCTCTCTCTCTTTCCTTCTTCCTCTACTTTTCTCTTTGTTCTCCCTTTTCGTCGAAAGTAACAAGCTTATCGAAGAAAACTTCCGATACAGAAGCGTTTGGTACACAAACAATAAAAGCCTGTGGACATTGATAAACACAGATAACGAATTGCTCGCATACTTGCGTAGGAAATACTACTCTCGCCATCGGCTATCAGTGAAATGACGACTTAAGTACTCGTCGGAATGCACGAACAATCATCGCCGAACTATTCTCTACTCAGACCTCTGAGTCTGTAAAATATAAAAACTTTCACGCGCACCGAGTCGGTATTTTTATTGCGCTCTGCATTCTAAATTGAATGACAGAACGGAAACACACAAAAACATATTTAAGGAATTATCGCGAAAAATACATGTAATATAACGAATGATAAATTATATATCGCTATATGAATATTACATATAATTTTATATATTATGATAGAATCGACACGTCGAAAACATATAAGAAAAAAATAATTAACTCTCAATAAATACCAGAACTATAATCATATTTTGTATATTTGTCTATTATAAAATCAGAATAATAATTTCTAAGTAAATTTATTTCTAATAAGAACTCTTAATTAATCATAAATAACACTCTTAATTAATCATAAATAACACTTTGTGCTTTTGATCGGAATTCTGTAAACATTTCCCATCGAATGCCAGAAATCATCAATTAATATGCGCGCAAATTATATGCTATAAAATTCTCATTAATTCCTCATTCAAGCTACGCTCAATAGCAGTAGTAACGAGTAATATCGAAGAAAGAGGCAGTAACCGAATGACCTTGACCTTGACGCATAGACGAAAAACAATCGGAGCCGAATCTCGAAAAAGTTTCATCGATATTTGGTCTCTTCTTGTGCGGCGAACGAGTTCAACATTATTAGGCTATATCTCTCATAACGTTCTTTATATATAGAAGCACGTATTTTCGCGAGATAACTCGCTCGAGATTCTTCGTGGCGTTACGACAGTCGCATAAAATGTCGCTCCGCATCCGTTACTTCTCTTTCGGTGACCTCGAGCAATATCGTGTCCAGAGCAAGCAAGAACTTTGGATATACTATATTTTATTTCGCCCTGTCTCAAATCACTGAATTTACAACTCGCGGATTACCGCGCGGCGCATACGAACGCAAGCGCGGTATTAAACGTGATATATTTGCCTTAATATGCCTTTTATTTTCCTCTTTGGCTATGCGCATTGCACGTTTTGTTTGGCAAACAAGCGCACGCAACTTTGTCGGAAGAAACCGAAGATTCGAGTGTGCCGCGCGACCTTCCGCGAGATCGCCGGAAAATTACAATGCGTGAGTACCTTCATATTGTTTATCCTCTCAATAATTCAATATATTTTGTTACATAAAAGAACTACGTCAAAAATAAAGATTTTTATGTAATTTTTCTAAACAATGTTATCAACATTCTGTTTCAATTTTCAAATTCGGCAAGACTTTTTCTGTGCGTATCATTACAACATCATCGACCAGCACGAGCATCCTGCATCGCGTGTCGCGGCCTTTTATTAGTGCAAAATACGCTGGACCGATTTAGCGATTGCAACTAGAATAGGCTACAGAGGATAAGTACCTTAGTTTAGTGATCTTACCGCGCTCGACTGCAATAGGGCGCCCTTATAGCTCTTGATCGAAACACTTCCACGTACTTACCTAGAACAAAAAATGACACGGTAATATCAAAATGACAGAAAATGATGGAATTATGATCGAAAGGTGGGTTTTTCTAGTCATACTCTCATCATTTTATGATGTTATTGTAATTTTCTGTTCTACCTGGGTAATATATCACAATAGTTATTTCAGGACGCACGTAAAAAGTACTTGGTTCGTTCTCACATAAATCATACACTGGCAGTCTTTTCCTCGGTCATGACCCGGCGTGGTCCCGGCGCGCGATAACGATTATCGATGTTTCATGTTCAAAATATTCCGTCTTCGACTTTCGAACGTATCGCCGATAAACGAGCGATACCGAGCGTTAATTCAACTCCGGGACATGTCAATATCGGTGCCGGGCGCGGAAAATCGCGTTTTCCGTCGTCGTGAGTGAAATTATTGCGCGCACGCGGCGGCGAGGTACATCGTAAAGCCGGGTAAAGCCAGACGATGGGCGCTTCCTGCCGCCGTCTGACATTTACCTCGATGTTAACGCATCGACTTTCGTTGATTGGAAAGGCTGATAAATATGGTCGCGCGAAAGACATTCAATCTCCCTCCGGTCGTTACGCGCCTTTTATTTATGGCGTCAATTTCAGTGGCCGGCGGGACGCGTTGAACTTTTTGGAATGCTAACGGGCTCGCTCGCAGGAAACTGTATTTTACATCTGCATCGGGGCATGTTCATAAATTGAGTCGTTTAAGTCTACCTTTGCCGCGTAATGTGGACACGACGCGTCACGTTGAATCTACTTTTTCTCTAAATTTCCTCGAGTCCCCCCCCCCCTCCCGAGTCTGGATTCGTGTCATTCTCGGAATAAACTGCTCGAGTAATGATGAATCCATTTTTCTCACCGGAAACGGATAATTCACGACGCGTGCGTTTCTTACGGTAAAAATTGATCTAGATTATACGCACGGTCGCTGCATTAATTTTATTTTGTTAACAACTACCGGGCCGGAAGAGAAGTTGGTAAAGAACGCGCGCGCGTTCCGACTACATACATATGTTTCGTACAAATTTGTTCTTCATCGATCTCGAGATAATCTACGATAGAACGTATCCCATAATAAAGGCATAAAGTAAGATATACGACATTTCGCGGCTTGTCATTCGCAACACACTATAAAATGTCCGTTGCTCCTGTTATCGCTACTGAAAATAGACGGCGAGAAGACCCTTGGCAAATAAACAGCGCGGCGCGCGCGTTCCCGCGAGGCGACGACACGTAAACGATCGGGAAGTCGATTCTCGTATTTGTACGTCTTATTCACGGAGCAGACATAATCCCCGGCGTGCCTGCGTAACGGTAAAAACAGATCGGCGTGCATTCACTTTTCCTCGCTGTGTGTACGCACACTCGCAGGCGCATTATCCAGCCGCATATGAGGCACGCACTTTGCAGCACGCCTTTTAAGGGTATATGCGAACGGTAACGTGTCAGTGCCTAGTAACAAGCCAAAACATATTGTATTTCTCGAAACTGCGAGAAGTACAAACGGCGTATCACGCAACGTAATTATCCTTTTACGTGCGCTTTATACACGGAAGTCTCGGTTAAAAGCGAGATGTAAAAGTAATTGGAGAGCGGAAATGGGGGACGTCAGATGAGCGCTACGTTCTGATTTTTCCTCTATCGACGCATAGATTGCGCAACAAAATATATGCGAACGGCAAATTATCTCTACAATAAAATGTATATTAGATATTTAAGTAAAATTTATAAACATTTAAATATTTTCAAAGATTATCAAAAGGTCGTTTCAAGTTTTATGTATACATGAAATTAAATGACTCTTAGTTGTAGGCAAAATCTCTGAATTATCGTATAATTTTGCTCTATGACTCGCATCCAAGATTCGCTGTCGGTTTACACATGTTCCCGCAGATCCCATCATGTTCGTCTGATGGACATATTTTAGCTGTATAGCTCTTCCTTTCTCGCGTATCGTTTGCGTTACTATTACTGTAAACTCGACGATTAATTGCATGTTCGTTCGGCGGTCGAGTAAACGGATAAAATCGCCAATCGATTTGTGGCACGTATTGTGATATGATATATCACTGGACTGGCGAGGAGATAGAAGCGTATTCCATCGTGATTTTTCCATTGTGAGCTCCAAGAGGATCGAAAACAACTTTCACTTGGTAATAACAGCCGACTTATTCTTTTCCGGGTGCCACACTGCGCGGTTACCCCCGCGGTTACTCAATTCAGAGTTCTTTTTCCAATTGTTCAAATCGTACGACTCGTAGAAACAGATGGAATTTTAGAGACGTAGCAGATGCGCAACATTCTGAGAAATTCCTGAGAAAACTGGCGGCCCTAAATTGCCTCGGGGAACGATGCGTCCGGTATATGCACGCCGCTGGCTAAGTGGCGTCTATTAAGATTAGAAACTAGGTTAATATTGCTCCCTGGGATGAACCGCTACTTAAGTGAAAGCTCTGGCGGCTCAAGTTAATTCATCGCCGCGTTGCGCAAACGTATTGCTAATTTCTCCGCTCGACCAATTAAACGCTTACCNCACGTGTATGTATGTACGCGCATAGAAAACGATCAATTTACATCTTCCTATCTGTTGGCAGATTGATCCGATGCTTCCAAGAAGGAGGGACAGGTGACAAGCAAGATCCAGACGAGCGTCCTGAGATATCTCTCTCAAACTCCGCGAAGAAGCTTCACTTAGAAGCGCGAGGACGAGACGATGTTGAGCCTACGGCGAAGGCATTCTCGGTGGAGAATGTTTCTCATCTTACTGTTTCTCGGCATGATCTGCAGTGGCGAACTGACACCTATCCATGTACTCGAAGAATCACCGTCATTGTCGTCATCGACAACCAAAAAGAAGGACATTGGCTCTCTGAGCGACTGGCAGGCGTGGCTCCTGACGGACACACAGAGTTTTCAATCCGGTTCGGACACCTACCCCGGGGATTTACGAAGGATAATGCCGAAGAGCATATTTATCGCGCCGGGGTTATGCCCAGAGGGTTATGACGCGGATCAGATGGGCAGATGTGTGAAGAGCATAAGTCTTAACGCGACCGCACACAATGGCTTTCTCTTGGAACGACTTAAATTTAGGTATAGTAATTCGCAAGCCTCCAAGAATGATCAGAAAAAATCGACCGGTCCCCTGCAGCTTAATATCCCCTTGGTACTCGACATTAATCGTCAGACGAACAGCGAAGTCGACGAAACATTCTCGACAAACCAGCCGGTCACGGTTCGGCCGACTCGCAATAAAACTTACTTCACGAGAGGCGAAGAGAAGACAAAACCGCACGAGACAAATTCGTACCAAGTGAAGAATGACACGACCTTGAACGAGGAGGAGTCGACATTTTTTCTTGAGAATTCCAATCTCGATGACGTTAGGAAAACTGATCAAAAACCTCAAACGACAGTTTCAATCGCAGAATTGATCGAGGAGACGAACGATACCAATTTCTCAGAAATAGTAGACTACAAGATCCCGATAGATCTGAAGACACTATTGAACTCTTCAAGCGTGAAGAAGGTCAACGTGAGTGACGGTACAGAAGAAAGCGTTTCAATCGCGGAGAAGCGAGAGAACTCCACTGAAACGTCGCCCGCACTCGTGCTGCTGATCTCACCTACAAAATTGACAAATGTAGTAGACGACCTGTTATTGACACAAAATGACACCGAGCAAATCGCACAGATGTCCACTGTCACCTTAAGCACTTCCACGAAGGAGAGCATCACCGTCAGGGCACTAGACCCCACCACGCTTCCACCTACGAAACAACTGACCCCGTTGGATGAGCAACGAGATAACGAGACATACGCGGAAGACGAGTTGACGCCAGAGACTGCCAAGCCGAACGAATCGCAGGAAACGGATTTCTACGATGCGGAAGAGGATGACGAGGATTATCCATACAGCACGGACGTGCCGGAGGACGAAGACTCGATTGAAGGCGAGGAGATCTTGAAACATGGAGAGGCCGGCATGACGATTCCCACACGAGACGTCGAGCGACTCGATCGCGATCGCCATCAACGGCAACGAAACCAAACCGCAGATTTGCAGAAGAAAATGCTCGATATAAACGATCGGGTCATGATTCGCTTTAACGATTCCGCGCCCACGGAGGACAAGGATGAGGCGGGGAGTAGTATCTCTAGCGAAGTCAGCATTGACGGTGACTTCATTTTGGAGACAACGCTCTTGGATGTAAACACCGAGAGACTGCAAGTTACCACCCAGTCGCCAGACGTGACAGAAAAAATCATCAAAGACAGCGAGAACAATTCCGAAGAATTTGACAAGAGACCCGATGTCGCCCCGGAAGTTGTATTCTCTCAAGACGCTCACGGACGCAAGCGAACCGAGCAGCTCTCCACGAAGCTCGAGAACGAAAGGAACGAGGAACTGGAAGCTGCACCCTCTTCGTCCGAGTCACTGTTGTACGATTCACCGGAGGAAGACTCGGTAACCGAGATCCGCGCTAGTGAGAAACAATTGAATACCAGATACGACAGTAAGACGTTGCAAGGAAGTTCGAAAGACACGCAGTCGTACTTTCCGGCGAGCAGTTCCCAGCGGACTACAATGAACCTCGACTCGGCCGAGGATTTCGTGAGATTTCCCGATTATGTGAGGCAGCCGCAGCAAAGTAATTACGTGAGGTTTCCATCTAACGAAGCCAATAGCATACACAGTCTGAGTTACAAGCAGAACTCGCGCTATCCCGCGGACGACGTCGGTCCTTACGGCGGCACCAGCACCAAGAGCAGCGTACCCATTCGTCAGAAACCAGTTTACTATCTGCCGTCAAGTTGGAAGCTGGACCGTTCGCAACCCGATCACATCCAGACGACGGCTAACGAGAGAGACCGGAATCGGAGACCGGAATTGATGAGTATCTGGAGCAAGATGCCGTTGATCAGGGATCCAGCTATCTATCCCATCTATCAGGACGACGAGGCAACTGACGACGACCAGAAGCAACCCCATGACCGATTTTTCCGGGCGCGATTGTCGCGGAGATTGAGCCCCGTCGCGGAGACGTCGCCAGGGAATAGGGTGCCAACGCAAAAGCGAAGAACGCCAATCAACGTGTAATTATCGTTTCGTCGTTTTTCCATCTAATGAACTTTGTAACTGTGTCAAATTACTTGAGAAGAATTCCGAAATTGCGTATCAAGATAGTTTTTCGTGAATTGTTCGCTATATTTAGATCGCTATGATTTAGAAGGCTTCGAAGAATCAAGAAAAACTGTCGAAAATATGCTGCAGCAATCTGTTGAACAAGTTCGAGAGTCGGTGCAACGTGTATCGCGCCTAGTATTTTTTTTGCTCAGCGAATATGTTGCAAATCGTTGGAAACTTGGACGATCTCAGGAGTGATCTGGAATCTAAGTATCTTCTCTAGTGTTGCCTTTCCGATTTTCGTGCGAGAAGAAAACTGGACTTGCTAAGAGCGGAGGGAAAGTTAGAAGCGTACTTAGACATTCGCGTGTTACGTTTACGTCACATTGTGTTGGCGATTAAACTCGTACCCGGATAAAGCTTTTCGCGGAAAATCTTACACAGAATGCATCTTAATAACTATGCTGCGCAATTAATAGTGATAAGCATTGGATAGAGAAAATAGCAAGAAAGTAGCAAGTAGCTGACGCAAAAGATTTCGCGCAATCGATTATGAATTTTGCGGCGTTAATGAGACGTGCAGCTTCCTATCGAAACTTTCATTTTAAACTGCACCATGCATTTCAAAATAAAGGCACCGATGAGTCACTAAACATCGGTTATCCTTTGTGAACTTGTTGCGTCTAGCGATAGCAAAATATGAATTGCATGAAAAAAAATATGCGTCGCTCTCGGGAGTAAAGTTGAGCGAGAGAATTTGTTCGAACTGATATTAATTAGGCTAACATTTATAAAACAAGCAAAAACTGAGATTTTCTATCAGAATACGCTAAAGTAAAGTAGAAAAAAACACTGCCCGAAATAATTTTTAAATTTTTTTACAAACAATTTTTTATATTTTTTTGATTGTAGAAATTAATAATAATCCGCATTTTCATCACATATTTGATTTCACGTATTATAAATACGGTATTCTTAGATCTTTATATTTTTAACTATCAGTGTTATTTTAATATGATAATTATTTTGTAATGAAATTTTATTTACAATGACTCCGTTTTATTTGATTTTCCATTAATTTTAATGTGAAAAATAAACTTAATGAAAGCAAAATGGAACAATAGTATTGAATATTAAATATGCAGCGAAAATGCGGAATAATGAATTGTTAATAGTAAAAATGTATCGCTGATTTAGGCTATCGCATGATGAAATAGTCATTAATTCAGCCAATTCATGCGAATTATCGTTGATGAATCTTTATTCTCTGCGCAACAGAGAGATAGTTTTTAGACTCGTCAGTGTTAACGCTAATTTCAAAAAATAAGGATATATAAGCGGCGTGTACGAACTCACGAGCGATATGTCGAGTTCATTTACTAACGAAAGTGTTATTGATGCACAGACTGATCTTTATAGTTATTATAGAGTAGTCGATTTTTGGTCGTACGAAATTTTGAAAATCCTGTTGCTCTCTCTTCAGGAAAAAAAAATACATCGTGCAACATCAATTTCTCGTGCTCGTCGTTGTAAGTTTTGCAGAGAAGGACATGCGAATCACTTGGTTTATATGACTTTTTGCAAATTCTTAAATAACTCGATTTTATAAACGACAAGCGTGCGCGAACCTGTTAAGACATCTTTTTGCAAATAAGTCACGACGTACACCAACATTAGCTAGCCCACAGCGTAGAATAAGTTTTCGACTTGTGACTTAATCGATGATGTAGTTTCACGTCGATAGCTTCAAAGGTGATTTCGCTCGAATTAGCCGTAATTAATGGTCGAAAGGTTTCAATGAAACTTCTTTACCATATTCGCCTTGTTTTTCATCCAAGGCAGAATAATTTCATTAGCGTCATCAATACCGCTATAATAAACGGAATCCGGCTACAATGTGACACACAGTATAAGCAAAAACACTTAAATCTTTTATTTATTTCAATAGTATTATAGTAATACAATAAATCGATGTAAAATATTTTAATGATTTGTAATTGACGTATAAATCACTATATCTATAATCTTAAATTAGGCAATTAATTTAGGATATTCTATTATTTGTCATATTATGATACTTTTAGAAATTCAGTTTGCTTAACATCAAAGAGTTTACAAAATATTATGTTTATAACAGATTTAACACTAATTCAGCAGCATTCTATTTAAATAATATTTATTAAATTTCGTTAATATTCGTGTATTAAAATTTTCTAACGGTTTGTTTCTCGATTTTTATGTATTGGATAAATCATTGTTACAATGTCATTAAAAAGCCGTGATTTTTATTGTAGCGGGCGTTACCGAGACTCCGTTTTAAGCATCGAGACATTTCAGCTTTTGTTATTCCTGCTACGAACGCGCGAAATGAAGCCGAAAGATTTTACTTGACATTGTGCGGCCAGTAAGTCTACTGATCTACATGCGTTTCAATGTGGTGTGTAATGTCTCTCGTACTATTAAATGTCGATTCGTGTACATATTAATTTTATTATTGCGAAATGTATATATGCATAGAGGCATAATGTAGGCATAATATAAATAAATAAGTGTTAACAGCAGAGCACAGACCCGTTTGCGTATTAATCGTGTATTAAATCTTATTGTATTATTTATAGCGAAATATATCGATGTATATTGCATTTTTCGTGTTGTGCAAGGCCGCCTGTTAGATAACGGAGTGAAAGGAGTTGTGGAAAAAAAAAATCGCGTACAACGCCCGTATGATACCAAATTATCGTGCTCTTTTATTTGTACAACCTGCCCACACGTCCTCATAACACGTACAATTGAAATATCTATATACTTCTAGACTACGTAACTGTATCAGCTCGTCTTGAGACCCTTAAACCCTCTAGCCAGGAAGAATTTCTCCGTCGACTCGTCTCTCGTCGCGTAGGGCCTGATCACTTTGACGCTACTGTAAAACTTGGACAGATTCTGTTCAAACTGTTGCGCCTTACCACCGTCCCAGACTTTTACAACGAGCGTACCTTCCTCTTTACTGATCTGCAGCGCAAATCTCAGAACGGCGTACGCAAGTAACATTATATTATCGTGGTCTATCTCCCTTACGCCACACGCGTTTGGAGCCATGTCGGATAAGACCACGTCGGCCTTGTCACCTTGCAGCAATTCAGTCAGAGTCTCCTGCGTTTTGGCGTTCGTGAAATCCATGTTCCCCAAGATAGTCGCGCCTTCCACGGGGTAAAACGGAAGTCTGTCGATACCGTACACTCTGCCAATGGGACCTTCCTTCTTGCCGTGCGCATTGGTCAAATTGGTGGCGACTTGCGTCCAGCTGCCAGGCGCCGCTCCGCAATCTATGACCGTCAGACCCGGACTGAGGATTTTGAACCTCCCGTTGATCTCCAGGAGCTTGAAGGCGCTTCTGCACCGATAGTTCTCCTGCTTCGCCTTCTCCACGTAAGGATCGCGCATCTGCCTCGTCAGCCACAGCTGCGAACTGTGTTTCTTGCCCTTCAGATTTCGCGGAGTCTCCTTGAGCAGCGCGTAACTGGTGTGCACGCCTCTTGTCCGCGAAATGCTCTTGTAGAGAGAATTCATTCCGGGATATATGCAAATGCAAATTGACGCGATTGATCTAACCTGCTCAAGTGCTCGTTACTCAGCGTAAAAGCTCGAAACATCAAGGCTTTCCATGAACAATGTTCATGGAACGATCTATTTCTCAGGAGACTTGGCACCATACATCCTCAGCGTAATGAATTGTGCATACAAATCGCGTAGCTAATCGTGAAATAAATGCGTGTGAAAAGCAAATTATCAACACCGCGAAACCACAATACTGGGCGCGGCCATCTTGCCTCTAACGACTGTGCTGCCGACATTAGCTACCAGCTGATCAACGTCCGTCGATTATTACGCCAGAAACTTGGCGTACCGATATTGAGCTTTAAAAAGGATCAGCCTTTTTAATGAAATCAGTTTAAATTCTTAATAGACATTTAGATACAATATAAAAAAGAAAAAGAAATATTTCACTTCAAAATTGTAGATTTGCACTTCGTAATTGCTTCGTATTGCACTTTCTGCACTAAAAGTGAAAGAGATGTATAACTATATGTATAGACGTTGACGAGGAAAAGAAGAAAAATAAAAGTGTAGAAATCGAACTATTATTATAAAAAATAACAATTGAAGAGAGTATCGGTATTATTGACATCATATATTGTATATATGTATATATACATATGTATATGATCGCCAACATAAATATATTTCAACAACTATAACTTTTATAATGAAGTATTAAATTTATGATTTATTATATATCATATTTTTCATAAATAAGAATGTATATTTGCAATGCGATATTTTTTACAATTGTGAAACAAACAAAAATGGAATAAGACTCGATTAAATTTAATTTCTATTCTTTAATTATCACATTAATTTATCTCTACATTTATCTTTTCTAACAATTTTTTCATTTATTTATTTATTTATTTATTCCGTTTAATACATTATGTTCTTTAACTTTATTTCTATGTTTTTATATGTATTATGTATTATGGCAGAAGAAAATTCAGTGAAATCAAAACATTTCATTTTACAGATAATAAGGTTTAAATTTTAACATTTCAACATTTTTGTTTGCCCGTTGCTGGCCTACAACTTAATATTTTGCTTTCCCTATAATAATATCCCGTACTTTCTCGATATCCTCCGACATTCTGAGAATTGATATGTGTTAGAGCACGTATCGGAGAAAATACTCGACGCACACATGCGCGTGTATGTTCGCGGCACTGGCAGGGAAGAGAAGAGTGCCGCTGACTGCTGAGAGTGCTACTGCTGAGTGCCGCTGCCGCGGACCGGCGACGATGTGACTGGATGTGATCGAGACCGCGGCGCGAGCGCGAGACGCACGTCTGGGCCCGGATGTTTTCGCCGAAGCGACGGAGTGATTCACGATGAACCTCACCGCGGGTAACGCGCACGGCAACGGCCTGCTCTACGCCGGCTTCAATCAGGACCAAGGTAGGCTCGGCTCGGCTCGCCGACGGCGGAACATTCGTGCCGCGCGTATCTGTCAGATCTGTCTCGCCTGCATTTCCGCCTCCGCGTTCTAACCTAGCCGCGGCGCAAATGTAACGTCGACGTTCGCGTTCGGTTTCGCGTCACGGCGGTAACAAGTCGGCGTCCGCCTAATCGTTCCTAACCTCGCGCGCCTGTAATCTGGAACATCAGAGGACTGACAATGAGAGGACCGTCGCCGCGATCTTACTGATCGATCGACCACGATGACCCACCGACGTCCGCGCGATTCGCGGCATACTCATGATTCGTTCTCGTCTCTCTTTCTCGATCCTTTTCCGTAAGAAGCTGCGGTAAAAGAATGAAACCGTTCCATTTATTTGTCAGCGTTTTTCTCTTCGTCTTCTTTTCCTTCCGTCCCATCTCGAAACGATATCGTTGCACGCACCAAGTAAATTCACGCGATATCGCGCTTCCATGTGTGAGTTTATCGGGTCCACTCATCTTTTGCGCTCGTGTGCGTGTATCGTGTATGTGTAAATATACATGATAGTTGATTAATATTGCCAAGGAAAGGGATGTGAGTATAGCAGATAAAACTGTATCACTGCCGTTCACGCATTTGCAGGATGCTTCGCCTGTGGCATGGAGAACGGATTCCGAGTGTACAACTGTGATCCACTGAAGGAGAAGGAGAGGCACGATTTCAGCGATGGGGGTCTCGGCTATGTAGAAATGCTTTTCAGATGTAATTATCTGGCACTGGTTGGCGGTGGAGCCCAACCACGGTACCCGACGAACAAAGGTTCCTTTTACTTTCTACATGTTTACATGTGGTGTACTTGATATACAGTATGCGATTTATATTATTATAAATCGAGAGTTATATTTTTTTATTTTATATACACTTGTATACTTTGTGATTGCAGTCATGATATGGGATGATATAAAGAAAGTGCCAGCGATTACTCTAGATTTCAATGCGTCTGTAAAAGGGGTCAAGTTGCGGAGAGACAGGATAGTAGTAGTGCTAGAGGGTGTTATAAAGGTTTATACGTTTACCCAAAATCCCCAACAGTTGCACGTATTTGAAACCAATCCCAATCCGCGAGGGTTGTGCGTTCTTTGCCCAAACAGCAACAACTCCTTACTCGCCTTTCCTGGACGAAAAAACGGTCACGTTCAAGGTAAACTCTGTCGTAAACGGGATCAATCTTATACATCGAATATACTATGTAACCCCGACTTACATTTCAGTTATAGATCTGGCTAATACAGAGAAGCAACCCTTAAATATAGAAGCACACGAAACGCCTTTATCTTGCATAGCTTTAAATCTGCAGGGCACCAGATTGGCCACTGCCTCGGAGAAAGGTACGCTGATAAGAGTATTTGATACGCAAAACGGTAACATGATTAACGAATTAAGAAGAGGAGCGAATCACGCAAATATCTATTGGTAAGTGCTACTAGAGGGACGGTGACGAAACGTGTGATGCCCGATATTAACTAACGTTAACGTATGTTTTCCAGCATAAATTTCAATCACGATTCTACGTGGCTGTGCGTTGCCAGTGATCACGGTACCGTACACGTATTCGCCGTTGAAGATCAAAAGCTGAATCGCCAATCTAGTTTAGCGTCCGCCACGTTCCTGCCAAAGTACTTCAGCTCGAGTTGGAGTTTCTGCAAATTTCAAGTGCCGGGCGGTCCCCAATGCATGTGCGCGTTTGGTCAAGATAACAATAGCATCATAGGTAAGCGGTACCCTTGTGAATTAGAGAAATGCGAAACAAATATCGTTACATGCTCCGTTCAATCTCTCACATTTACGAATCAATTTTTATGCAGTGATATGCGCAGACGGTAGTTATTACAAGTTCGTGTTCAACAACAAGGGTGAGTGCACGAGAGACTTTTACGCGCAGTTTCTCGAGTTGACCGACGATAAAGCGTGATTGGAGGATACATAACTAGCGACGAGAGATGACTTTCGTGTTCCTTCATTGTTTACACTCATTTCGGCCGAGTAAAGGAATGAGCGGGTATGGCTCGCAGATACATCGCATTCATGGATCGCAACACTCGAGCTGTTTATATAGGGGAAATAATGTTCGTACCAAACGTTATGATAGAGGACCAAATGAAAAGTTCTATTAACTGTTGGTGATATCGTTGGTGTATTGTGCGCGGATTTTCGAAAAAAAGAAAAGAAGAGAAAGCTTAACAAATTGAAGAGAGACAAAAAAATACCTTAACAGAGATTGTGTCATAAACTTGTTATATACACGAGCCTATTCGCTGACGCCTATTGATAGAAGAGTAAATTTTTAAATATAACTGAAGGAATATTTCCCCAGGTGATAACGGGGGACCGCGCAAGTTACTTGTTGGCGTGATACTCACGTTTTCTTACATTTTAAATAAGAATGCTGCTGCAGCTAACTAAAGCGAACGTTGGCCATAAATCATCCTTGTGGCAAAAAGCAAATAATCATTTTCCGTAGCTTCGCGGTAAGCGCTTTGCAATGCAATCGTGTATCCCTATTGATCATGTTTCGTAGCTCCACAAATCTTTTCGTTATATATAAACGCATTATTGTAAAAGCGAGATACCTCTTCGACGAGTTTAAATAGATTGTTGTTATAATCGCATCCATTTTTGGCGAATCGTTACACATGTCTTTGTTTCATAGCCGAATCATATCATACACAAGTCGTATACATATTTATCGTACTGAAGTATTGTAATTTTTATTTTTACGTTTTTTCCATACATTTAATATGCATATACACAAGAGATTCTACACTTTATATCACACGGATATTGCCGCAGATAACGAGGTTGTAATTTCACAAACAAGTTGGGTTTAAGTACGAAATAAAACTGATTATGCCACGATTCGGAGTCCTGCCCCGCTATTTCTCTCTAATAAATTAATCTACAATGCTACATATATTGTATATATAGCGTTTTCGATGTTGTCAATCTACCGAGCGCAAATTATCCGAGAAGATCTCACTCGCTTATACTAAAAAATTAAATTCAGTCTTGCGCGTGAAAGGAAGTGCACATTCGCAGAGAGAGAGAGAGAGAGAAATTACTTTTGGAATTGTAATATTTGTATCCGTCAGAATTTTGACGAATGGAAATCCGAAACGCATGTGTGTCGCATGTAAGCGTATGGTGAATATACAGTTTTTTGATTGAATGACCTAAATATTAGTATCTGTGCGTCGCATTAAAGAATCAACTTAACGCACAAATGGAGCATGCGTGAACTTTAACAAGGCAGAGCAAAGAGAAACGTTCAAATGTGAGAAACGTTTCTTGCAGATCCTCTTAGCTTTATACAGTAAAATCTTTTTGTTTATCCCATTTTACGTGCGATACACTTTTTATTACAAAATTTCATTTTCGTCAATATGCAATCAATTTTTCATTTTCGAGATAATACACTTTTATTTCACGATTTTGCAATTACCTCTAAAACGCCATCCCAATTTCCGAACTTGTTCGAAAGTACTTTTTTTCCCCCAAAATCGCCATTGAAAGCTCGTCGCGATCAAATCTTGCGGTTTTTACACGAGGGTTTCTTTATCCTCGTTGACGAATAAATTCTCCATAGTTATCTCATAATATCTTTAAAGTTTGTAGGGTTTGTTCACCGAGACTTGAATCGCCTTTGGTACGGGAGGTACCGGTACTGCATACTTTTTTTTTATACTGTGTACTTCGTGCACAAGTCCTTTCTTCGCCTCGAGAGTCTTATAAGCGCTATACACCACGAACCAGATGTAACAGCTCATGATTATCAGGAAAAAGGCGATTAGACCTGAAAATATTACATCATCTCTCATTCAAAATCGTAATAAATATATTTTATATGATAAAATAAAGTTAACTCTTTGAGGACCAGTGACTCTTTAAAAAGCCAGTATTTATCTTATTAAACTTTGAATTTTATAAAAAAAAAAACATTTAATCATAATTCATAGGAAATAAAATTTTTTTCTTGACGAAAAAAGCCAGTTCTTAAAGAGTTAAATATAAGATTCTTCAGTTAAATATAATAATATATTCAGTTAAATATAAATATAATAATAGTAAATATAATAATATAGATTGTAAAAAATTCTCGTTTTACGGTTAGCATGTTCTATAATTGTGAAAGAATAAGTTAAAATTTCTTTGAGTAATAGCTATGTATAAAATTTAACCGAAGAAATTCCGTAGCATTGTGAACGCGAATTTTCCAGTGTTTTATATAATTAAAAATTTTAATGCGTACGTTCGTAAATGCCAGCTCTTCCGCCTAGAGTAGCGAGGAAAGGGCAGTCCTCTTCTACGAGAAATAGTGAGATTGATAAGGCTGATATAATAGTGATTTTGACCATCATCCAAGGAGCCATAAAATGACGATTGTCCTAAAAATCGAGTATATTATGGATAAAGACCTTGATCTTTGATTATTTTTTTCAAGTGATTTCGATTACCGTCAAAGCTCCGTGGAGAAGTAACGTGGTAGAAATGAAGTGGATAACTGCGATGACGAGGCTGCAATACATCGCGTATACCATTTCTGCAAAATACATACATAAAATCACCTTTTCAGAAAGTATACGTAACAAGGGAGATACGAAAAGTTTCTTTTTTCTTCGTGTATAATTTGTATGCCTCGTGTGAATGCAAGTGTTAATAACCGGTTGCGTTGTGATGCGCCAAGTCCATTTTTTTTGTGTTGAGATGGTTCGACGATATCTCCTCCAAGGCCTCCCTTTCGAGAGCATCTTCGGTGTCTCTCACCACCATTTCTTCAATTCCCATTGCATGTATCAGAGCCAGAATGAAAAATATCATACTAAATCCGGATGAAAACTGCAACATTTATTAAAATTAGACTCAGCGAAGTAGATTAATTGTTTGAAATAGATTTCATAGAGGTTGTGGTTACCAATTGAAATATAGCAATTAGTATTGTGCCCTGCCTCAGGTTGAAATAGTGCAAAAAACTCTTCAACAGTCCGATTTTCATCTTTTATGAATTAATGTAAATCGAACTAGTTCTTTAACAACACTCCTGTGAGTTCCTGAAAGTTCATTAATTATTTTCGACATAATTCATAAATATTTTTGCATTATTATACTTTAGTAAATCACTCAAATCTCCTAAGAAATGTATTTCATTATTATAATAAAGTGTATTTACAAACTCTTTGTGAGAAGCGAGTTTGCATTGTACCAACAAACGCAAAGCCCACTTTTTTTTATAAATAAAGCACGACGAGCGATAATAACATCATGTTCTCATGCTCGATAATTTTATCGGTTAACAATCCATTACGAGTCTGTCACCCCTTGGCAACCCCCCCATGCGACATCGCGAGACGCACCTTAAAGCAATCGAAGTCACAGCGATGTCGC
This sequence comes from Tetramorium alpestre, assembly GCA_021460005.1. NCBI lineage: Eukaryota > Metazoa > Arthropoda > Insecta > Hymenoptera > Formicidae > Tetramorium > Tetramorium alpestre. The sequence goes on along the minus strand of JAJVSH010000033.1, from coordinate 434,865 downwards.
CATTTACCTTCGCGGCAGGTGTGCTCGACCACCACCGCCCGCTCGTGATGCGATGGAATCAATAACTTTTGTGCACACTCCGCAACAATGGGACGCGGAATCGACGCGATAGCGGCTTCGTATCGCTAACAAGTATCGGTAACAAGTTCTCGTTCACGAAACGCCCGTGCGTATCGCGGACGTACGAGAAATAATATAACGAGAAAAATAGTGCGTCTTGGGGTCGATCTCGCCGGGGCGCTTGCGACGCATAGAACGCAAAGGTGGTTCGAGAGGGGTTGAAAACAGCCAGCAGAAACTGCTCGATGGGCACGCACGCGCTGTAACATGCACGCTACTGCATCCCTTCACCCTTAGAGTGCGTCTGCTCCGGATTGACCGATTTATTTACGCGCGCTGCTTTGGCCTTAATTAATCGCATGACTTGTCGGATTATGATTCTTTTTAAATTAAAACTGATTTAATTAAATCTAATTAGCATGAAGCTTCAATGATGGAAAATGTTTTACTTTTTATTTCTGTTTTTCGTGATGGATGATTAATTGAATGTGAGCTCATCTAAGTTAGGAATTCATCATTGAATACAAAGAAATTAAAAGAATATTGAGTGTAATTTTAATTTAACATTGAACATGTTTTAAGAACGTGTTTAGAGCTATGAAATTAATAATCAGGATTTCTATCTGATATCTATTTAATATTCCGGATACCTGAAAGTTAAAAATCTTACAATTAGAAATTTTCTGATTAAAAGGCATTAATATTTCAAAGAGATTCAACATGCAGAAAAATTCTAGATTTTGAAGTCTAAATATGCGGCTAAAATATCCAGAGCCAGACGTACAATTTTTTTAATCCGAAATTCCAAAATACAAAAGTTTATCTCAAAAGTTTAAATGTTTGTTCAAGTGCAATAATTAATTGTGTTATTTCAATTTTTTGGAGAATTTCAAAATTTGTATGAATTATTATCGCAGATGGGTGAGTTTGCGAACCGCTGCAGAAATCATTAGACCCTCTCGTGAATAATGGCCTGCGATTTCGAATTCCAATCTGAAAGTTAGTTCGATCGAGTTGAGTCATCTTTCCAAGTAGTCATAGAAACGCGATGCACGCCCGGTATGGTAGATTTACGGATCGAGGGTCGAGGGGGATGAATGCGTGATTGTCGCTTTGGCGTGCCGCAAGGGCCGCCAAGCTTGTGACAGTCCATTTTGCAATTAGCGTGTGATCGTGCACGTCGCTCGCTCGGGAATTCACGATTTTGAAAGCAATGGAACGAAAATATCAGAGGGTCGGTTTAGGAGTGGGCGCGTTTCACAATCCTCCAAGAGCGAAGTACAGCGAGGAAACGAAAAATCTTATTAAGTGTAAGTAAAAAATAAATAGGAACTACGATTTCGACGCGTTTTAAATATATCGACCTTACGAGAAAGTTACTTTTTTAATACAATTCTTAACGCGTTCTTAATGTCTGTCTAATAAATATAAAATATTAGTATTAATGGAAGAATCCAAGTTAACGATGTTGCAAAGGAAAACGATCCAGGAAGCGGTAGACAAGGGTGAGTCCTTACCGCCTTCCATCGACAGAACGAAAAAAGCAAAAGATAAAGCTGAAGATTATCAAGTAAATATCGCGATACCTATATAAAGAAATCTCCAGGAAATTCAAGATAATATTCTGTAGCATTTTTCGCTAGGTTAAATTTCCTAGTTCTTGGAGGAGACGTTCACAGGATACGATTATAAGCAGCGGTGCTTACGAGAGAGAACAATACAGAAGGACTGCGCCCTTACGTAATGATTAGAAATAACACTTTCTTCACTAGTAACCGATAATATGAAATGCGCGTTGAATAACATAAATTTTACACCGCGTAGCCAACAAGGAAAAACAGAAACGTCACTTAGCATGTATGATGGCTTACGGGAAGGACATGCCGGAGACTCCTCATGGTCCCAAAATCCTTCACAGAACTAAACGAGAACCGAAAATACCTGAGAACGCAGATTTTCTGAATGACTGTAAGTTACCGAGTCTCTCGTATATGACGTATATGTGATATATGAATATATGAAATTTTAAGAAGAATTTTTTGTGAAAAAATCTTTTTCTCTTAAAGTTATTATTGTTGCGACAAGCAGCAGAACTTGTTAAATTTAAAATATATTTTTATATAATTTGCGTTATATAATTTAAAAACTGATGGTGTGTCGTGAAGACAAATCGTGTCGTTCTGGTACTCGTAGTGACTCAAGGGATTCGTGAGAGAATGGACTTTTTGCATGATATGGAGAGTCTCGGAATGGGGAAGAAGTATCGGCCCATAATACAGCAGGAGATAGCGCAGAAAATACGACTGATCGAGTCGTTGGAAAGCCAAACGTCCAGCGAGCTGCAAAAAGAGATTTGCGAACTCAAGCACGAAAGATCGTCGGCGAAACTGTTTCCGCTAACTGAACCAGGGGAAAATTGATTTTCTTTCTTCATTCATGTAATATCATATAATTCATAAATTACATGGGATATATCAGATTGTTTGGCAAATATAATCAACTTTTATTATATTTCAATTGAATCTGATAAGCCACAAGTGAATTTTACAAATAAGATTATAAAAGATAATGTCAAGTAATATGATTCAACTGGCCCTCTCGCCCCAAATTGTAAGTAGATAAATTATTTATGAAATTAAATTTATAATTTTATTGCGCAAAATTATTTTTATATTTAATATGGATTTTTAAAAACGATAGATGCCAATTTTATTTATAATAAGATTAGTTTTTCTTCCTCTTCCCTTTTCTTATTATATTTTATATCTATTGTTATCATTGTATTCTTGTTTCCTACGTAAAAAAAATGCTTTTTATATGGTTATTTATATATTGATAAATGTATTAATTTTATTTATGATAATCTTCCAATTTTAGAATAAAATTCGACAAATTTATTAATTTTATTCATATCCTATTGATAATTTAATTCCAGAATAGAAATAATTTTTTCTATCTCAACAGAGATACGAATTTTATTTGTGATACCAATAGTCTTTACATTCTTTACATCTGTTGAATTATTCATCATCATAAAACTGCCACATCCTGATTAAGAAATCAAAAGAAAAACAATGTAAATCGAACGTATGCTGATGTACGCATTTCTTTCGTGAGTCCGAGGCGTAAACACCGCAGCATGCTCCGGAGTCTAGCTCCGGTTAACGCGCGCTTCACGCAGACACCGCGGCGAGACGCCGCGATCGCGCGAGCGAGCGGAGCACTGCGAACTGCGAGCAGCCGAGGCCGAGCACGAGGATCGGGCATCGGCGTGCCGCGACGCGACGCGGCGTCCCGTCATCAGTCTTTCGTCGCGCGGCGACAGCGTGTGTCGACTGTCGTGTGGGTGTTTTTCACGCGCTTGTCACCGTTGCCGTTGACGTGTCGCAACGTCGTACGCTCGCGAGTGCCGTGAGTGCGCGCGGTCTGGGCCGCGTCACGAGATCGTTCGCCGGAACGGGAACTCCACGTTCGATGCCCTGGTGCTGTCAACCGTCGATCGACTCACAAACGACGGCTGACTACTTTTCTCTCCCTTTCTGTCTGTCTCTCTTTCTGTCATTCGATCCGATCCGGCCGATCCGCTTCACGGATGATCCACGGATGATCCACGGATGATCCAACATGGCGTCGACCGATCTGTCGTTCGGTAAATGATGAGTCTCTCCGAGAACCCTGTAACAGTCTCCGTGACAAGGTCCCCCGCGAGGTCAACCGGTTCTCTCGTCGTCGCTCCCTCGCGAAAACGCGGTCGCTCCCTTCTCTCTCTCTCTCTGTCCTTCCCCCGCCCCTTCCCCCCGGATGTTCCGATCTCCTTATCAATGCGGGCGCAATGAGAGTACGGGACATGTCTCTCGTTTGCTTTCCGCTCGCCGAGGCTGGAGCCAGCAGACGCAGCTTCTTCCCATTTTCCTTCGCTTCTTCTTTTTTTCCCCCTTTCTTTCCCGAGATCGCGCGTATCCGGGATGCGGTAATCAGCTGATCTTTAGAGCGCCTTGCCATCCGCGATGTTATCACGTATATGCGTGGCCGGTGGCCACGACGACGATAACGGTAACGGCGACGCGCGCGTTTGGCACCGTCTGCTTTTCCGTTAACCGTTAACAAACTTTACAGAGGGAAAGATTCACCGAGAGTTTGGATTTTGACGGAGCGCGCGCTCCTGCGAATCGATTAATGTCCATTTCTATCAATGTAGATTAACTTTAATCTCGATTTAACTTACTTTTTATCCTTTTCCAAGTCTTAGAATTAGAAAAAGATGAAAAATAAGTCGAATCGAGATTAAAGTTGAGCTACATTGATAAAAATGGATATAAATATATCGGAATATTATAGAAACGCTGACATTAAAAGGAAATTGAGATACGATTTTAACGTGTCAGTGTTAACACGCTAATGACGCATGAAATGTTTCATAATCGCTCTTTGGAGGTGACTTCATCTCGAGGACTTTATTGAACGCTATTCTTTCTGTCGCTTGATATGAGATTTCCTTGAAAAATACAGCAAATTCATTGGATAGCATTTCGCTACACTCAAAGCTGAATTTGTCAAAATTATTCATCTCAACATTCCAATATAATTCCGCATACCTATTATGATTTAACTACAATTATATATCTAAAATCGATTGGTGAATTGGCGCTCAAAATTTTTCGCGGGTTTTAGCGAGCGCCGTGCTCAATGTTGGCGCGACAGGGAAACGACGTCGAGACGCTCTGAGGAAAATCTAGTACGGTAGATTCCCATAAGCAATTTCTCGCAAGAAACGCGGAGAAAGTCACGCGGATTCGCTTTAACAAAACGCTCGTTCGCGGGACGACCGACCCGATACGAATGCATGCACGTACTCTGGGCATTTCGTCATGCGCGACCGACCGAGAGCGGTCGCGGATAGAGCGAGCGGAGCGGGCGCCGCGCTAGGGACGCCGCTCTCGAAGGCCTCGTTATAGCCGTCGAATGAACGAGCGAGCGAGCGAGCGAGCGAACGAACGAGCGACAGTAAGACTTTGTCGGGGAGATCTGTCTCTTTTTCTCTTTCTCTCTATCTCTCACGTTTCTCTCCCACACGAATCCCAGGCTCTATACCGGCGTTCTACAGAGAAGTCTACGAGAAGGTCTGCTCGCCCACCAGCGGAAACGTGAAGCTCGAGGTGTTCAGGTCCCTGCTCGTCAAATCGCAGCTGAGCGGTTCCATCGTCAATCAGGTACGGCCCGTCTGTCTCTCGTTTCTCAATAATTTAGTCGTTTATTCTGTTTCGTTTTGTTAAGGATTTTATTTTTAATACGCGGCTAAAGGTCGAACAAAGAAAATTTTTTCGCGTTTCCGATTATTGTCATATTGATACAATATAAATGCGGTCTGAATGATGATTCAAAGAATGACTTTCGATTGTATTTAATATAATTTTAATTACGACCTGTAAATCATAAGTATATGGACAAATAAATAATTTTCTTAAGCACATGACTAGTTTGCAATCTCATCACGTGCCTCCGCTTTTTATGGAGTTATTCATCTTGATTTACGAGAGACTTGTATATAATTTGGTTCTTTACCAATTACGATGAAGATGTCATTTATTTCCTTATCTTGCGAACCCGCGTGAAATAAATGGCACAGAGAGAGTTGAATATGAGAGGAACAAAGCGGCTCCGTCGGACTGTTACAAAGAAATACATTACGCTGTGGAGTAAATCCGATAGCGAGTTTAAATGCGGCGGGCGTATACTCTCACGGGTTTCAGTTTCTAACATATCGCGCGTGACCTTCCCCAAGAGGAATTTACTTGTGTTACATTTGTATCTCTATTGCGACACCGCAAAACGTTTGTGTATGTGTATATCAAGATTTGTATTATATTTTGCACGTATCTATTTGATACCGTGGAGTGAGAAGCCTATTCTTCATTTGCTAGTATTTTGATTACCATATCGAGTAAACAATCTTAATTAATTAATTCAAGAGAATATTGTTTTAATTTCTTAATCGTTAACTATTAATGTTCTCAACTGTAAGCCTGATAAGACTTTTGCCATTATCGATCTATTATTATTAGGTCTGTGAAGTTAGCATCCAAAATTTTTACAAAATTGATATGAATAATACAAAAATGAATGATGGACAATCGGAATTCATATATTTAAAAAAAACACACATTTAGGAGTGCTAATGAAATTTTTAATTTTTTGCAAGGTAGACAAAAGCAATAATTTGGCGGATAAGTATAGATAAAATATAGATAAATTGTAGACAATCAAATATGACAACAAACAAGTATCAATTTTATATATCAATTTTGTAAAAATTCACATCTCGAGGTGCCAACTTCACAGACTTCATTGTTATTGGAGTTAAAATTGCCAACGGATATTTTATTATTTTATCATTTTATTATTTATCAGAATATATATATTTATACACACACACTCACTCACACACATACTAATTTCCTGATTTTGTTTGAAAAACATTTGTAACAATATAATCATTCAGCAATGCGTATCGATTTCATGTGCAAGCAATGAATAAAATATCAGCTGTTGAACGAACCAACCTTAACAATTTTGATTGCTATATTAAATAAACAAACAATCTTGATTGATTAATTTGATACGGGTATTATTTTAATTCTTTAACCAAACTATTGACGATCGCGAACGATCAGGCTTGCTCTCACATGACGAAGATTTTCTCCAGCGACTTTTCATCGTTCTTAAAATTATCGCGCACGGCGATCGAGAAAATTTAATGCGATCTCACCGTTCGACTTTCTGTCCGGAGATAACCAGCCAATTTAACTAAATATATGTCAGAATTCGTTTTCGCGAGCATGACAGTACAAAGCGAGCACTTATCAGATGAGGATAAGATAATTGCAAAATAGGAAAAGCTCGTTTGTGCCACAATTATGTATGTAGCAGGAAACGCGATGCTTACATCAACTTTGAGTGCGACGACGTCGGGAGTGAAGAAATTCGCTCGTCATTTATTCGAGCGACAGGTCGGAAAGGATAATTCGAGTCGATCTGCATAATCCGGCTCTCTGTAATCCCGTTAAAGCGCCTAACGTTTTCTGCCTCGCGTCTTTTCATTTACGTCACGGAGAAAATCGACGTGTCTAAGAACGCGTGGACCTCATTGCGACTGACAGGATAATTTGCTGGATCAACGACGAAGCGCTTCTCGTGTTACCGATGCCGGTGTATGCGTTTCGGTCGTTTGACGCGGCGCGTTTACTCTTCCGAGGAAAATCTCCATGACCGTGCGTGTCATTTAATGGAGATAATGAGCCACATGTTATTTCTAAGTATTACTGATGTTGCTTGATATTTCACTCTTATCTAATGTATACGCGCTTGCATATTATTAAATCCGAAATCGCGCCTTTCACGCGGTATAGGAAATTCCAATAAACCGATGATTGATTTCTTTTTGTGTATTTTTTATTTATTATTCATTATTCATTATTCATACTCGAATCGCCTCGTACAAGGTTACCGTTACTTGCGGTTTCAATGCGTTATCCATTTCGCTTCAACAATATGTCTTCAAATGCCAAACAGAATACAAACCTTTGTATTCGCGCAGCGATCGAAAGAAATAATCTTCAAGCAGTTATCTTTATAATTCTCTCGTTATATAATCCCATCTTAATGACGCGGAACCGGTTGCGCCGGGAGCATCTACATCGTTATCTCATTCATATTGCAGTTTGGAATGTTCATTCCGTTCGTCTTCGTCATTCTTGCGAAAGTCGTTGTTGGTGCCAATTACGCGACGCGCAGCGCGAGCGTATCCCTAAAAGAACTTAAAAATATTCCAGGCGCCGTATATCGCCAGAGTCTTATCATCTTTAATACGCCCGTCGATGATAGCCCCGCGCATGGACGCCCCTTCATAATGATGCAAGATTATGTGGCAGGGTCAATTGTACCGTCGTGTGCACTCTATCGCTCGCAACAACGTCACAGACACGCGTTCCAGCATGTTCGCGAATGGCCTACTCACCTTTTATTCGTTTGCATTGTATGTTCAGAAATCACGCGTGCAGATTTCACGGAAAGTTCCCGAGTCTTGGAAAGTTATCAAGTCATGTTAATGACTTTAGCTCTCGAGGAACGTCAACTTCGCACGAAACGAAATTACAAACGTCTAATTTCTATCGTAGAAAACCGTTAGTGATAAATTTCTAATGAATTTGGAAAATATATTTGTGGGAATAAATTTAAATCGTTCTTTTACAAAATGTTTAACGAAGCATTTTTTAATCACCAGCATTACGTAATTTTCAGAATTTAAGTCGCACTTTAAACTTCCGTTTACGTAACTTACTTGAAACTGCGTAAAAAACATATAATTATGTTACATTTTTATCATCTACTTCCCAGAGTATATGTATATTTATGTATCTGAATGTAAAATTGCTATAAATTGCATAAATTTTATCGAATTAAATTAAAGTTTTAATGAGATATAGATATTCATTCTGCCGAAATATTAATTCACATCTATCTTTTGAAACATATATGGTAGCCTCGAGAAACTTTATAACGCGAATTAAAAATCTGTTCTCGCAAAGGTTCTGTGAAAAAATCAGTAAGTAAATGTCACGTCGCATCGCCGCGCGACGTCACTCGCTGTGTCCGTCTCTCGTTCATTGTGCTAACAACACAATCAAAATAGCATTACGCAGGGCCACGCCGAGGTATCTCATTGTCGTGAGCAGAATATAGCACGTCTTCCAGTGACAGGTTCAAGATTTATAACGCAAATTTTTAAGGCAATAATTCGTCATTAAAATTAAAATCATAAATGCCAATATTGTAAACTATAAAGCAACGTAGTAAAGCGTTAAAAAAGAGATAAATATATGTCAATCTCTTTTTAAAGTAATAATTTGAAACGTTTAATATCGGAAAATTTGTGAAATTGTTTTATATATATTAGTATTTTATTTTAATAGTGTTTAATGAATAATGCGTAAATAATCTCTGTGATATTTTCCCATTTTGTATGGAAAGGAGAGAAGAGGTAAATAAAACCGTATCCCGTATTTTTTTGAAGATTTATTCCGAAGCTATATAATTTTACGCTGCCTCTCAATTAAGTGCGATGTATTAACGTACTCTCGATACTTCCGCACGCGTACTGTAATATCCATTTTCAACGTTAATGCACGCTGAAAACAAGTGCGGCGCGCAACAGCAGCCGGCATGTTTTAACGCGGGTCGTCTTCCTGCTAGGTGAAATCGTTTGATTGCCGTCTTCCGCATTGGCACGCAATGATGCTTTTATATCGAAAACCGCCGAAACGAACGTCTTCCGTTTCTCTACAACACGCGTTATTTCGGTTAACATTTCGCCCTCGTGTTTTTCACAATGCTGTCAGTTTCACAATTCTCAAAATAATTCGCGATTGTTCGCTAACCGATTTTTCGTTTATCATACGCGTACGCGCGAATTGTCTCCCTCAAATTATGTCAAGCGGTTACTGCGAGAATAACGCGTGTCCAAATGAGACGCGTGTCGGACGTGTATATGCTTTCGATTGTGTTGTTGTCGTATTACAACTCACGACGGGATGTTCGAGCACCGTCTTTTCAGATTACATGCCTCGGGTACGCAAATGGGAGATGATGAGTTGCGCCCGAGTCGATTCAGTGGCTGCGCATAATTATCCCGCGAAGAGATGTTGCGTGACGACGAGCGTACAGGGCCTCGTTCAACGTGCGTCCTTACACAAATGTCATATCCGTCGCTCGTAACTCGTGCGGTTGCATCGAACTGTATTGACACGACGGTCAGCGCACTCCCACGTCCTCGAGAACACCCTCGTCCCCTTTCTAAATTTCTAAGAATATCTTTTGCAAGAACGCTACGAAATGCTTTTCTTTTTTAAATCAATATACATTATGTTGTATCGAAGACATTAATTAATGTTAATTAGATACAATCCGCGAACGCTTCTCGGACTTGTAACGAGTTATCTGTTATGCAATCTGGTAATTACGTAAAAATATTCAATATTATACGAGCGTTGTTATTCTTTCTTTCTCTTGGATCTTATCATATCGCTATTACGATAACAATGAAACTGTTCTCATGCTTAGCATTCCAAAGCGCTTGGACAGGTCTCGCGCACGCGAGATAAGACGAATTTTCGGTGCGAGAGAGCGATATCACTCTCTCACCTTTTTCTATCATATAAACCTGTTTAAGCGGCGTATTAAAATGAATTTGCATACATTCCGCACACCTGTACACACACACACGTTGCGTCAAATAAGCGACGGCTTCTCTCTCCGCTTCTTTCTGCCGCTCTTCATGAATACATATTTTATTTTTCTTTTCTTCGCGTGAAACTTCTCCCTGTCTCTTCTCATCGATTTCTTTCCTCATTATTTACGAGCTCGAGCTCTCTATCATATTTTTCCGACGAACGTACGGCGAGTCATACGTGCATGGCTTGCGCCCGTGCGACGCGAGACGACTCGCCGATTTCCGTTGTTTACTCACGGTTCGCACACGTAGTCAGAATGGGGAATCTATTATTGTCTCAGGCTTTCCTCCCGGCTTGAACTTGATTGGCGATTAAGGTTTAACGACACTCGAGAGAGCAGCGAGAAAGCGAGGGTGTTCGCAGTGGCGTAGACGACGGCTTACTCTTTTCGTCTAACACTTTCTATCTCGTATCTTTTTTCTCTTGCAATAAAGCGCTAGTCGATTTCGCCGTAAATATATCTCCTATTCAAAGTATGAGCGGTATAAAAATAATTGCGTACATTTCATTTATTATTATTTATTATTTATGAAAAATCTGTTATAATAACTTTTTTAATAATTTGTTATCAAAAGATTCATAGCTCTCTATAGAGACATAAAAGCTAACTTGTGCGCCGTGCAGCATCTTCTTAAATTATAAGAGAATAGCGGTGGAGGGCACAGTCCTTTTCTTTCTTTACATTTACGCCTCTGGATGCACTTTTGCATTCAACGTGAGTACACATGCACTCGTGTCCTCCGTTCATCGCGGTTTCTTTGAGTGCAGAGACGGGTGAGGGACCGAGAAGGAAAAGCCAGGGTTTTACGCTGGTGATAAAGGGAGAAGAGGTAACACACACACACACATACACAGGGGAAGCGAGACGCGTGAGTGAGAATGGAAGTAGAGGCGGAATGGCGCGGTAAGGTAGAAAAATCCCCGGAATGCAGTTACTTTCATTTATGGCCTAATCCTTAGGCTTCCCTCACAGTGCTCGCCATTGTGCCGTTATTCGGGCACCAAGTCCACCGTGTATACGATTGCCAGCGCTTTCTCGAGCTGTGTATAGCTTCCTTTCTTATTGCTACCTATGAATTTCGAAGGGACAGCCACTCGTATTCCTGATAGATGTTTTGTTTATTTATTTTATCTCTATTCTTCTTTAGATATGGAAGCTAGTAGACAGCAAAACGGGTTATCTTACGAGAAGCGGATTATACAAGGGTCTCGCTCTCGTCGCTTTCGCTCAACAAGGGAAGCAACCGAGCGATAAACTGCTGGAAAACTCCGAATCCCAAGGTTAGTCAAATTTAAACTACTACTTTAATTTATTAAAATATCAAGCGCGTGAATCCCTGAGTCTCTAAATAAAAGATTATCAAAATGTTTAATTCGATGGTTAATTGATTATTATGATGGTTTTTGGCAATAAACTGCCAAAAGAATTTTATGAACGAGAATATGTCCTTAAATATTTCATGAGACAAACAGATTTGTAAATGTAAAATTCTAAAAATTCTATTAATAAAAAATCAATTAAAAACATATTTTTTTAAATAAAGCAAAGACTTGATTATTCTTGCTATACTTTTTGTGTGATAAAAAAAATTGAACGACAACGATTAATTGTGACCGATGAAATTGTCAAATCACAGGCATTGAACTCCTGAGTGGATAACAATTATCTAAGCACTCGCGTATTTTTTTAAAACGGTCTTACGATATCTCTTTTAGCTTAAGTAATGCTTCATAAACAAGAGAAGCCATATACATACAAATAGTCTTCCGTTAACACAGTCCGTACATAGACTGCGATGAAAGTAGGTCTTGAATAAGTCTATTATCGAACAGGTGTTTATAGATAATACACGTACATGCTTTAGCAGCATATCAAGAAACCTGTAGGTGTTATCGAAGTCATTGACCAGCAAAATCATTATCGTTTTGCTTATCGCTAGAAAGTCGCATACTAAGTCGCGATTCAAGAAAATTGCGTTGCAACTTTAGAATACTTTTATATCTACCAGTGTGTTACGTGTACATATGTATATATTATTTTTTATCTATTAATCTACTTATAAATAGTTATTTATTTGTTAAAGAAATTAATTCTATCCTTGTCTATATATTCGTGTAAGTTAATATTATAATTTTTCGCATATTCCTCTATACACCTACATCAGTATAATATTAAATTAACTTTATTGTAATTTCTAATTATCATAATTTCTAATTGAAAAAGATCGTTTTAGAAGAATTAGCATTGTTATTAGAAATTATTTTTTTTTTTACTGGAATCACGTATTCAGATCTTTTGAGGAATTCCTACATTTTTCACTTGACGAAGGATTATAATAACATTATATAACAATTTAATACGAAAATAACTTCGTGACCTATTCTTGTTTTGAAGCCGCACGACATGATAATTCTAATTATACAACGTTGAATTATAAATGCATGGAACGAAGGTGGCTTTATGAAAGTCGAGTTGTGAAACTGTGTAAACATATAAAACTGTGGGAACATAAGTACATAATCAAGGTATCAGGAGACTTCTTCGTTATCGAGGTTGCGACGACGACGATTATTTGCTAAGGCGTAAGAATAACAATGCCGCAAGATTTCGCTCGTTTCGGAATAAAATCGGCCAAGTAGAACACATTGGAAAGGATACGAAAAAAGATGTGTTCTTCTTCTTTCTTTCTTAGATGATTGATGGATTCATTATCGCAATTTTGTTTTTACTTGTCGGACGAAATAGTCACGGCACCGCGAAAATAGACGGATTGGGAGCGGAAGAATTGTTGAATTACTGAATTTAGAAGCGTTTTATGATTATGTCTATTCACGACACAGCCAAGAATACTGAAAGAGACCAGGACACTTACAGTTTAAAAATAGGACAATATACAATTAAAAATTCTTCTGAAAAAAATATGATTTTCTATTTCAAACTTTTGCTTAATTAATTTGCCTTTAATAAATTTTACTTAAATTGTAAACACACAAAGTGAAGTATATGTACTTCAATTATATATTTAATGAATTAATTACATGAATTATGAATATAAAATTAGGGAGAATTTAAAAAGTACGTAAAGAGATTAAAAGGTGACCATATCCTCGAAGCTCAGAACCGTTTGGTCTCGTACCGTCGCGTCGTACTGGAGAGAAGTTTAATTCGTTAAACTTAATATATATCAATCAAATTCTATTGCTACTAAGTAATTGTACAACTGTCGTCTTCGCTAAATGCGGTGGTCGGCAGCTGTCAGAAAATGCGTCCTACGCTCAAGAGGATCTTCCTTATAGAATTACCCGTTCCCGCTCTGGGAGATCTGTCGGAAGTGACATTGCTGGCGCAGAGGTTGCACCGGGGCAATCCTGCAAAGCTGAATCACACGTACTCGGACATCTGTAATCTGGACACTATCGAGGTCAACCTCGTTCCCGAGAAGAAGGGCATCTTCCTCAAGCACGTGGAGTATCAAGTCACCAGCAAGGTATTACACCGGAGCTCGCGTTTCTGTTCGTTCAAGCACGAAAGGATATAGCGTTATTATTTTGACTGCTTTAATAAACCTAGATTCTCTAGATCGTAGTGAATAAGAGAATTACGCCGTGAGCTCACACGGATAAATTTCACATTTTTAGAGGTACAATTCCGTGGTCTACAGACGTTACAATGATTTCGTGTCGTTGTACGATCTCCTCCTAGCCCGGTTTCCCTACAGATTGATCCCCAAGTTGCCACCGAAGAAAATTGTAGGAGGTAAGTACGCCGTCATACATAATTGTTAACATAAACTCGGGAAACATAGTTAATTAAAAATTTACAAACAATCGTACATATTATATTATCACGCTGCATAATGTTACAATTAACAATGAACGGGTAATTCTCGAGAAGTTTATTTATTTATTTTTTTTTTTCATTTTATCCCGTTGCAGCGGACTCACAATTTCTCGAAGAGAGACGGCGCTCTCTCCTGCGGTTTCTCACGCTGATCGCTCGCCATCCGGTAGTGAGCGAAGACCCGATCGTGCAATTTTTCTTCACGTATACGGGCGACGAGACGCAATACAAGATCCGCGAGGTGTTCAGGCGCGTGCCCGATGAATTTGCCACGTCCGAGCTGTCGTCGAGGGCGAAGGAGCTGATGCCGCCCGAGACATTGACCGAATTCGCAAACAGCCGCGATCAGATACGCGTGATACTCCTCGGGATTTCCCGGCTGAAGCACATCGCCGACAGCCTGGCGATCAGGTCGCATAATTACGCGGTGGATATGGCTGAGCTCGGCAATCAGCTGAGCACTTTGGCCGCGGAACAGCACGGCACCGATACCTGGGTCACCGGCGGTTCCAGTCTTTGGCAAGACATGAAAAAAGGCTTTCACGTAATCTCGAAGTAAGAGTCCAATATCGATAAGAAAAGTGCGATTGAGATTTTACATTATCGTCGTGTGACGTAATCGTTGTTTTTTCATTTTAAGAATTAGATTTCGATAACTAAGGTGCTTGAGATTTCACATTATCGCCGCGTGACGCATGATACAATCGTCCCCCTTATTTTCGACTTTTGTACTTTAGAGAAATTAAATTTTTAAGGTTAAATTTTTGCAATTATTTTTAAATATGAGATAAACGGAAAATTTTAGAGAGTTTAACCTGCTATCGACCAGAGCCCTCCAACAAGCGGTCAGAGAGGAGACTATGGTCTGCGAAAGGCTGAATCTCCTGCTCGACATTTTAGTCGCACACAGGATGTTGTGCGAGAGACACGAGCGAGGCGTCAGCACCGATCACCAACGCGCCCTATCTACGATGCTGTCTCTCAAGAAGCGGCAAATGCAAGGCGTTATTCGCGGTACCGACGTACGTGCCTACTTAAGATTTATTAGCCAGTAAACCATGACTCTCCCGCGCTCATCACGCAGACTATAATCGAGCGCGGTAATTTAACCGGCAATCGCGTTGTCGCAATTGTATAATTACTCGTCAAGTTTGAAGTAGCATAATCTGAGAAATCGCGGAGATTCGCCGTTGTAAAGAGTAAGCGTAACTTCCTGCGGCCTTACGCAATCCGTCATAGTTTGCGAACACGCGCGGCGCACGTTCATTTTATGAAGAGTGCACGAGATTTTATCGTATCCTCAGGCCGACACTGTCGAGTACCTCGAGAACAAGATGGTCTCCCAAGAATCCGTAATCGCCAACGTCGAGCTGAGGAACTGCTTCTCTCTGCTCTGCCTGCACATGGAGACCCAGCTCGTTCACGCGCATCTAGAGATACTCGCCACTGTGCTGCAGAGTCTCGTCAGTGTGCAGATCCGTGGGCATTCCGAGGTAAATATTTCACCAGTCCTCGATAATTCGACTATTACATTACTTGCTGATTAACAAATGTGTTCATTTTGCAAACAAATGCTAACGAAGAAGTCTCGGTGAGTCGTTGCACAATATTCATATCCGAGATGTTTTACTTTCCTTTTTTTTTTTACGATACGCCACTGTATTTATTGCGCTATATTGTGCTATATTGTGCTATATTATCTTCTGCTACATACATGCTTAAGCAAATATCTGTAGTACTAGACACATACGCATATATCATCGGATTTACGATGGAACGTGCTGATGCAAATGTTTGTTTACAGTTGGCTGAAGTGTGGAAACTAATCGAACCGACGATTACAAAGTGTTTGCCCGAGAAGTTAGCAAGCGGGTCCAATGGAGGATAGCACAGGAATAGTAAAGTTTCGTGTATCCCAACAGATCATAACGTTGCCAAATAATTGATAACTGAAACTTGTATACAATTTCTAGTAAACGTGACTATCGATGACAATAAGGTTGTTGAAAATAAGAAGAAGAAAGAGACGTGTAAAATCTCCGCCGTTCCACATTGTCTGTATGTATGTGAGCGTGTTTGACTATATAGATTCTATATTTATCTATATATAGATTCTGCCTGATTATATCTGACAGATGTGTCTGATTATATATTCTTGCAGCATTTGTATATCCTTTAATTATCCTTTAATTAAATATGATGCATCGGAGATTTTTAATCGTAGATATTTATCTTTTATTATTATGATGATAAGAATCTCGAATATGTATAGCGCGTTCAAATTTTAAACATTCCCTGTTGTGTACTTAATATATTTTATGGATCAGCAAATAATATTTCTAATTTCTTAATAAATATTAAATCGCTATGTACATAAAAACTTATAGATTGTATATACATGTATGCGCGTCGCGTATCGATGCATGAAGAGTGCCTAAGCGATTGTAAATATATATATGTATACATTTAACTCGAACAATTTGCAAGAAAATTTATATTCCTTTCGTGACACGTAGTCTGAGAATTTTTTATGTGTGCCACGTTGACCGTGGATACTTTTCTGTTTTACGTATATTAAAATGTCTCAGAATTATTGTTATTTCATTGATTCGGGTAAATTTGATTTTAATTGACTTAATAATTTAATTGCTGAGACATTTAATGAAAATTCTAAATCCCAGTCCTTTTAAGGAAGGAAATTTTAATTCCAAAGTCGCCAAAGTATTCGTAAATCCGTAAATCGACGATAACTCCAAAACGTCTTGCATGATACTCATGTTTATAATATAACGGTGATGAAATATATTGTTATTGTGAAAACGTCTTTTTAATTTTCTTCTAGCTCAAACAATTTTAACATAGTGATTACCTCGGCGAATATTTAATGCGTAAATATTTATTGACAGAAAAAATCTTATTATCGACTGTTACCATAACGCTAATAATAAATTCCTATAAATTCATAATACTCAAAATGCTCAAGATAAACAATATTATTTTTCCATAGTTTATTTATCGTTTCGTTTTCGGAGGTAATGTAGTCCGCTGCACCCCAGTTTCAACCGTAACGTCACAGATGTCGGCACGAGGATCTCATCTAAANATTTTGGTGAACATTATTATTATTTAAAAATTTTGATAAATTTTCAATGAATTTATTCGCACTTTATCTCAATTGTCGTGACATTTAAGACCAGATAAAATCGTAAAATTAAAAGAAAACACGGAATTTCATGCAATTTTGTTTGACGTAAATCTTATTCTTCACGCTCGATCTATACGGAAGGGCACGTTAGGGTATCGCGAAACGTTAATTATTGCTAGGTCGTCAGAATGGTAATTTGTAAGGACCGACGACACACAGAGTTGGGCGGCGTCGTCCCCTCGTAAACGAAGCCGGCTCGAATGAGTCGTCGTCGCGCGCACATCAATTCGAAATAAGGTCCTTAAAAGCTTCATCGAGCATCCTCGCTCCACGTCTAGCGCGACGGGCGCCGGCCGCGTAACGCTCTTTGAACGTCCAGCATTTTAGATTAAAGGCGGTTAACCGACCCTGTCTCTTCCACGTACCGTCGAGAGAATAACGCGTTCGAGTTTCACCCGGGTGGAAGTAACGTTTGCTTCCTCCCCCTGTTGGTTGATTCAAGTTAATTCACTTTGGACGGATATCCAAGTATCTCGAGTTATCTCTTATTAAAAAGAAAAAATACAATAACAGATGTATCGAATTAAAATATCGTTTTCTCCTTGGCGAGCCTTGCAAACTTTTTTTTTCTCTTTGAGATAGGCATATGTTTGAAATTCCAAAATGATATATAAAACGAATGAAATTAATATTATTGCGTAATGATGATTTGTGTAATTTTTTGACAGTAATTATATTGCTCCGCAAAATTATTCACTCTTTGATAGAGCGTAATTAGCGTTGCGAATCGACATTGATTGACAGCCGTAACGCGAGATCCTCCGGTTCTCCGCTACGCTCAGAAAAACCCTTCGATCGTCGCGGGAGAGCACTCCCGTCGCACTCGAATGTCAACATCATCAGATAACGTTCCGTTCTCGGCAAGCAATTGAGAATTCGAGAGTAAACGAGTTTCCTTCCCCCGCGAGCGTCCCGGTCGTCGAGAAACCGTCGAGGACGGAAGGGTAGCGCACGGGCAGAAAGGACGGGCTACTGAACATTGCAAAGGCAATTTTCCCCGACAATACCGGCTACTTTGTTTCGTCTTCCCGTGCGTGCGTACTTTGTGAATCACACGCGTGAGACTCGGATGCTGTCCGTTTCTTCCGCCGGCGCCGAAAGAGTTCCGGCGCCGAAAGAGGCGCGGCGCATCGTCGCGCAGTTTTCAGGAAGGAACGCGAAGAAAGCAGGGTGAAACGCGTTACACATTAATTAGATGCCCTAGGCCATATCGACTACTACATCGTGTCGTCTCCTTTGTGCACTTGACCGTTTTCGGCGCGGCGCTGTCCGTTCACATTACTTCTCGCGCTATCTCGTTTGTACACGTCGCTCCGTCTAAACAGAATATTCCCCGAAGACCGCGGAAAGAGTAGCCCTTTCACTTTTGTTTCCGTGACTTTTTTTACGATTCTGCTTGGATTTAGCCATTTGACCCGCTTGACCCGAAAAATCGCGAGAATATTGGATTTGGAAAAAAATCAAAATTCCATTAGCCGCATTCGCCGAGTTGTGCACATCGCACGTGCTTCTTGTTCTTGCTAATCTATTTATCCTCGTTATATCGTTATTCCAGTTTGTGAACAAAGCGACACGGCGATGAAAAATTAATGAAACAACAATTCTGCTAATTCCCTCTCTAATTATGAATGTTTATTCCCTTTCAAATTAATTGTTTTCCTCGACAGCCACAGAAATACGTAAGCATTAAACATGACAATGCAATTTTTGACTGGCATGGATTTTTGAAATTGCGACACTGAGACCGAAAGAGACGGACTTTCGCAACAGGACGTAGACGCATTACGACGTTCCGTGTAGCGTGCAGCGAAAAATGGTCAAAAAGAGCTTCGTAATTAAAAGAGTAAAATTTTCTTCTAAAAGCCATCTTTTCTCCGCTCGTCAGCTTATGTCTCTCAATTGCGTTCTTGCGTTAAAGGGCTACTTCCGCAGTCCTGGTCATACGCTGGCATCGCTGAATTATCGCTGGCTGCAACGACCGAAATGCAACAAGATACAGAGTATCGTCTCGTTCGCCGCAGCCGGCCAGGCTCGTTAAGAGGATTCCCTTTGACGAGCTCGGTTCTTTTTTTTCTCTCTCCCGCGCTCTCGCTACTCCTACTCGCGCATCTCGTTTGCAGAATTTCGCGCTGCTGCATAAGGAGATGATACGATTAAAGTTGCGCATTTACAATTGGACGTATGTAGGTAGTGTGAGGGAGGAGGAGCGTAATTAGATGTAAGCTCGTTTATTCGGAACAGAGATGTTTTGTCTGCTGAAAGTGGGATACGTTACAGTTGTCGGCACGTGCGCGATTAAACTCGATCAGAATCCTCCGTTCGTTGAAATTGACTTAGCAGGTTTCTTGCTTCCGGTAGAACGGCAGAACGGGTCGGCGCGGCGCTACGCGGCGGGGTGAAATCGCATTAACGTGGCACACAATGCTTGTTCCATTCGCGCGATTAGGTACGATTTGTTGTCACGTGGATATCGTCAACTTCACGTCGATAAATTTCCCTTCTCTGCTCCGGTGCGACGGGCGTTAAATAAAGTTTGCAAATTGAGATTGCCGGCGCGCGCGGAAGAATTAGCTTAATCCCGGGCAGCGTATTCGACCAACGACTTCCGAGATACTCCGATTCCAAGGAAACGCACGCGAGTGCCACCCGATTACGCGTTGCGGAATAAGTCGCATATCCATTCGTTTCATTTTGTCGGATTTTACGGACGGACGATTCAGCGACGACGGCAAAATTTTGCCGACCTGCACCATCGTACTTTCGTATATTGCGCGCGTGAAATTTCCTGGCGAGAGTCACGACGATGGCTGGCGCGTTGGGAAAGAACGGCTGCGGAGGTTTTACAAAATGGTGAGCGATAATTTCAGCCGAATTTGCACGACTAGCCGTCGTATCAGAGAAATCCGACGTGAGAGTGCATAAGCAACGGTTGCATTCGGTAGAGACAATTGTAAAATCGTAGAGTGAGACGATAGAATTGCGTTCCTCAAACATGATCAAATAGCTCGCGAAATCAAATAGCTCCTGATTTAACGTACTAAAGCATATAAATATTACCGCGATAATAATTATTCTTTGTGTTGAAACACGAAAGAAATAAATCTCGTTTTTTTTTAATCGATTGCCATTTTATGGAATAAATCAGTCGGAATAATCGACACGTGAGAGATTGTTGAAAAGACTGAGCTTTCAGATCACTTCGTTTGATCTCATGCAATAAATATGAAAAAGCCTTGCCTCACGCTCGAGTATTAAGATTCTAATAAGATTTATGTAGTCATATGGGATATAATACATCATACGCGCAGCAATTAATGCAATTATTTATACGGATTAGCATGCGGCGAGCTGCGGATTCTACAAGCTATCTCATGTATCTTCATTTTGAAATGTTTAAACGATATCTCTCCAGTAGCATTAATATCACAGTAGAATATTGGATAAATTCATTTCTGACAATGTGTCCGAACGAAAATTCGTTCTATGAGCTCGCACATTATAATTCGGCCGGAATGATCATCAGGAGCGAATCGTGCAAAATTCGCTTTCGGGGGCAGGGTCCGCGTGTACCGCGAGAGAAGGGAAAAAGAGAGGTAGACGGAGGAGTTCAGCTCTTTTGCCGAGCTCTGACGATCCCGCCCGGTTTTACATTCGGTCTGCCGGATTTTTATTGTCGACCTGTTTCACCGGAAGGATGTTGCTGCCTCCGGAGGATTTAAAGCGCCATCCCGGCATTCTCTATTCTGTGTTGCACCGCGGGAATAAACCCCGCTGGCCGCGTCGCGTGGTAAAACGCGTTGGTTTTTCGGCGGTTAGGTTACTTTCCGCCTTGATGCCGAAAATGGGGTTACTCCGCGTGCCTTGACACATGATTCTGAAGATAATGACTGGAATACGCAATAAAAGATTCAAAAAATACAAAGAAAAAAACCAATCATCTCATATTTTTCTGAGAGTATAACTTTAAAATTCGGTAATTTAAAAGTAGCGTAATTTTCCATGAGAAAAACTATGTAAAAGTTTGCTAATAATTATATGTATTACATGATCGAAATGACAGTCATAACTTGAACAAAAGGACAAATTAAGTCACTTACCAATTCTTATCAACTCAAAGAATACGAAAATAGAAAATTGAAGCTATGGTAGAAAACATTAAGAAGCACAAATTTGTAAATAAAGAACACCATTACAATTGAAACAACAATTTAAAAGCCTGTCCTGATTCCAAATGACAATCGTCTTGTCCGGTTATCAAATATCAAACGGTAATTGTTAATTAATTAGAAGAAATATAATTTATATCAAATGTATGTAATGTTAAATATTTCATGAGAGAAAGCTGAAAAGCGCAAATATCCGTGTAAATGGAAGCCTATGAAATGTGATACGCGGTCGTGCCTAAGGGCTAAATAAAACACGCTATCAACGGGTTACAAAGGCCATAATCTAAATATCATAGCCCCTAAAAATATCTCCACATGGTTTCACGTGTCAAAAGGTTACTATCCACGTAATATACAGTATAAAAGGCATGCACGTCAGAGCTGCGAATTTGCTTGATTCCCAAACGATTAATCAGGCTATTCGCAAGATACGATTTCGACTCGGGGTTGACTCATGGGAACGATTTGAATGTGAAAGCACAGAAGCCTTAGAAATATAACGTACGAATCATTTTTCATGGGTATACAATATACCGTGCATCGGCTTAAAGGAAGTACATACGATCGTGAAACTGGAGACAGTGAATTCGCCTGAATGTGAAAATAAATGGGGAAAGCGCGCGTCTCTCAACGTCGAAAGCCAATGTGGCATATTTATCATCATATCCCACTTCGCTCTTAGTTAAACAGACGTATATCCGATATTATTGAATAATCTACCTGACTACTATCAGGCTGACAGCACACTTCAAGTTTACCGTAATCGCTTGTTAAAGTACGCTTCTTGAACAGAGGCGAAGGGCACAGGGTATAGATTGCGATAAATATAGACCGTAACCGACATGCTGACAATATTATCGAAAAGTAATATTATAAAAATATGCAACTAAACAGAATTGCATCTCTAGTGTAATAAACGCTTCAAATAATTTTATTTTATTTCACAGTGCATAAAACGTAATATAAACGCGTACATTTATAACTTATTATTTATAGCATAAACTTCATAAACTGATTATTAGAATCTGTAACTTCTAGACTTTAACTATAACTTAATCGTGAAATTAAATAATTTTTCACTAGCAATGGAGTTTTTAATAGACGCATTATTTTTTAATATTTTTGTTTTAACGTACGAAAGGCACACTTTCAAGATAAAAAATTAATACAGACATATTCTGATATTGTAACTTTGTATTGAATTAATGCATAAAGTTAGCAATGTTGTATAATCAAGTTCGAAGATGTATTCGCCAAGAACACATGTAATACTTGATGCAGAAATTGTCTACGGTGCTTCTATATCTTCAAACTCACTGTTTTGTTGTTCGTCAGAATACATGATATCGTTGAATAATCTCTCATATAGCTGACAGCATTTAAAGCATTTTCCTTCAGCACATAGTATATTTACAATTAGTTCGAGCAGATAGCTTTCTGCATTCGCAGTAGACTATAATTAAT
This sequence comes from Tetramorium alpestre, assembly GCA_021460005.1. Lineage (NCBI taxonomy): Eukaryota > Metazoa > Arthropoda > Insecta > Hymenoptera > Formicidae > Tetramorium > Tetramorium alpestre. Next base: position 411,843 of record JAJVSH010000033.1, on the reverse strand, counting down.
ACAATATATTGTGAAAATAAAAAAAAAACAGAGATTTTAGCCGCTGAAAATAGAAAACGGAAAAGAGCAAAGAGAGAAAAATACATCTCGGACATGATTATACGAGAAGCATCAAGGGATGCGTAAGTATTCATGAAAGAGGGCGATTGGCATAATCACCGGGTCGGCTCATAAATTACTCAGACATCGATCATTATTATACAGCTTATAGCTTCATTACCGCAGGATATCTTATGTTATCGGGTAACGGATAACGGATTTGTATATCAGATTTCCGGAGCCGTCTTAGCCGATGCATCCGACATTGATTCTCGCAGCAAATTCCTTCGAGATGTAGCCAGCAGAGCAAGAATAGCAATGAGATCCGAGTGGTTTGAGATGTTTCTTTGAGTCCTCTTTTTCCGCAAATCCCTTTTTTTCTTTTTCAATAATGCAAGGTAAACGAGTTTTCTAATAATATCCGCACACTCAAATTATATCGCTCTAAAGTGAATGTAATCACATGCAAAACGATCGCAAAATAAATTGAATAATAAAAATAGAAAAGAAAGAGATATCTATCCCGTGAAAGGAAAAATTGAAAAAGTGGGGAAGAGAAGAGAAGATGGTCTTGCTTCCTCTTCCTTCTCCTTCTATCCCTCTCTCCACCGCTTTTCATTGCTTCGCATGCATACGGAGTGGAAAAAGATGGACGAGCGCACAGAAAAACGGCGCGAAGGGGAAAGGGAGACGCAACGGCTGGCGGGAGAAAGACAGCGGGTGCCGGGATCGATAAGCATTAGCGACTATTTCACACAGAAGCACAGAATCCACCCCAGCGTGGACCATGCACTGCTCTACCCTCTTTTTTGTGCTTTCGTGCACTGGTACCCTTGGTCTCCTCCGCTCCGCTCCGCCCTCGCACTCCTCGCAGTACGTCAGCATTGTGCTGAGAAGAACACCTTGTTGCAAAACACGGCGTCCTCCCTCGTCCTCCCTCCTTCCTGGCGAGGGACGGGGGTAAGGAGAAAGAAACAGAGAGAGAATGCACGCATCTAAAGCGAACGGATGTGTAAGCGGTGTACGTTGCATTGGCAACGCTAAGGTGTATAAACCCGCGGCGGAAAGCGCGAGTCACGTCCCGTGGACGCCAAGTACGCCAGACCTACCTATCTCGCGCAAACCTTTCAGTCGCAGACTGAAATGGAATTTCAACTAAGACAAATAGCTGTTGTTTCGAAGTCACGGCGTCGATAGTTTTTCGTTACACTTGACGGAAAATTACAATTCGGACGAACGAGGGCTTCTCAAAGCTGCGACGAAATAACAAGAGTCCGGTTTTCCAGCTTCAATCCTCGCGTTATTTTAACAGATACTTTGATGCTAGTTTAGTTTAGTTTAATGGAACGTTCCATTCATTGAGAACGAGGAACGTGTGCGAAAAGCCGCGTCTGGATTTGTGCTTAAAAAAAAAAGAAAGAAAAGGCTGCGACCCTTCCGAAAAATCTGCCAACAACTTGCAACTTGACGCATAACGCGATAACTATTAATTCCTAATTCCGTTTTATACAGAAAATAAATGTTGTGATAACATCGTTGCAGTGTCTAAACTAAATATTCTACTTTTAATCTGTCCGGTAAGTTTCAGTAATAACGTGTTTCGATGTTACTCGATTCTATCTCGACGTGTCAATCATTTAAAATAAATACGGCAGCTTCCATTGTTTAACTCTTGCAAATTCAATTAAAGGCGGAGCCAATAGAGTTCAACCAATTTGATGATCACTTCGATATGTCCGCCCTTGGCGTAGAACCACCCTCACGGTGACCTGATTTCGGGAAGCTGCGAGGAACTAGTTCATCCGTAACTTTCACGTTGGAAACCCTACGGCCTATATTACCTTTGTTCTACTCGTCAGGATATTTTATTATCCCTCCCTATCGATAACCCATGAGACTTATCGTTCACAAAAAGTACATCAATGACAGAGACAGAAAGGAAAAGAGAGCATTTGTTATATGCAAATAAGATTACGGATGCAAATATGTACTTTTTAAAAATAAAACTCGCAACGATTAATTTCTATTGAAAATTAGTACTTGTCATTGAAAAAAGAAATAAAAGGAGAAAATAAATTGATTCATTTAATCATTTACGTATTGCAGCAAAAGTCATGGAAATTCATAGAAAATGCACTGTCAGAAATTTGAATAAAATTGAAATTTTTTAAAAAAGTTAGAAATCAATTATTTTTATTGCTTTTAATGTTAAGGAAGTTTAAAAACTTGAATATAATTTGTATACAAAAATAATGTTTATAAAAACCAATGCAATTTCAATGATGTAGCAATATATGCTCGATATGATATTTTTGCTTTCTTGTATATGTAAAAAATTGATAAAGAGTAAAGTAATTAAGATAGTAACATGGGACTTTAATATATATATATATATATATATATATATATACATTAAATTTCGGGTAGATTGCAGCATGCGCAGAAGTCGGAAGGGTGATATTCGGGAGCCTTCCCTCGTCGCGCAAAGGGCGGTTGGTCAGATATTCTGCATAATTTAATACGGTAGCGAGTAAACTTTGCAATATGTACGACGCGATGCATTCTTTAGAACCGTGCGAATCATTTTGCAGCAGCGGCACGCGCAGTAAGAAATTGAGGTGACATGCCCTTCATATTAATGCACAAGCGGCATTAGCGCGACCTGATTTCGCGGCGTCGCAGTCCGGTAAGAAGTTGGTTAATCAAAAGTAATATTCCGTCGTTATATGTGCACAAACTCGAACACATCCGGCGATAGGAAGAGCATAATACGCAACGCTTAATTGCGGGTACATTTATCGTCTCTCTCTCTCTCTCTCTCTCTCTCAGCCGTATTTCGTGAATTACGATGTTCTAAGTCCACCGCTAAGGCCATCGTGCAAATTAACGCTAGGCATTACGACACCCGCCTCCTCTCGGCAACCTTGAGAGAGAAAACGTGCGATATACCAGCGTATACGTATAGAAACGCACACGTGTTTACGCGCATCTAGTGACACGGCCCGTGCAAGAGGGTAGATATTATGTTATCTCGGGAGCGTCTTGCGCAGCCGCGTGTAAAATGTTCGACTAGTGAACTCCTTTACATCACCGTACCGCTGTAAAGGCGAACGAGCACGAAGTACGATCCATTCAGAACGTAATTAGTTTCGTTCAACGGAATATTCGAGTAAAATTTCAGAGTGCGAAAATTTCAATGAATAATTCAAACGTAAAATACATGAATTTACAGATTAAAGAATGCGCCAATCAGTATCCGAGACTCCCAAGAAAAATATCAGAGTCGGAGATTCAAGGATGATTAATATAAAGAGATTTAGGAATCATACGACGAGCGCGCATTTCAGATCTTAGAGAAAAGTAATTCGTCCTGTGTTAAAAAAGAAAAACGATGCTAAAATTTGCCAGAACTTGCGCGTCAAAGGAAATTTCATATTTGAGGATTTGAGGCTCTTAATCCAAAAACTTTGTAAAAATAACGTTGAGAAGCTTAAAATTATAATAGAAGAGAAGATATAACAGAGAGGGGACTGAAATTTTGTGATTGTGTAAAGTTGACGTAAATCTTGTTCCGCTCTGTCCTCAGTTCTTTCTGTCTTAAGGTTCTTTACCGAAGTAATTATACTTGCGATTTCTCTCGCAGTTAATGAAGGCGCTGAACGGACAAAGTATGCAAAGGGCAAAGTACTAATTTACCATATTCCTGTCTGCTATGCGGGGATTATGCGAATAATGCGCCAAAGTTACGAGCAGTTAAGATGAAGGTTAAACGTCTTTGAGCTTTTATATACCATTTAAATGTAATCTGTAAACCTTAATTCATATACCATTAATTAGATGCAAAATTGTTGCGCAAATTATATCGTACAATTTATACGGGGAATAAACGGGGTATTTATTGATGAGAACTCCATTAACGACGTGCTTTAAACGCGCAAACATCTTCCATTACCGTAAATCCATATTGTGCGATGCTTCGATTACACTGTCACAATTTATACGCTTGATTAAGCACTGCGCGAAATTTTCCTAGGGCAACGTGAACGTCTATACTTTGTTCCAACTTTTCCATTTACGCGGAACGCGACAGCAAACTGCATATTACGGCTAACTACAACGAAACGAAATGAAGCCTTTATTATTAACGTTTCCCGCTTTAAACGTTCGCATTTGACGAGTTTATCCTCCAGAGCCAGCGAAAAACTTGAAACAGGATTAGCGATTTCTCTCTAACAAGAATTTATTTAAATATTTCACGTTTAACACAGTTGTATTGTCATTCATGCGGATTGAATTTAGCACAAGTTTCATCGCCCGTCATCTCCTTTCACTTCCACTTATTAACTTATGGTTAAATACTCAACGTGCAACGTCTTATAAATGAAGCCCGAATTAAAACGGGAACTTAAGCTTGCGTTTTCTTCATTTGCCTACGCAAAACTTTATATATTCGCAAAAAAATTCTTTTCAGTCACCCTTCCGACACTTTTATATTTCCTCTCGTAAATAAATACAAAGATTACTCGTCCGTGTCAGTATCGAAACAACAGTAATTTTAGTTCCCCATCGTCCGCAACAACTTCGGTTCGCGCAACTTCTGAGGTACTCTACATGACATTTTACTTTATCGCTTTGCATTTGCAAGCGACAGGTTCGGTTTTGTGCGCCGCTGCACCGCGCGATTCCAAACGCATTTTGGGGACAGGGAGAGTTTCTAGTTTTGCGAAAAGCAATGAGAATATCTAAATTCCCACGCGAGGCATCGTTAGCGAAAGTAATGTGTCCTCGTGGCGCAATGGCGCGTTAAATACTGCAACTTTCAGTTGGTTGCCGTGTAGCTGACAATAGCAGTAACAACCTATCCCAAATGCGTCGAGCTTCTATCTAGCCTACACAATCTCGCGATTCATCGAAATTTCCAATTTATCTGAATTGTTAATCATCAATTGTTAATGTGCAACTAGCTCAACGTAATCACGGAAGCGCGTCAAGTTTGGTACAATGAATAGCATTAATATATATATATATATATATATATATATATATATATATATATATATATATATATATATATAATAAGCATATATATATATATATATATATATATATATTATACATATATACATATCAATGCTTTTTAAAAAATTTTTTTAATTCAATATATTTTTTAAAATTCATAGCAGAATTAAAATTTTTTTGAAAATGTATATAAAATCTTCTATTCGCAATGCTTACAAATCCGTTCGATGTCAAAGCTAATTAAAAATTTTTATATATACGAATGATAGATAAATTAATTCGAATCTTTATAACTTTATAACTTTACATTAAAAAAATTAATTATTAATATTTAAGTATTTCAAAATTTTATTTTAATTATTACTTTAAGACGGATAACTATCAACTGAATTTAAACGAATGGAAACTCTATTGCAAACGTTTTGGAAAAATCATTCGCAAATTTCAGCTGACCGCGATCCACCGCGTGTAAATAATTATCTCGCGCGAACGCAACGATTCTGAAAAATGAGTGGCGCGAAAAACGGGCCGTCAAAACTGTAGGCGCACGAGCGTCGCGGATCGTAAAAACGCGCGACAGCGCGGTCGTTTCGACGCATCGATGTTCTTTTTTCCCTTTTTTTTTTACGGTGTTTCACACCGTAAAAAAAGTGCATACGCAAGAGCGCATCGGTTTTCGGTACCGGTCGGCGGAAGTCGTTTCGCGGCGTACGACTGCGTAATATCGAATAACGCGCGCTCGTTCGCGGTATCCGGCGTAAGAATGCGGCAAGCTATTCGAGTTCGTATCGAATGAGCTCGTATCGGCTCGTATGCCGGATACGGCGCGGCGGCGATGCAGCCCTCTAGAACCCGATTCTTGCCGCGCCGCGATAAACCTCCGTGTAAATGCCTCCGACGACCTGGCCGCGTACGAAAAGAAACGGCGAGAAAGAGCGGAGTAGCTATCTCGTAACTATCATCCGTCCATTTCGCCGTATGTAACGGCGATAGAGGAGAAAAGGCACGCCTTTGAAAGCACGAAGCAAGCGAATTCCATCGGACAGTAATAGGGTCGGGCTTGTATCTCTTTTTCTAATTACGGGAACGCACGCGTGCACGTCGGTTTTGAGATTTTTCCTTATTACCTTGCCGCACCGCGACCACGGTGATTATCCTGATAATCGATATCCTGATAATCCCTAGTGTATCGGCAGGAATTGAAGCGGGATGATAATGATAATAGTTGCGTGAATGTAAACGTTAAGAACGTTAATAATAATTTTGTAAGGAATCAAATTTATTGTTAGTCCCCTCCACTGGGGATAATACTTTTAGTAATAAATTTACAACATATTTTTGAGATCCGCTACACACGGCGAACCTAAATGATCACTAACATAGATATCGTAGCGGTCAGCTTTTTATGTCAGCAAAAAAGAAGAGATCTCGCCATAAGCAAAATATATTAACCTAATGGCCTATAAGCAAGGTAAGCAAGTAGCGGCATAACACATCCCTTGCGATCGTTTATGTCAGAAAAAATGCTACGCTTATCTCGGGCAACAAAACTTATGTGTATACGTTCACGCTCCTGTCGTGTACATCGTTGACCTTTACTCCTGGACACTAATTCCGAGTACACGTAATCCACGAAAGGTCACTTCTAAAATGGAGCCTTGTGTCACCGGTGCACAGGCTAGACAAAGTTTTTCTTTTATCCCTACGTTAATAAGTGCATTTGCTTGCCATTTGTCTGGTGAGAATTCGATCAATTTCGCCGCAATTTTGACCAAGACAGCAATACAAATAAACACTAAGTTTATTCATTTAGGATCCACTGTATATTCCAATAGTTCCGAGTTGGAGCTTAGAGAACCGTAGACGCGCGCTACCAAGGTAAATTTAATGTATGCGAGATATGTTCAATATAATATTTAATATACGCGTGAGACCGACAAAAATGTTGCGAGGAACGCAGAGAGAGAGAGAGAGAGAGAGAGAGAGAGAGAGATCGACTCGCGATGACGTTAGTTTCTCAATACGACGTTATTCCTGTGCACCGAGAGCACGGCAGATAACGTGGCATGTGATTCGTGAATCACAGACTCGCACGCATTCGTGCCTATCCATCAGAATTAACGGCGGCGCACGCATTATTCCCGTGGTCAAATCTATCCATCTGCTCGCAGCATATTGGTAGCCGAGCGCAGAAATGCGCGCGACTGCATTATCGGAATCATTTTGACGCGTTGCGTCGACCATCGTATAATGCACGAATATTTAAGACGTTAAAATCCTTCCTGCTCTTCTACTTCTAATTATAATAACATGATAATATCTCGAGAATTAAGAATGTAACCAACATTTTTCACAGCGGATGCAATCTTGACTTTTTAAGTAGCAGGAAGAAAAGATCATAAAATACGGAATGTATCCGTCAGAATATATAAAACAGGATTCAAGAGGAAGAAAATCTCCTCGACATAAAATTCGTATCGATATTCTGATTATATTAATCTCTTAAATTCGTTTCGTTTCAGATAAAAAAGCGATTTTTCAGATTTGTCCAAGATGGTACGTAGCTTTTTTTATTACTAAAAGATATTAAAAATCTCTTTAGAAAAGATTATAAAATCTGTACCGTAAGATTCTCATATTTACACCTAAACTAGTTTCCCGCTTCTCATTTTACGTTGATATTAAACGCGATATCTTTGCGTTAGGAAAGTTAAATATTCATTTTGCTTCAGCTTTAATATCACAGAATTTTTATTTCAGGCTTGATTCTCGGAGAAATAATAAAAATTAAATGTAAGAGAGGCACGCGTGAAATTTTCCTTAAATTCAAAGATTGATTTTAACATTTAGCAAAAAATTTTAATTATCTAGTAGCTTAATATATAAAAAAAAGATGATTTTAATATAAGTATATATTATGCAGTTTCAGAATATATTATTAAAGTTTCAGAATATATTAAAATTAAACCATCTCCTCTTCACTAGCTTTTCTCGATTTGCGAGAGTGTCAATTAAGTATAATATTATAATACAGATATAAGTTTCGCAGTTTTGTGCGCCTCGAGTACATATTACGTATCTATCTAGAGCCAATTGTTGTATCGACAACGATCTCGGACCGTGCAAAACCAACCTCGGGCCGTTGTTGTTGTCGCTGGCGAGGACGGGAGGGCAATCGGGAGTACGCCGTAAATGGTTTTTGCACGCAAAACAGCGCGTATAATGCCGATATAAATTGCACGGAGGCTTAATTAATTGCGGCGTTCGCTCGCTCGCGCAAGCCCGACAAAACGACTTGGCCGAGGGGGATGTATACACACCAAGGTTGCATGTGCAACTGCATACGGGCAAAATCAATGGCCGCAGACCGGTACCGGACGGTTCTCTCTGCCATTCTACCTTCCCCATCTGTCGCTCCTCCTCCCTCCCCCCGCGCGCCCCCCCGCTGGGAGGGTGGCCACGCAATCTCTGTCTTTCTCTCGCGAACGACGGGACATATCGCGAAACGTATGTCACCCATTCAACGGCTGACAGCCGAGCGGCGCACTCCAATTAAGGCTAATGACTTTACGCGCCCGTGCACGTCCCCTTACCTTTAATTGTCACCTCTTGTCCGCGTTCCTGCTTTACTCTTCCGGTCTTTCGCACCTTTCTCTCCCGGCGCAGCGCGGCACCTGTTTATTTTTTATCTCCCATCGATTGCGTCGCACCGGGTGTTTCGTCGGCCGTCGGCGCACGACGGCCAAGTCGTCGATAGAGGCGTCTAGGGAGTTAGTGGGCGGAAACGCGAGAGTGAATTAGCTCGAACCAATAAGGTCCATCGCGACGAAATGAAATTGGGTACGTGAGCGTAATACGACGGGCAATACCGAAAGTAGCTCCTTTGGCGTACGTTCGCAACCGGGCGAGAGCCAAAATTATCACGACGCATCGCGTCGCGTCGCGTGAGACTCGGATTCGGATGCCGTACCACATTCAACTCAACAAGGACCTTGCTAAACATCCGCCAGCAAGATTTTATTATCAAATAATCTGTTATTATCTGGAGCAACAAATGATAAAGTCTGTCCTAAATCTAACAGCGAAACATTTAGGATGTATTAGAAGCAAATCAGCCGCCTTCGCGGTGACGAGATCAGAATTTAGTATGATTGTATGTGGTAATGACACGAAAAGGAGAATGGTATAGGCTGAGCATTCCTTTTTGGATTTCCCAAAAGAGCGACTACAACAGAGAGATATGGGAACGAGCGGCCTGCTAGTATTCGTCAGAGACACGTGAGGCGTTTGCGAGATTTACAAGGGACGCAAGACGCGCGTACTATCACTCGGCGCGCGCGAGGCCTACATCCTGATGGTCAATAAATGTTGTTTCTCGCGCCAAGCACATATATTCAGAGTGCCGATAATTTTACTTATTACCGCGGAACGGGAGTGTTCGCGTTACCAGTACGTGAGAGTTGCAGCATGCATGATCTTCTCTCTCGCGTTTTCTCTGCCTCCAACTATCTATCTACCTATCTATCTATCTATCTCGCGCCATTAATAATTCCGCTTGCGGTCGTTTCCTTTGATTACGAAACGAAGAGAGGACCGCGCGGCGGCGCGCGCGCGCGCGCGCGTTTCTGTGCCTGCTCGACCCCCGCGGTGCTGTACGACACCCAACGGCATTGCGCTCTATCCCGCCAGGCCGCGGTAGGATTGCGCGGTACAATGGCCCATTACATAATGGAATACGGACGTGCGATATACCAGGGGGTCGCGAAGGAAGCCCCTCCTGCCCCGCGGTCCGGGAACCTTTAGGGACTGCATCACGCGGAATTTCTCATGTGACACGATTCTCGTGCATTAAGGCTCCCGTTTCCTCTCGTCGCAGCCACATTGAATTGCGCTATCGGAAACGAGAAATCATGTGAATTCTTTTCTTATACGCGGTAACATATTAACTTTTTTTCTACACTATATACCACTCGCGTTCGACAGTCGGCGCCTGATAAAATACATCGAGGAGAATTGCGTGAAATGGTATAAATGAAATATGTTTATCTTCTTGCTAATCAATTTTATCATTTTCCTCATTCTAATATTATTCGCATCCTTACTCTCTTGCAAAGTTTAGGATCGAGAGAGGCGATAGAAAGTTTATAAAGTTTCACATCGATGCTAATACCAATCGTCTGTTGCTCGCACGTGGACTATTCATCGCTTTGAACTAAACGAAAGTTTGTGTGCGTGTGAAAGTTTTATTCAACCCGGCGGAAAAGTTCGGAAGCCTTCAGACGATGGAAAGAATACGAGAGCAGATACGCATTCATTTTCACATGTATTATATACATATACGTGCGAAAATGTTAACGTATCACGATATATGTCTATTGTGTTCTCTTCTGATTGTAGGACACATTTTTTAATAAAAATCATTCGTTATTCAAACGTCTCTTGTACAATTAACGTGAAAGAAATCATGTAAAGAACCATGAATCTTTATTGCGTAAAATAAGAATAATCAATGTTACTTTCAGGACAGAAATAATACTTACAAAAAAATAACAATAATAGCACAAGTTTATATGATAGTCGTTGAAATTACTAAAAGTTAATTACTCTTTTGATTTAAATATGTATCAAACGGTACAATTATTTCAATTAAGTTAATTTTTCGCAGACATTCCTGACTCCCCGATACTCTCGGAGTATCCTTCTCGCGGTTTTCCAACGTAAATCTTAACTAACCAGTTCCTGAGCGCGAGTTGATCTGCGCGGATACTCTGCAAACCAGCTGCCAGCGAACTCCGGAATTTAATGTATCCAGCACATTCCGGAGGTCGTTGCGCGGTACGGGCAAATCCGCATCGGAATTACAAGGCGTTGCAGTTAATGTCCGGGTGCTGCGCGAGGATGTAACGTGTACAAAACAAGATTTTGTTGAATATTCGATGAATATTCCCATTCCATAACTCGATACAATTTCAATTCAAACTACGTGCAGTTATCATTTGACTTCCTCCCGCTCGACATTAGGCTGCTTTTCTACTTGTTTGCGTGCTTCTTGCAATAAAGACGAAAACATTCGAAATCTGTGTGATTCCAATGATAGATTTCAAATATTTCGGACTTTAGATCTTTACGAAATAAAAAAAAATTCTATAAAAAAATTTGCGTGACACTACATGTATACATTATTTCGGCTCATTATAATTTTTTGGTTATTATCCTAATTACTTGTTTTACCTATAATTTTGTTTCACATTTTGTATCACGACTGAAGATCCTAAGTTTAGAGCTAATTGTAAGCTAGGATACTTTTGTTTCAGAACAAAATAATTTGCTCTTGATGGATGAATCGTTCCAGATAAATGAAAATACAGGATTATTCTGCTTCTTTCGCCAATCATAAATTTCTACGTCTGATAAAGTTTGTTCGAAAATATATAAGTTACTGAACCACCCGGTACTTGACTTATTCATCCTTCATTGCATATAACTTATTTGAACGATCAACGGAAACGAACTGTGCAAATTCACCTTAAGTACCACGAGATGTGGGCAGCGATCCGACAAACCGGTATGATCTCGGATTATTGTTTGCGATGCACGCTTTACATCCAGTGCTTGGTATGCGTTCTTGTATGCGAGTTCGTAGTAAGAACCATATAACGGATATCGGAACGTATATCTCATGATACTCTCCCGTACCATTCTCTACTGGGGCACTTAATAAAAGCGTATTGTATTTTCTGATAATGCAATATTACTCAATCGGATTATCGGCAAACATGACATCGTAATATTTTCCAGTAACAAAATTAATTGCAGAAATAATTCTCAAATTTATATACTATTCTTAAATGACTTTATATATAACATGACAATCGTTAAACAACTCTCATCCTATTAATCTCTGAATTAATATTGTACATTAAAAGTTTTGCACTATAATTACGCTGATTGATATGAAAGTTTCTCACGCGAAAATTGTTATCGTACTGCATCTCAAATATTCGACGCCACATTGTCTGCAGTCAACAGTAGACTAAGAAAGATAAAAACAGTAGAGGAGCACGGTGCTCATCGAGTGTGCAAAAGGAGAAAAGGAAGAGGGGTGCGCGGCCCTCGAGCTTTCGTCGACAACTATCGTGAGAGAGAGAGAGAGAGAGAGAGAGAGAGAGAGAGAGAGAGAGAGACAGAGCTACTCTCGTCCTCTCGAAGCGCGACAAGATCTCGAGGAAAAAAAGCACTCGCATGCGGTTGACAAATTGGAGTATCTCCCCGTCGACGTCTTGAGGAGTGCGGAATGTCGACGCGGGTCGATGGTTTTCCCGCAGGTAAACACGGCGGACGGGTGTGCGCGCATACTCGCGCAGGCCCGACCAGACAATCGGCCAAGATCTCCTCTCTCTCTCTCTCTCTCTCTCTCTCCTCTCCGAAAAAGGAAACAGAAGACGATGCGACGAAAAGGGCGGACGCTTTATTTACGTGTCTCTTTTCCCCACAACGGAAAGGAAAAACACGCCCACCCGTGGTGAGATTAATTTCTCTAATTCTGGCGTCTGGCGCAAGGAGTCTAAAAAATAAGTTCGACCTGGGGACGTATCGCGGAAATGGAGATCGCAATTCACGGATATTCTCGGAAAGAAGAAATTAATTTCACTTTTCCGATGCGTTTCTTCGTCATTGCGCTGCGTTTGTTGGTTGTGTTCTTATGAAATATTATAGTTTTCGTTATTAAATTTAGAGAGAAAGAGAGAGAGAGAGAGAGAGAGAGAGAGAGAAAGAAAATACAGTATCTTGATATATTTTTAATATATTCCTCTTTTTTCAAGCAATTTTGTTATATTCAGTGAAAATGAAATGGTATCAAAGTTTTTTGCATCTCGATATGTTACACGTGCAATATAACTTTTGTCTTTCGTTTGTTATCGATTTATTTATAGTATCTTTTATTTTGTTATTTTTTTGATGTATCGAGGAGTGGAGAAAACACTTCAGGGATTCGATTATCAACGGATTTATCGAACGGAGTAATGAAACGTATAGAGAATAGGCCGGTGGGACTAAACGCTTTAATTATTAATAATCATAAGCAAAGTACAGTTTCGTTGCTTATAATCTTAATTAAACCTATCTCCCGAGGGGTATCTCGACTTACGAGCCTCTTGCAACATAGACGAGTCGTGACTGTGTATCGAAACGTTTAACCGCGTCAAGAGACCTAAGCTTTAAGAGCCCCAGCCGAATTCAGTAATCGGCGTCGCTGCGAAATCCACCGGAACGAGTATTCCGTCGAAACTATGACACGATACACGCGACGAATAACAAGTGAGCTTCCCATCTTTAATTGAGCTTGACATTCGACAACGATGTCGTCAGGATCTCCAAAGTTCTCAAAGAAGACCTCGAATCTGTGACGTGACGTCTGCCCTTTCGCCGGACGTGAGTTATATATGGCAATTAGTAAAACCGAATCGGTGTCATAAATCGTTACGATTCCCAATTTAGCGATCGCTCGTATTACAACCGCGAGTACGGAAATATCTCAAAATATACTTTCCCATGTCATGTATTATCGTTTTCATCTGTATAATATTTCGGAAAGTGTAACGAGAGAAAAAGTAAATTCACCTTTGAGAAGCTTTAGTTAGCCGTTGCACATACGAGACCATCGAGATACGACGTGCCGTTACGGGAAAACGGGCGTGGTGTTTAAAGAGACGACCGCTCCGTTTCCGGAAGGAAAATTCACGCGCTGACATTATCTCGTTGCGATCAAATTTATTCGACATAGTGTCCGCGCAGAATTTATATTCGATGCGGAGCCGGGGGCTGTGCATCATCGGCTTAAGTCAACGAGGTGATCGCAAACACAAGTCGACTACGCGCGGCGCGCTTCGAGTCTATGCACGCGTGCGTACACATACGTAGTTGCATCTATGTGTATTTATGTGAATGCGTGCGATGCAGTTGCCCGAAATTTCTTGCCAAGTGTGTATGTGTGTGAATCGTGATAAATGGACAGAACTCGTTCTCCGTACGAATCAATTTTGTGAAAGTTGCTAGTAGCAACTTAGCAATTAGTTTTTTTGTCATATTTATTGATCTTTGTATTTGCGTATATAGAAAATTATTATATACTATTTTATATAAATATTTGTACGGATGTTTACATTATCTATTTTTACGTTAATAGTGCTAAATGGCAAGAAAGAAGACAAAAGAAAGAAAAAGAGAGAGAGAAAGAAATTTCTATGCAGTCATTCTCAGTTACGATATGCAAAAGGATGTAATGTGAAAATGCGACAGAACTTAAATTAATATTACGAAGAAAAATGTGAACAATGTTGTCGCAGGAAATTTAAATTCATTAACAATTCATTATCCTAATTACACCAGATAGATAATGCACTGCTGGACTTTTGCTAAAATAAAGTCAAGTTCTCTCGTCTTATCTTTTATTAGGAACGACATTTTTCACACACATTTCTCGTAAATGGACGAACTTACCCATCCATAAAAAGTTAAACGAAATTTTTTAGTGAAACTTGGATCGTAAAGTGTATATATATGTGGAATTTGATAGCAGCTGCTGAGTGTATAGGGTGTTCAAGACTTTCACTCTATCATCTTTCAGATAAAAAAAAAAATATATATATATATATACTTTTTAGTATTATATACATATATATATATATATAATATATATGTATATTGAGCAACTTATACAATTAAAAATTAAATTCTTGAAATGAATAAAATGCGTTAGATGACATCGCTTTTAATTAATTTTCATTAAACTTCACTATAGAAATTTAATCCTTAACAACGTGTGGAATTTTACAAACCGCAGAACTTGAATATTGTCTTTTAGCTCTCGTTGAAAATGTTTTAACACAATAATTCATTTTTTTCTGTTTGCTTTTTGAGAATTTTAAATAACCAATAGAGGTATTAACATTATTTTTTAAAAGAAAAAACAAATATTTCCTTATCATGCAATCTTGTTCACATCAATAGTTAAGAGTTAATTGTAGACATAGTATTCATCATTGAAAATTAAATTGTGGTTAACAAATGATGGTCATTCGAGTATCGCTAAAAAAATCAAGCTTGAAGTAAATGAATGCACGTATATGTAACGGTTGGTTTGGTAAATATAATCAGGAACATCCAGCACATGTGCAGGGGTATATATTATATACGCATAAGTCGCCAGACCACACGTGGCCTTTTCTACTCGCTGTACACGCTCTCGAGAGTCTCGCGTGTCACCGTCTCGTGTACCGCATATTATTGTATTGTGTAGCCAGTGGAAAACCTTATGGAAGCTCCATGGGAATCGGCCAAATGCTTTCCACTTCGAATACCACAAAGGAATAATACTCACGCGGTAACGGTAAAAGGTCGACTCCGTTAATTTTCCTTCCCTACATAAAAGTGCAGTAATTTTCGTAGATATATACTACGAGACGAAAAACACATACGTTGGGTGAACGTCGGCAATGCATTTTGTAATCCGCCACACTCACAGTAACATTTCACGATTTGTGTTGGGGAGCATTATATAATTATGTCGTTCCGCATTAACATTAACACGTTAAATATAAAAATTCTCTAATATTCTAATTAAACCATTATGAGATACTTTCCGCATAATCATTTTATTTAACATATTTAAACATTACTGTTTAAATTAGTTTGTTTCCTCTCTCTTTTTTGTAATTTATATGTATTTTATATAAATTTCTATATTATTTCTATATTTGATTTTTGTTAACGTAAAATAATACAATTTTATATAAAATAAAATTCAAGGTAAGTCCAATAATTTATTTAATAGCTAAATACCTTAAAAATTGTTTAAATATTATTTTAAATTAATGCAACGCGATTTAAAATTTAATATGTTTAAATGCGTTTTTACCGTCTGCTCTGTAGCTTGCTTCTAATAAATTTGTAAATTAAATAATTATTAAGGTAATTTATTTACGTAAAAGATACATTAAGATTCAACTTTGCTTCTTACAGATTTTTACTAATTTATTATTTGGGATTAACTTGTCCCATTGATATCCTTGTATTTCTGTCGAGTAACGTGGATACCATCAAGGTATCATGAGCGCATCTAATTTAACTTAAGCATGTCAACGAACCGATCTGGTCGCAGAGTGAAACGGGCCAATCGCGTGTCCGACGCATCCTCTCGAAGCGTCATCTATTGCTGAATAGATTGCTTTACTCGCGTGCACTATATTACGTTGAATTACAAATGAAAAAGTTGCGTCTCCCTGAGGAGATGCAGTTACTTTACCAATCACAAATTCTTAATTGTTTTTGTTTCCTTCGGCACGCGACGCCGATGAGAATCTAAATGCTTCTCCACAAGAGAATCAAACTTCTCGCCCACTTTTGCAAGAAATTTAGAGTCGATTAAGTTAAATATATTGTCAAAGTATTGAGCACGATTAACAACGACAAAATTAACACTTCTAAGTGATAAATATTGGTTTAATATACTCAGGATAATATCATTAAACAACGATGACTATTAATTTTATTGGTGCGTAAATATTCAAGTGTCACATACAGTTCACTATTACGCGATTATTTCGATTGACCCTAATGCCTGTTTATTAACTGCAAATAACATTCTGCGAGGACCAATTGTTACGAATCGCTAATCATTTTAATTTGGCGGGAAGCGAATGTCATGTAAATTTACATATACAATTTACATTTATAAATTTACATTCGCTTCTTGAATTGTAGAAAAAGATATTACATATATGTATACATTTTCATACAACTATCTCGAAGAATGTAAAATTGAAGGAGATTTAGTAACTTTATTTGGCAGTATTCTTTCATTAATAGAGTTAATAGAAAAATTATCACTGACGTATACCAAGATTGTTACTTTAATAAATTTCATGTAATTTCAAAGTAATTAATTCTCATCAAAATTGCTGCGAATCGTTTAGAAACAACATCTCTTTTTGTTAATTCAGAAACTTTCGATTAATAAATGAGCGCATTAGTATCGGGTCTTTCGTGCATCGATGATTATGACTGCCTGGAGTGTGATCGATAAATAATCCTTATCTCTAATGAGAAACGGACGAAAGAGCTGAACTTCCATTTTTAACGATGTACTTCAAACGGTTGGGGTGATTATTTCCACTCTTATCCGGAATAAACTTACTTCATTTAATTTTACACGGATAATGGAACAATGGAATTTTGGGGAGCTCAAAGGAAAAATGTAAATTTGCGAAGACGTATTACATTACGCAACTCACGCGTTGTACCGTTTCGCATCTATCAATTTCCTATCTATCTATCATTTGCAAATTATAGAGCGCCGGTCAGTCATTTATGCACAGTCAACTTTGTAAAATTAGCAAAATGAGAATGAAACCAGAAATTTTGTGTTTTGTCTTTAAATGGATGTATATCATAACCGCACAATTAAAAAAAACATCTTCTTAATCAGACCCATTTGATTTGTTTAAAAGTAAATCGATATATGATAATTATAAAGAAATAAAATAATAAAGAAAATAAATATGTTTATAGAATCTAATATTTAAATCTCATTTTCTTCAGTGCTCAATGCTCTCTTTCTTGTACATGCTCACGATGTCTGCGAGTATTTATTAATAAATTCACTGTACGCCACACGCGTGGCGACACCGATTTTCTTCCAATCCTTCTTCTCTCGAATCGAAAACACCAGTAACGTCGCGACACCATTTACCGAGTCTCTCCGTTCGTGTTCGGGCTTTTTTAGGATCGTATAATTGAATTTCACCGAGAAAGTCCGAGCCGGGGTTCGCTATCAATGATATACGACGAATGCAGCCGTTTCCTCCCGCTTTCATTCTTTCCCCTCGTGCGAACCAGGCTCTCGACACAGGAGCCTATTTTCCATCGCCATTGTTTAGTCGGTTACACGACCTCGCGAGACTTTCCTTTTTTCCCTTGCTCGTCCGTTTCCCCACCCACCATTTTATTAAAGCCATCTCCCTCCCTCTGAACTATTGCTTCCTCTTTCGTCGACCCCGTCGTCGTTGTCGTCGTTGTCGTGTCGTTACATCGCGATCTTTCCCCTCTTATTTCGTTCGTTTCTATACCATTCATCGCGACATTCGCATGCCGTTTTATTGGCAACGCCAACTTCCTTCCCGTTCATCCCTCAAATAGAACGACACGAACCACCCTTGCTTCTGTCGCGGTTTTGGGCGCTCCTTGACTTTTCCGCACGGAGGCGGATAAACTGCAAAAACAAGTACGAATAATCGCTTGGATTTCCACTAGGTTAAATCTGTAATAGCCGACTAAAGAAGTATAACAAGAAATATAATGCTGTTTTTTAGTAAAAACAATTTATTTATTGCAAAAAAAACTCAGAGCCGTGGCACTTTTGAAATGTATAAATTTCTACAGATACCTATATGCGTTATGATATATAGATAGATATCAGGAATGTTACTGTAAATAGATCTTTTGTTCAAACAAATTTTAATATTATATTAACTGTGCATATTATATATTATATATACGTACACGACTAAGGCTCTTTCTCGTTCAGATACTCATATAAATTTTATATTCTTACAATAACTTTACAATTATTTGATATAAACTTCAAGTGTTTCTCCATGATAAATATTCGTATTAAATTATGCATAATATTAATATATCATTTCGATATCATATTAAAAATTAAAATTATATGTAATATTCAGCTGTCCGTCGTATCAAAAACCGTGCAAGTTTTAGTCACGCGAATTAATTCAATTGACGTGATTGTCAGCGAAATAAATTAATTGATCTCGGTCAGAGTAGTTGCGGTGCATACAATGTAGCCACAAATTCATGTACACGTACTAAAATTTACGCAGTGAAATACTGTGATCAATTTAATGTCTCTACCTGTGCTGCTTAACAAAATGCTTTGATTGGATATCAACAATTTTTTTCGGCAATATTTTGATATTAAAATGTTCCTCAAATTAAAATCTAAATTGAAGTCGAATTTGTATGAAAATAACAGCAGAACAATGATTTGTTACACGTTGGGAATTAAATCACAAAAAATCCCGTATTTTAATTGATTGAATACAATTTTTTACAATTGATTTGAAAAGTCATTGATGTCTGCATTGAAAAAAATTTTTAAATTACTGAAAGATTTTTATGTCAATCATATCCGCGTATTTACTGACACCCAGTAGGGGTGCGTGCGCGCACGCTGTGTTTACAGATTTCCGAACGTTTGAGATTTTCGCGGAAAGCTGCGGTTTTTCGATGAAGCACGCGGCGTATTTATTCGCCAATTAAACGCCCATGCAATCTGCATATTTATTTTGCGCGGCCGCGACAGCCCGCGAGGTCAGATCCGTGAAAGTGACAACAAAACGTTATAAATCCGATGAATTCAAATCGCGGTAATTGCGCGATGAGTGCGCTCGAAGCTCGTTTCCAAATACAAAAAGGATTACTCCCGTCGCGTTGTTATCAGAGAGTAAACTGATTGCACACTGCTTGGCTTTCCATCGTAGCGCAAACGATACGAAAGCACGATGTCGTAAAGGTAAATAAACTGACTACTACGTTAGTCGGACGTATGTGTATACATTCGGCACATGCCACTTACAAGGTAAGGTGAACTTCCTTACAAATTAAAGCTCGTATCTCCGACAGAACTGTAGAACACGAATTTTTTTAAAAAGCTTCTTCGACGATGCACGCTTTTAATTTTGAAAAGTCGAATTACCGTCGCCTGTCTGCATGTCCATTAAATTCGGTCTATTATTAATAGCAGACTACTTATTTTTGCAACTTGGATTTTAGTTATGATGTTTTTAATAACTAACGAAATATTAAAGATGAAATTATACGAGATTAAAATAAAAATTGTATTACATATATTTTATTATTACATAATTAGACATATCTGCATATTATATGTATATAACAAAAATGTTGTATATTTTTTTTGACTGAACATTCAGTCTATCTTTTATATTGATAAAAATTATGTGATTATTTTAATTAATCTGATACTTTATTTTTATAAATTTTCGAACGAATTTTTGAAACATTTGAATATCTTTCTGTGATATAATATTAAAAAATACTTTATATACATATATATATCAATAGTTTGCTTGGAATTTAAGGAATGAAATTTTCATTTTCATTACTATTGGAAACAGTTTTATAGAATAATACAATGTATTATCGCTTATTACAACCATAATTTATGATACCGTCGCAAAAAAGTTACATCGCAGTTGTTTTTCGAGCCCACACGATACCTTAAAAAACTCGTAATTTCTTCACCACGCAACGTCCTTTATGATTATAGATACGATAAATACTTCCTTATACACTACCCGATGCTTTTACGCGTGTATTTAACGAGGTGTTTACGATGTTATATGAATTAATGCGAAAATGTGAGATCGGCATTAGTAGCATTTTGCTATTACAAATATCCGACAGATAAATCATCTCTGTTATTTTAGAATTATAGCAGAATGGGTTTTATTATTTCAAATGCGCTAAAAAGAGGAAAATTAAGATAAATAAAGTTATAACGTTGTGATTAAAAAAAAAACGTAATTATATCTCTAATTATATAAACTTGAATGCTATTACTAAACAATCTAAAGAATAGCAAATATTTAATTAAGATATAGTTTATTTTAATCCCAAGCTCGATAAAAATATTTATTAAAAATATTTATATGTATGCCGATTTGCTTATTAAAATATAAGTTGTCTTTACATATGTTATTAAACTATGTATTATATTTTTCCATTTTACACACACACACACATATATTTATATGTATATAACGTATTTTTTCTTTTATACATAAATATATACGTATAATATAAAACATGATATAAGTTATTTCTTTTTATAAAGAGATTAAAAGCGCCAACTTTTTTATGTTTTTTTTAAAGAACCGTTCATTTCTTCATCACGCTTCTCTTCTTTATCGAATAGATTTTACCGAGTTACATTCACATCGAGTATATCATGAGTATATATCATGACTTGCCAAAGCTTGGACTAAGAGGTAGCATTTAATTCGCGAGATGTTTCGTAAGTTTGCGGGCTGGACTTGTTCAATAATCTCATAACCTAGTGTTACGCCCAACGTTAAAGAACGGAAAGAAGCAATATAAAGATCTTTAGATAAACCCGTGCCCGTTTCGCGAGGTCATTAAACGCCGACGATAAAGACCTTAAAACCGTTTCCGTTTCTCTCGTCCGCTCTTTCCGTTCTTTTTTTCCCTTTCCGCCGTTATACAGAACAGATTCCAATGTCCTAAGTACACTTCCCATTTAGATATAGTTGCACGTGCACACTGCTGCGTGGGCAGGCTCCGAGTGTGTGCCACTTTGTGTTAGGTATATAATAAATTACGGCAACTAGAAAGGATTATGCGAAGGTGAGTTTTTCGCGCAAAAAAGATCAATATACATACTTAGCTAGTTTCTCATAGACGTGACAATCTACCAAGAAATTTCAGAGTACAAAGTCGGTGTAAACGTCCCGTTCATTTCTTTCTGCTAAATGTGAGAAAAGAATAGTTAAAATTTAAAAATAAATGAAATAAGTATATGTAGCGCGCTAAACGTATGAACAGGCTCAAAGTTTCGTTCTTTGGACAGTTGTGACAGTTTCGTTTGTATTTATTGATATTAGATATTAGCATGGTGGCAACATTTGCTACAGTATTTTATCCGTAATGTTATATATAATGTTATGTATATTAGGAATGGGATAGGAAACCGCGCGCGGAGAGAGAGGAAACATCATCACGAATCTCTAACCGCGTTACTAACCAACCAGTCTGCGCGCCGCTGAATTGCACGGGCATAATTCTGCGGCCGTGAAACGGTCGAACTTGCGCGGAGCGGCCGCGCGAGATTAATATTAAGAAAAACAATGCCGCGTTCATGCATCACACAACGAGGCAATATCAATTCAAACTTTGCACGGAAAGCTGCGGATAGCGGTGAATCGGAGATCGCGTAAAACGCGTCGGGGTGATCAAGCGCGCGGTCGATTCCCACATCCGATACGATGCAATTTAGTTTTAACCGATCCAGCGATGAGCGCGCGAACGAGCGTGTGAATGTATTGTATATCGGGAAAAATCTGCAAATTGGTATAAATCGACAATGAATTTAATGCACGCCGCGAGCGAAGCGGAACGACCGCGACGGTTTAACGGCTCTTTTAGGGAGAGGAATAACCGCGCGCTTGAAATATCAGCGAATAACCATCGGCCCCTTAAAACGGCGTATATCTCGCACTTGCTCCTCTTAGCGCGATATCTTTATATTAAAATATGGCGCGTGGTTTATTACGAGACCGTTGTAATATCCCTATCCTCGGCGCGGAGCGGAGCGTCGTCGTCGTTACACCGCCAGCGTACGTTTCGTATTACATATTGCACGTATGTGCACGCGCTCGTATATATCTACAATATAAGTCGACACCGGATATTATTCAATTTGCTGCAGAGAGGATATGCACCTCACGGAAAAAGTAGGAACGTAACGAACCCTCGAGATATCGGCCGTTGCCTCTCAAACATTCGTTATACGAGATTCGAGAGAGCTCTCCGACGCATTCTTTCGTCGCGACGCGACAGCTTTATAATATTTGTATGCTTTACGTCGTATTTATGTTGCGGACTTTCTCTCCTTCATGGAGAAAAGTTCATTTTCCACCGCTGCGACACGATCGTTCATATAATAGTAGACGTGAAACTGGCGAGATGAATTTTTAAATTCTAATCGCGAAGCGGCGCGAAATCGCGAGTTCAAATCCCGAATTAACGCGGTCTCGTCACAGCATCGCTGTACCCCGTTGATGGGACAAGTGATTGTCGATTTGCATGATTATCTCATGTATGAACAATTCGGTTTAACCGCGGCGAGAAGAGCTAAAATATATCGGCAAAAACATTTAATGGAAGGTGGTGTGACTGTGATATGTTGCATGCGAAAAAAAATTAATTTTTATCCCAAACCGATTAAATTAAATTGACTAAACAGCGATTGAATAGTAATTAATAATTACTAAATGATAACTGCGCGAATAGCAGCAATATTTTAAATATATTGCCTTCGCCATTTAAACATCTATGTACGTGGTACTCCAAAATACGAATTTTTACAAAGTTCCAGTCTCGCAGACCTACAAGAATTTGAAGATTAACTCCAAAATTAAAATAACTAATATTAATAAGCGTAATGATACAGCTTCCTATTAATTACTCCGCGTGGTCAGATTGCGTGGTAATGTACGATAGCAATAATATTAATGCTGATATAATGAATTTGCAAAAAGCTAATCCGAGTGATCCGATTTGAGAGATCCTGTTTGAGAGATACCATCGAGCAAAAACAAAACTTTCTAAATAAACCAAAGAATCGAATGAAAGAGATATGTTTGCGTATCCGAGACACCGTCTTCGGAAAACAATAACGTTATTTACGCCTTTGAAAGATAGGCGGACGTCACCTGCGCGATAGCGCGGCTTTCAGATACAGAAATAGGAATACATATGTTTGCGGGTCGCGCAATGAAATATGCTCGGGAGCGTGCGCCGAGTAGAAACTACTAGAAACGACCGGCGCTGGTCAGACCCGGGAGGTCCGTCGCGGGACGTGAGGGCGCGCGCTCTTCTTAATGTACGAGCACGTACCTATCTACTAAGGGAGGGAAGGAAACGGTGTGTGCAGTATGTGTATGTATATACATATATGTGTGTGTGTGTAATATATATCGTTCTTTCGCCTCTCCACCGTCCTTTCTCGAGGACGCGATCCTTAAACGGGCGCAGCGACAAGTACCGAGTCGTGAGCCGGTGTCTCCAGCAATGAACGAGCGGCGTGCTCGGCGTGCTCCGGCGAGACCATTCGCGACCGCGTACAACGACGAGATTTCAGAGACACGGCACGGAGAAAGTGCGGCCGTTATCATTCCCAAGACGTGGAGTACGCACTTTCCTCGTAATCGCCCGAATGACGTCGTTTCCCTCGCGCGAGTTGGAAGCATCTCAACATGTTTTACGGCACTCTCGCCGAGCGCTCCTATAAACCTTTGTCGCCTGCGACGTATTCAATGATCTATCGATTTCTAACTGTAGGAGTGTCCTAAACCGATTTTCGTATCTTGCCCCAGCAATCACCAACTAACAGTAACATTGTATCGATATTATAATTTCCTACTCAGCAATATAACTGTTGTATATTATATTACATTTATATTATATTATTGAGTAGGAAATGAGAATTGTATAATATATATATATATATATACAGTATTATATTGTTAACTAGTGTTTGCTGGGATGTTATAGAGGAAAAATATTTCTCCGATGCTAAAAATAATTTAATTCTTTCTCTTTTCGCCTATGTTGTGTGTTTTCTATATTTAAACGTACATTTAACAATTATGGGGAAATCAAATCTATATTTTTAAGAATTTGCAATCTCCAGAAAATCAAAAGCCGAAATCCACGCTTCGAAAGCTCGATAAATTCAGTGACGGAAATCATGAAATAGATGGACATAACAAGCTCGAGAGCGACCAAGTGGATTAACGTCGCACGAAATTTTGATGAAAAATGAATATAATTCGTTTCACGCGTATTCCTCGCATTCCTCGACGATGGAGGCGAATTCTTCGTCAAGTTCATGTCGATGATACGAGCGAATATCGGCGACCAGCGCGCTCCGAATTTGATCGGAGCGGCAAAAGCTCATCAGCCGTTTTGCTTTGTGACGCGCGAGGAAAGGATCCTAGCCTTTCTTCCCAACCATCAAGGATATTTCAATCTTCGCTTCTTCCTGCCCCGTAAATTCGCCGCCATAAATTTCGATCATCAAATTCGCGAGCGAAAGTCAGGGCGAAAGGCAAAACATAGATAATAAATTGAATTATTATTATGCGTAAATAATTAATATGGAAATAAATATACCTAAATTATAATAAGATTTGTATAAACGTTTCTCTCTTTATAAGAGTTAGAAAATATTTGACTTGTTGTGAACACAATGATTATCAACAAACAGGGGAAGGTATCTAAAGGATGGTTATGCGTCCTTTGAAAATGGCACATTAAAGGTACACAAAGTATTTCTTAGAAATGAACAACGCCGTATCAGACGCAGTATTGAACATTTTATATCCAATCCGCACCAACTACCCGACGTGTGTGATAATTTCCAATATCGGACGCGAGTGGTCCATAAAACGAAAACCTTCTCGCGCAATATCGCGATTGTTTTCTCCAATTCCGCGGAATAGTAGTAGTCGAAAAACAATGCACTTATTTTAGAGTTGCGCTTTTAAGTTGGCGTAATTTTATTGAATCGTGTAATATCGTCGCGGCGTAACTTGGCGGCTGAGAGCAATTAAATGCAAACAGATTAAAGAATTTCTCAAACGAAAGCAAAATAGGGGTAAATATTCTACGTGTAATATTCATTTACGATTGCTAAACATTCATCCGTTGGAAGTAATGATGTAATTCCAAAATTAGAACCATTCTTCAAGTCGCTGTTTGCCAATTATTAATTTACAAGCAAATGGACCTATCGATTTTTTAAAATGTCGGAAAAAACGCGCTGATTTCACCGACCATCAGCGACGTACCGTGGCGTAATGCTCGCGAACAAACCCGAGGCAATTAATTAATCAGGCAATTTAAATGCGCGTACTTTACCGTGATGCAGCCTCGACGCATACTTGTTGCGTTCCCCATTGTATGTCGACGGCATTGTATCGTCGACTGGAAAATATTGATTTAATGCAGCTTCTGCGTGGCCGATAGACGTCATTAGCTGCCTCCACGTGACGAAAATCGCCGCGATTCACAATCGCAAGATATTAATTTTTAAGACATTATACATATACGCTTGTCAAATAGAATAAACAAAAACAAAAATACCTATAAAGCTATCTCAGCCAAATTATCAGAACGTAACCAGTAAGACATGAAAATTATTTGCTTTAATTTTTTGCTACTTTTCGCTATTTTTATATTAAGCTATATATTACATATTTATATTAAGCTATATTTATATTAATTTATATTAAGCTAGAGAATTTTAATAATTTCTTTTCGGTAAATAAGTTTTGTAACTTGCCAACATTTCTAAATAAAATTACTTTTAAAATTCGACCAATATCATCCATTATGATGATAAAAGTCTGTTACAATTAACTTATTGTTTGTGAGCTTTGTGTGAGTGAGAATAATCTCGCAGTGCGAAATGCGGCGAGCCTAAGAACCAATTAGTATTGCGGAAAAGCTGCAACAAGAAACCTCAACATGTTCCGGACGTTTCGTGACTTTTTTTTTATTACGGAGGATTTTTGCGTTGTTTTCATCAGTTAAAATATACCTATGTATATAGCAAAAGGCTCCTCTCAACATCATTTTAAATACCGTGAGATTTTAATATTTTAATATCATGATTAGATATTTAATTGTACATTAGTGTCGGTAGTGACTGCATATAGGGAGCAAATGAGAACTTATTATTGCATTACTAACATGAATATTATGAGAGTATAATTCTAGTATTGCGCGCGATTATCACATATAATCGTGAATAAATCATAAAGAATCGAATAATGAAATTAAATTAAAATTATCTCTTTCTTTTTCTTCGTTATACATAATAATAATTTGCATCTAAAACTCACGCGCCAATTTCTTATATTTCTCTTTCTATTTTCTATTTTCTAAATTAGAACGATCGTTATTTACGAATTTATTACTCGCAATTTATTATTGTCTCTTTAATTCATAATTCAATTTCCACGAATGCATTACAATTAAAGCTCACAGATTGTTATTGATCATTCATTCTCCGCAAAACCAGTGGATTTGCATAACGGATTTATAGAGAAATAATATACGCGACGGAATTGGCGCATATCACCTGGAAGCGTATAGACCCTGTCCTGGATCTGATCCTGCGTCCAGTATCGCGACGCCAATTAATTAAAATTAAAATTTCACGTGTGTCGCGGCTGAGTTTTTAACGGGCCGTCCGGATGAAATTGCGGTATGAAATTCTAATTTCAATTATTCAGAATTGTCTGTCATCCACTGCCAGTTTCGTTGTGAAAGACGCCGTTGTGTCTCCTTTTGAATGTGTCTGTAGACCCTTAACATTTATTTATATTTAATATTTTATTAAATATTCGACCCAGGTAAAAAGTATATTTTCTTGAAACGCAGAAAACAAAAAGAAATTAATGAAAAGACGGAAGAAATATTACAATATTAAAATGTAATGACTATACTTCTATAATATAAAATATAAGATATTATTCAGCATTATTGTATGTATAAAAAAAAAGTGTATTATCTAATTTTAACTAGTACTTTAATGTTAATTAAAAATAAATTCCTGCGAATAAGGAGAAATTAAATATAAATTTAAGTAATTAATTAATATTTAATATTCTTTTCAACTTAATCATAGAGAAAGTATTAAGGACAAAATTTATTTTAACTTTACAGCGATTAAGACGCGAATCCTGCTTTATCCTTCTATTTCGACAATACGACATATATTTTCCTTCAACTAACGATCAGGTCGACGTGCCAGACGAAGCTTCATTATTCATCCTTAAGTTGCGACTAATCTTAGTCGACTCATTTCCCATCCGCGCGACATGACGGAAAAGAGAGTGTTTTCACGCAGGTGCTGTTTGGCGCAGGCCATCCGCGAATATAGCCCGCGATAATTTTTACTCTGGCCTCGATTTCAATCCGTCCTCCGCGCCGCGCGCGAATTTGGTCGACGACGAACGTCACTGCGATGTATGTACATACGTCGTCGAAGAGACGAATCATCGAGCGGGCAGGTAAATTATTTCAAGGCGAGCTCAATGTGAGATTAGCTGCGATGCAATATTGAAGTGCGTCTACGAAAGTTTCTGTAAAAGATTTCACGCAGCTGAGTGATTTACTATCACCCTGTGATTATCACTATCATTGTATATTTTCCTTATTTTGAAAAATTGTCTCAAAATTGCGGAAATGCTTGATGTAAAATATTAGCTATCCTGCTATATCGGCACCTTTCTTACGATTATGCAAAACAATTTTACCTTTAGTGTCAAGTTGTATCAAAATGCAACAACAAATCTATGTCAATTTAAATTTATTAAAAACTTTATTTCCGAAAGAGTAAAGTGAATTTATTTAGAGATATATCTGTGATGATGTAATTTATTTACTCTACAAAGAGAGAGAAAGTAGAAATGAAATCAATCGCAAAAAGGGGACAGAAATAAAATTTAATAACTTTGATCTACGATCATATCTACACATATCACCCTTATCGATCAATAAACACAGTCTCAACAACACATCTTGAAGTTGTTTATCATTTACTCGCGGATCCCGCTTGAATAACGAGCGATCGGAATTCTATTCACGTAAAGTTGGTGAAATTCGTTTATCGCGAGGGAACATCGTAGAGTCGTAGACAGATCCCGTTGAAAGCGCTTAAAAGCGCATGGAGAATATGAATAGTTTTTAAAGGAATAACCCGCGACGCGCGTCTGTCTCTCATCGCTGTCAGACGCACGTTCGAAGTCGAAGGAACGATCACGCGCGTATGGCGTGACGGCCTTTGAAGTGGAGAGGAGGCGAAAGGACGCGAGCGGCGAGGGATGCCCGCCCGACGTCTGCATCTCAATGGCACATCTCCTCTTAGACGGGACTCTGAGCGATCCACATGGAAAACCACCGTCCGCTCTCCCTGTATGTACGTAACGTAATATGTACGTGTGCGCGTCGAGGATGCATCAGTACGCGGCGCGTAAATACGCCGTCGCGCGCTTGTAAACAGCATATTTTCTGACTCACTAGCGCAGACGTAACGCGATGCGCATACTTAGAATTCAGTATAACACGCGCACCCCTCTCACACCCCTGTCTCGCTCGTCTCGCGTTTCCGTTCCCGGCCGCTCGCTCTTTCGATCTCCGATCGACTCGTGCATCCGTATGACGCATCGAGTTACAATGCGCTCGAGTATTTGGACGTTACTTTCGCGAGGGTATATCACGTTCCCGGAATGGCAAGAACATAACTCGAAATGGATGTTTGCTCGTCCCCCGAGAATCAAATTTAACCATGCAATTGTTCTGATGGAAGATAAGGCGAAGAAGCACGATTTGGAAAAACCTATGAATTGAAGATGCGAACAACGGTTAGAAAGGAAATGGAATTTTCATGGTCGATGGCAATCATTAACAAGATCCTTGTAAGAATTTACCGTCGTCATTAAATTTCAGAGTTGTGTGTTTGAAAAAGGGAATTTAATGTGTGCTCCGCGGATCAGAGTACCGTGTCGTACCAGCGAAAAAATTGTTCGTGCAGCAGTGTGTTGCAACTATTATTCCGTATATTATATTATGTATATTAGACGTAACAAAAAAAGACTTTTGCAATATTGTAGAATTCGGAACTGTGACAATGAGACTGATATGTTTTTTCCCTTTAGAATTTTTTGATCTGAATATTTTGAATCTTGCAGCAATACTTAATAAATTAAGATACTGCTATAAAATAAACTTTTTATTTAATATTAAATAATTAGAATGTATTAGAACATATTAGATATTGCGACGTTGCATAGAAACGAAAATAAAACTGAATAAGAGAAAATTCAATTTCTTTCACTTCACAAATTATTATTGACGTGGAAATAAACGGATGATCTCCAAACGTCAAGCGCAAAAAGGAGTGCAATTTTAAATTGTAGATTTATACACGGCTATGTTGTATACGAAAAAGAATCGCATACGAAAGCACTTGTATTCGGAGATGTATCTTGGTATTTTTGGTTGCTGCAAGATTAATCACACTTGAGAGTCCAACGCATAATAAAAAATTACAAGTACATCATATCACGCGTCATAAATTACGAATAGCAAACACGCTGCAGCAATAAGAGTAACTCGCAAATATGTTGTGGCAAATAGCGTAGCAGAGCTTGGCCCGCTGAGGATTGCTGACGTTTAAATATATTATTTGACGCGTGACGTAGAACGCGCGCGCGCGCACTCTCTATGCGTCTTCCTCGGTGTATCCGGTAGAATAGAATTTTATATGGCGAGGAAAGGAGGCGAGGACGAGGACGACTGTGAGAGAGTGCGATCGCGTGCCTCTGCAGATGAAAATAGTACGGCAATGGTATATTGCGTACTTGAAGAAAACGTCTTGCTCGTAGAGTGGCCGAAAATGCCGCCGTGTGCTCGTCTTGCGCACATCCTCTCGGAAAAATACCGTCCGCGTTATTAACTTGCTCTGATTGCGCATTGAATGTGCCGTATTTCCCGATCTCGTCGAATCATCGTGCATGCTTCTATTTGCCGCGTACACAGTATACGGAAAACAATTTTACCAACAATACAACTGGAAAATTGGCACTTGTTTGAGAAAAAAGTGAATTAAATTTCAAGAATAAAGTTCTTCATATCTGTGTCTGTTGAGTCAGATCCAGATGTACATGAAGCTTTATAAAAAAAAAAAAAATAATAATAATAATTGTGCTGTGTTGTGCTAAGTTTGTACTACATTGTGTCGCAAAAATTCATTGCATATTTCACATATTTCAAAAGACAAAGCGTCAGATAAAAAAAAATTATTTTTTTGCCAGCACCGCCATTTTGATTTAACGACAAAATAAATTGACATAAGCACTTACAACAACAACTTACAATAAGCACAACCCCAATTTTTATATTTTATTCTTTTAAATAAAATGGTAGTGCTAATTGCATGTATGTATGTACGTTACGGTAACAATAATAACTCACCGTCGGCCGTCGGTTGTGAGCGTTAGTCTCCTTCGTTCTCTCCGTTTCCAGGTATCCTTTTCCACTCTTCCGTAGTCGCTTGCATCCTCACTTGACACAATCACACTATCACTATCACTTGAATGACCATATTATATACCTTGCACTATCACTATCACTATCACTCGAACGGCATAAGCCGTAGGTAAGCGACGGAATGGACGTCGATTGGATTCGCGCGACAATTTTCGAAATTTCGAAGACGATCGCGCGGCGTAGGCGTAGGAAACGCGTCGGCCGTCGGACGATCGCCTGTTGTTTGATTCGACACTTTCGATGTTTAACACTTGTTCGTTCGCAATGGGTTCTCACTTTCAACGGGTTGAAAAACGCGAGATCATGAAGGACAGTAATTCGATCTCACTCTTATTGCTCCGCGACGGGATCGAGATATATCTTGTATACAAGTGCACTTTTCGAGAAAAGAGGCTTACCGAAACGCGAGCGAGGCTCCAACTTTAAAAATCTCAAAATTAATTTTTACATCGACAAAACAAAGATAAATGTGCAAGCAAGCTTTTAAGCAAGCAGGAGGTGCGACGTGAACCGCGACGCGCTTGGAGACATCGAATGCTCCATTCGGTGCGCACTTTGCACCTTTCTCACAATCATTGTTCAAAAATATAACATTACTCATGTCATTACTCATGGTATAAAGTAATAAGTAGGACCGAGGCGATCGCCCGTTATTCGACACTCCCGACACTCCGATATTCACTTTTCACGGACGAGAGAAGTCTCGCGATCGCGGAGCGACGTCCTCGCGCGCGGATCTCCGCGACGAAACTGAAGTGATTTTCGAAGATTTTCGAAATAATTGGAAGGGGAAACGGTAGGACATCTGGCACGCGCCGTCGAGCGTTCGCAACGCTGGGCCCAAAAAACGAAAGCGAGCGACGCACTTCGAGGAACTGGAGCTCGGCGCGAGCGCGCTTCCGAGAAAAAAGTAGTCATAACATAGCCGAGGCGAGCGAGACCCCTGAGGAAAACTAAAAAACTAATCGTTTCCGCGAAAGCCTATAAATCAAACGCGACACTTCCAGGAATTAGATACAAAAAGCCGCGAAGTCGCGGAGCACAGCCTACTCCCACCACCGTCTAGATGAGTCCGCGCGGACTCGGGCCGAATTTCGATGCACGAGCCAATCATCTTTCAACTTTTACGAAAAGTAGCGATTCTATTGGCCTGGATCGAAATCGCGGAGTATAGCTTCTCCCACCAACGTTTAAGCGAGTCCGCGTGTCCCCGATGCTAGAACTCGAGCCGAGATTTCGATACACGAGCCATCTTGCAGCCTTTATGAAAAGTAGCAATTTTATTTGCTAGACTCGAAATCTCTAACATCGTGGACACAAACATGGATCTAAACATCTAAAACAGGAGGCTCGAGCCTTGCTTCTAAAAACATAATTTTTATAACTGCGAAACAATGTAAGTTTGGAAAATTAA
Source organism: Tetramorium alpestre (assembly GCA_021460005.1). Taxonomy (NCBI): domain Eukaryota; kingdom Metazoa; phylum Arthropoda; class Insecta; order Hymenoptera; family Formicidae; genus Tetramorium; species Tetramorium alpestre. The sequence continues at coordinate 379,412 of JAJVSH010000033.1, read as the reverse complement.
AAACTACCCCGCGATGTAAATTATATGTATAAGCAACATTGTTCGATATTATTACGGCGAGACGTAGACGTAAGGATCATTTATGTACATCAAGTTAGCACCATTTTATAAAAAAAAAAATATATATATATATACATATATATAAATTGTGCTGTGCTGTGCTAACTTTGTGCTACATTGTGCCGTAAAAATTAATTACATATTTCAAAAGACAATTACGGAAAGAAAATTTGTACGCGTAACTCGCATCCGTAATTCGACTTTGTAATAATCGGATACGGATAGAAATACATATCTGAGCTGTGCTACCCTAGCACAAGTCAATACAACTGGAGATTTTTACAGTGCAATGATGCTCTTGAGCGCATTCGGATTTTTTTCTCTTTGGAACGTGAAGAAATGCGCTGCACAATATGCAGTAGTTAATGTTGTACCCCGTACAATTTTTATCTTGTCGCTATCATCAAAATGGCAGGGATGGCAAAAAGTAATTTTTTTTATTTGACGCTCTGTCTTTTGAGATATGTGATTAATTTTTGCGGCATAATGTAGCACAAACTTGACACAACACACAGTACAATTTTTATTATATTTTAATAAAATGGCAGTGTTAACTTTATGTACATCAGATCCAGGCTAGACAAGTGGGCATCAACAAACGCGAATGAACAACATTCTTTATAACAAGTACTCGCGACGTTATTCCTACTCCCTCGGTCAACTTTCGGCACGCGATCATTTCATATGTTTGGTACCATTTTATTCAGAGTATTTTAATTAATAAAGCTACAAATGAGATATCGATTATTTTGAAGAACATCGAATTTTATTAAATTTCCAATAATCGTATCGTCGATGATTTACCCGAAAATATCATTGCGAACTGCATTCTGGGACAAGAGTGTCGAAAAAGAGAGAGAGAGAGAGAGAGAGAGATCGATGTCGAAAACTTGAAGAAAAGTCCTTATTTATTTGCAGAAGTAGCGCGCGAGGATGAGACGACATGCAAGGAATTTCGAATGGAGAATGACCGTAAGCCCACATCCGAGCCAAACTTTGATCTGCACGCAGACACGTAGAGACGCACGTACGCTAGTCTCCCAAGTAAAACTTGAGTAAAGTTAACACATTTACAATTGTGATTTTAATCCGGGATTTTGTTGAAATTTCGACAAATAAAACAGCATGTTGTAGCTTTAAAAAAGATAGATTTGCAGGAATGATACCGTGCCGTAGGACACAATAGATAGATTTTTTTTCAATCTTACCAATTTATCATTTTTCGACGTTATGTGCTTCTGACGTGTTATCGCAATTCGAGTACGTTCTATTTTTGCATCGAAATAATAACTGTGTTTAATTTCGCAACCTGCATCATCCATTTGTCTCGCCTTTACGTTTTTCAGTATTTTACGCGTTCTCAGTATTCGTAAAAAGGAAACTGTATTCGTGTCTAGCAAACGATCGTACGGCACTGCGCGGTAGCATGCGCTCGCAAACGGCTTTCGGGTTTCGAGCGTATGTATGCACGACTGCCTTTGTGTTAGCGAGATGCGAGGCGTATACGCCGGATCAAAGGGAGCTTCTCCCGCGACTTTGCAATTCGTACCTTGTTCATACTTTACTGCCGCGACCGAAGATCCTCTCAAAGGAGGCCGCTACTTGAGCCTTCGCCGCGTTCGCAATCTCCCGGTACTCTCTTTTCGGGATAGGCAGAGATAAAGAGAAACGTTTGGAAAATATAATTTCTCGATATGCATACTCTCTTCCCCTCCCTTCTCTGTCCTCTCTTCTCTTTTCTATGACCGGACATCTTGACGGCGCAAACAGCAAACTTTCGTCGCTGCAGGTTGTACAGAGCTCTTTTCTCTCTCTCTCTCTCTCTGTCTCTCTTATATTGTGAATCCGATGGCTAACGATCATAAAATATTTTTCTTGAATGAATTTTTCTTGACTGAAATTAACGAAACGAATGTATTTGCATTAGTATTTTTAATACTGAATTATGATTTTTTTTTATAAAATAATACAAAATTTTTATAAAATAATATAAAATAAATTTTTTAATAATAATACAACAAATAAACACAGAAAAATATTATAAAATCTTCCAAAGTATGTTATACGTTTTCAGTGATAACAGAATTAAATTATGATTTTGGAAAACATATACAATAATAACAATTTTAATCTGCATATATTTGTCAGTATTATGTACCTACACAGAATAACAGTGGAAAATGTCATTTGCAAAAATTTACTTTTCCAATTCGAAAAATTGTAAATAACAATTATATTTCTCATACAAGTATGCAAATTTGAATAGATGGCTAAATTTTAACGTTCCACATACATATTTAATTTTCCTATACATAATGTCACGTATAAACTTGTTATTTATCGTTACATGTTTTATATAGTAGTCATGAATAACTTGTTACCGTGTACCGCGCGTAGAGATTATTTACACTTTTCTATCCGCAATGTGGATGCGTCATATCTTTCCTCGTTTTATATCCGCAACTCCGGTCAATCCTTTTTATTCGTACATTCGTGAGTATTAAACGCGTGCAAAGTTGAACGAATCGACGCTTTCTTTTATTCCGTGTTAATTGCCGCGTTGATTAGCGCGTTGGATCGTCTACGTTCCTTTAAGCAGAACGCGCTATTAGCTCGCGACGGTCGTCTGATCATGGCGATGAGTATCTACTGCATCTCTAATGCTTTGAGCTGGCGGGCCGACTAAAGCCGCACGCTTCCACTGCGTGCGTGGAACTAAATCGCTGATAACCAGCTTACAGCCAGACTGCAGTGCATATTCTAAAGAGAATGTACGATGGCTGAGTGAATATAATCGCGTGCACTTACTGTCAATTAGACGTGCATTAGGCAAATTCGAAAGCCTACGTTTATTTTTCAACAGGCGCAAATATCGCAATGAATCAAACGACATAAGTACAACAGAAAAGATAGACAAGTGATATGTATCGCACGTTATATGATAGCCACACACTTTAAAGAATCATCTTTAAAGAATTTCTACTTTAAATCTTATCTTCAATAATACGTTTTTAATGTGTGGTTAAAATTTCAATTTATATTTACGACAATTAATCCGATATTTCTGATCGAAACTCTCGGATGTGCAAGTTGGCATTATCGGAAACAATATATTGCCAAGAGTGATCAAGCCGCATTATAGAATATGGATAATTAATGACAAAATTAATATTAAATATTGCGTATACATTCGCAACTATTCATTAAGGTTAAATTCATCCGTATCCGTATTGATATTTCAGTTCTCTTTCAGAAATAAATAATGACAATGTATCACGAACAGAATTAATTATATTTTCGTAATAGAACAGGCGCAATAACAAAAATTACGTCGTATCGTTGGCGAAATACAATTGACATAATTACGTATTAAACAAAAGGTAAGGTAAAATTTTGCGTACGCAAACCCCGACAGTCTAATTAGACGTTCAAAAAGGCAAGCTCACGATGTGAAATTCATTTGAAGCATCGCCGAAAAGTGCACGCAACTTTAAAATCAGAACGTAAATACGATAAATTATTCGGCTAGGATGGTACGAAGAGTGGAAGCAACGAATGAAGAGCAAACCAATTTGGCGCGCATGTCTGCCGTCATATTTTTAGTGACCCACTATGGTGTCACGTACCGATGTTTACTAGGTACATTAATGTCCGTAGAAATTTACATAAACAAACCTAAGGACAGTGACAAATTTTTTGAAACAATATCTTAAACATTAATGATTAAACTGGCAGACAAACATGCATCTTTTTAACTAATGAGTCAAGAGAGGAAATTAAATATTTTTAATTGTGGACTATATTAATATTTTCATAGCATATAATTTTATCTATTTAATTTTTTATTCGATACATTTAAATTTATTATACTTACATTGATATGGCATTACAATTAAAATTTTGTTAAAGTCTTCTTTAGCCATAAAGTTATCTATAGAAAAAGTTATCCATAAAAAGAGATAGTGCCGAAAGATCTTTTCAATTTAAAAAAAGATTTCTCCTTAAATTTGTATAACGTGGAAGGTATTTACCGACGATCGACACACAGCCTTAGAGAATGGAGTCTTTATTGAAACGCGCCGTGACAGTTCTGAGATACTCTTTATATATGTATTTTGAATAGATATTAAAGTCTAAATTAAGATGTGATACAAAATCGATCTATCTTGTAAGCTCTTATACCTGCATATTTACAAGATCGAAGTGTCCGCGTTCATTTACATGCTCTGCGTGAGCTGATCGAATTTCATGAAAGTTTCAGCACGGGCAACTCTATACGCGCATAAAGCTAGCCTGTCGGATACCTTCTGTTGTAATATGCGCGCTGTAAGACCTCGATACCCGATATTAAAAGTGCTTCGACGGACCATCGCACAGTTAAAGCAGCGCGATGTCGCGCCAACTTCGATGTAAAGAAGTCCCATAAAGTTCGCGCACCATCACGCGCTTTTACCAACGACTCTTCCCTCTGTTCTTCTTTTTTCCCCTCTTTTTTAGTTTATCATTTGCGAACTTTGTTTCTCGGTTCTTCCTCATGCTTACGATATTACGCGACGATCGCGAAACTGTGTGTCCGCCGCGTAACGCTACTTTTACGAGCTACAAAAAATATTACGACTTTAAAACGAAACTCGAAAATGTATCTCGTATTTTGCGATTGTACTTCTAAAATATACTAATGAGAGATCAAGATCTATTACATGCATAGCGAGCACGTAGAATTATCTAGAATAATTATACATACACTGATATGATTAAATCCTATCCATCTAATATAATATAGTATATATTAATGACAGCATCAATTACCTTCCTGTAGATCCTTTCGGCACTCATCGATGCCACATACAACAATCGTGACTGCATTAATTTGTAAATTATAAATATAGCACATCTAAATTATAACATCCAAAATAATTTTAATATTAAATAAATAATTGTATCTGAATTTCTATTCGGATATTTTATTCATTTATCTTTTAAATATTTTCACATGATCATTTATTAAATCTAATAAATAATCGCATGTATATACACAGGATACCTTGTAATCACCTTGTAACAACGCTTGAAAGCAGATTCCTGAGATTATTTTGAAAATCTTCATCAAAATCAAAATGTCGAGACTGCAATAGCAGCTTTTCAGTTTTATAAGCATGAAATTTTTCATTTTTCAAATTATTTTCAAAATAATCTCAGGAACCTATCCTTTAATGTTCTGACGATTTTAAACCTTGTATAATATTTGTAAAAAAATTTTCTTAAATATAAATTTCTACAACATTTTATAAATAAAAGTTTTTTCCTCTAATTTTTATTTAAATTATCCCACTGAACGGGAATAAACAATTCCACAAGTAACAGAAGACATGTAAATAATGAATTATTCATTCCGTTGCTTCGCTGTTGCCCTTTCAGCCCTTCTTCTCTTCCCTTCCTTCCAGATTTCCTCATTACACTCTCACAATACTCCCTCACTCATTCACTCATTCCAGAAACCACAGTTAATTACAATCGTGTGTGAATTAATTGTCAGAGTACGACGATTGCGCAACGCTTTGCGGCGCTTCTCTTAAAATTAATTAAGTCCCGATAAACCGCACGCTGTGGCGAAAGACTCAAGAACTGGATCGTACAATAAAGCGGAGAACGATTGTAGGGGCCATCATATGATTTCCACGTGTGTTCCACAATCCACAACAAGCGACGAATTCTATATCTCGAGTACGTTACCTTCCTCTTTTGGAACCGTCCAAGTACTGAGCCCTTCTACCAGCATTAAGGTTGTACCCGTGGGAGAACACCATTGTCAGACACAACATCGGCAAAAAAAAACCTATCACTGAGAATTATACGTCACGTTTGTTACTGCCACGAAATATTATAATAGTCAAATAATTAAATATACATACGTCGAATATTTTGTTTCTAACATTTAAAATTAATTATAATAAAATTATTGCTTCAACTCGTTAGCTTCTACAATAATTATTATTAATTTTTGGATTTGTAATTAAAATATTTTATTTCTAATTTGAAGATATTACAAATTTAGTATGTTATGATTTTTAATAGAATTTTTTATCTTAATTGAATTTCAGAATATTCAGAATGTTATTGTATGATAGTTGCGGGAGATTCTGGATTTAATCTTTGATCTGCATTGTAAAGTTTCAACATCACCAACTTTTTTAGTATTTCACTTGGAATTATAACTTTGAAACACATTTCGTTTAATATTGTTAATTCCGTAGGATAAAATATTTAGATAAATTGTAATTGTTCCAAAAACTCTTTAAATACTTATGTAAAAGAATTATTTATTATTACAGAATAGAGATATATGGATTCTTTTTTAAGAAAAATGAAAAAAATTGATTTCGGCATGGACATATAGAGCTACTTTACTGTATAAATATAACTTTTGATAATAGATTTATAATCTGCAGTAATAGAAAAGATATTTAAAATGAGGCAGTTGGTCATGTGATATATGACGAATGAAAGTTACATTTTTTCTTTTGATTCCTGAAATATATGACTCAAAGGATGTGTCTTGCGTTGGGAATATAACTACTTCAGCTCCTGTCGGAAGTTTTGTGGAGCGACGTAAACTTGTGGCGTGCGCGAGACAGATGTGAGAGAGCGGCGCGACAGATATCTCCCGAGGACAGCAGATATCAAATGAATACGACGACGATGTGCGGCACGTTGTCGTTGCCATTTCCGAAAGGACATTGGCAAAGGATATTGCGATGCGTTGGAGATGTTTCTAACCGGGCTACTAGAAACCCCGGCGGAACATTAACGACGCGCGGCCACGATGCACCTTTTGCAAGATAAACATTGCCGGTGGAATTGTCGGGCGCAAACACACGCCTGTATAAACAGAATGAGTATTTCGATCTGCCGTCGTTGCCACGCGAACGTTAAGCCATTATCAGAACGAGAATGAGACGAGAGAAAGAGCAAAAGGCTGTTTCAAGAGACTGCGCCGCATTTCTGTAAATATCGTTTCAGTGTAAATTCTCTGAGAAACGACGTTTTCTCCAGAATTTTCGAAGCAGATGGCGCATATCGAAAACTGCAGTCTTTTAAACTACAGACGGATGAATATATTTTCACGATTAATTCTTGCATTTTTATTCTCATAAAAAAAAATATTCGTATTTAGCATTTAAAAATTGTATTAGCGTGTATTTATTGATTGTGAGATTTCAATTTTATATATATATATTTTTTTTTATCTCATTACTTTTAAATTCATGAATGTCGCAAACGTTTCTTCAGTAAAAGAACTTTATAGTTCTTTGCGGAAGAGAGCCAGAAGTCTATCAATTGCACTGAAATTCTGAAGACAGAATATTAACTTGACGGAGATACGGTAATCTCGTTGTCACAGAACTTAAGCAAACGGTGCATTATACCGGCATCTAGATTGCTCATCCTGTCTGTGACACGTAATCGCCGGAAGTCATCACTTGGAGATAAGATCTCGTGAGGCTATCCTTGAACGCGGTAGCCGCCTAGTCGATCTATCGATTGATATCAAACGACCCGTCAAGGGCGATTGCGATGATGACGGCAACGATGGCGAACCAGTCGTTTTCTCGATAATGAACCTTTATTTAAGATATCGAGGTCGAGTCACCACTTCAGAGGTGAGTCGACAGGCAGAACAAAGTCGCGGCAAGCCGCTGAAATAGTTCGACCGACCTGAGGACGGTAATATCGAAAAAAGGATGTTCTCTAATCTCCGATGTTGCTCGTTTTGGAGACGTTAAGAGGATACGAAAGTCGATAGCGTGCTCCCGAAACGTCCAACAACAGCGCGAGACGAATGCGATCGAATGAGTGGAAGAAATTACATTGGTCGATGAATTGTTTCCAGAAGAAATTAACAAATATTTTTTCATATTAACGATGAAAACCCTAAAGCGAGTAATTCGCGCGAACGAAAAAATTGCGAGATCTGTTTACTCGCGAGAATTTAATTTTATAGTGATTCCAAGCATGAAACATTTCGTGCTGTAACGTTTCACCGATATCATCTAAAATCTAGAATAAACTTGTGGCTAATTTGTTTTTAGCCACAGAATATACAGAGTGTTCAAAACGATTACAGGCTCTGATAGTATTCATCAAAATAATGAAAAAAACTTTTAATAAATCTAGATCTAAAAATCTACGAATTTATAAAGCCTTAATTGTTATATCTATTGCAAATGCTCCACATGGTCAGCCATTTTTGTGCAACCCTTCGATGCAAAGAAGCATGCGTTTGAACGTCTGTCAGCAGATTCGTGAGAATCCAGGAGTTTTCGAAAGAACATGTGCTTCTGTCTGTCGAAGGGCTGTGTAGAAATTGTGTATAGGAATGGCCAGTAGAAATAATAATTAAGGCTTTGTAATTTTGTAAGTATTGATTTTTGGATCTATATTTAGTAGAAGTCTTTCAATGTTTTGTTGAACGCTACTGTCAAGACCTGTAACTTTGTTTTGGTCTGTATACAGCGTGACGTGAAACAGGAAGAGAAAGAGCATTAAGATTGAAAAAAAAGATTTCAGAATCATTTAATATCTGAGATATTTTTGTTTTTAATGTTTTCTTGCGATCGCCATTCGCACCTGCGAACGCTTCTTTCGGCAAGGTTGAAGGCAATCCTGATTACGAAACGTCCGCGAGTATACATCTATGCTGATTTTCTTCGCCGCGCTTTTCGTACGACCGACATGACGTTTCGATTGAAACCGAAGGGGAAGAAAAAGGCGGGAGAATGGCGAGGAAGGCAGTGGGGTAGTGATCGCGTGACAGGGTGGTAGACAAGGATGAAACAGGGCAATCCTCGGAGGTGGGAGGCCGAGGGGAACGTACCAGTGACCCGAATACGTCGCGCTCGAGGGCACAATCTCTGAACATCTTCTCCTGGTAATGCTCTTGGCGCGCGAATTCCCGTACTACGATCAGCTCAGTGCCCCTTTCTCTCTCTCTCTCTCTCTCTCTTTTCTTTTTTTCGCACTTTGACCACTCTTTTCTTCGGATCTTTCAGTCTCCGTTCTTCTTGCGGTTCCATGTGTATTGCGGAAATCCGTGTATCGGGAACGTGCATTTCTCCGTCAACACTCAGAGATTGGACAATTTTTACACATTATCAATTAAAAAAAAAATAACTTTACCCACTTTAAATAACAAAGTGACTTGTTGAAGAAGTGAGTTATTACACAATAAAATTTAATGAAAAAAAAACAGAAATATTCTTTTCTCTTTCTAATTATCGATTTACGGCAAATTGCTTGCACTGTCAATAATTCATTTTTATTGCAATGCTTACTTAAAGCTCATTCTTTCACTAAATTTGCTCAATTTTAAATACTGGTAATTCGAATCCAAATTTATCTCTTTTATCTTTACGCTTTTTAGTCTTTTTGCATATGGTTGTATTATCGTTGCAATTTCCATTAGCTTTCTACACGTAATTGCATGTTGCTAACTCATTCTCTACAATTGCATTATTTTCGTTTAGTTTATTTCTGTTAATATGCATGTTCTTATTCTGACTGGGCTCGACCCAGAATATAATAAACCGATTTCAATCTCATTTTCTCTACATTTTCTCTACATGTGTGAAAGCCTTGTCCATTATGTGTGTATATATATATATATATATATATACACATAATTGCGAGATATATATATATATATATATATATATATATATATATCTCACAATTCACGGCCCGCACAGGCATACAACAAACGCGTTCGTGAGCATACGAGATCGTATAATGAAGAGAGATGCGAACGACGTCCATGAATTTCCACGGTAATGGAAACATCCCGACTGCGAAAAGAAGAAGAAATGTATTTACCTCTTTGAGATTTCAAGAGGCCAAAGAAAGCTCAATTAACCCGTTTCATCTACTTTTACGACCATTTGTGTAGAATTAAAAATCAGCGACTTTTCGCGAAATTTCACTACTATACGGTAATCCGTAATTTTTCTCTGGTTTCTTTATTTTTATGGGACTCAAAAATAATCTCCTGGTATTACAATTGAAGACTTGAAAGTGAGACATGGATAATTCAATTTCTTGGCAATTTATACATAGCAAATTTATGTTGATGATTTATAATGAATAGTAAATAGAAAGAGAGACTTTCAATTTTCGTAAAATCTGAAAGAAAATCTATTCTTGTAGGTTTTGTGCGAGAAATTCCGCTGGTGTTCACGCGTCGGAGTGGTGGCTACGTCAGAATAATGTCAACTGAAGCACAAGTCGTATATGTACTCAACGTTCTCCGATTCTACGCACGTGCATGCGCGGGCATAACCGTAAATGTTGGTACCTTGTTGGATGGTAACTCGAATGTGTTCAGTGAAAGCGTTATGCCGCTTATACACGCGCGCGATAAAGCGCAAACTTGAATGTAATTGTTTATACGGGATGATGTTTATTTGTACGAATTGCTCCGCCGTTCGCTCTGTCCGCCAGGTAGCCGTGAAACTTAATGCAATAAAGAAGCGGTGCTTTTTACTCCATCTCCAAAGTTACCAGCTGCAGCACGAGTCTGATAACAAATATTTACTAAGTGCCCCAAGCGAAGCTTACAACCAAGTTCGAAACTGGAAGGCTTGCCATTTAGGATAAAGGAAAGTCGAACTCGCCGTCTCTCTGCCAAAACCATCGGCGAACGCTTAAATGCGCTACGTGCTTTTGCGCACGTGTCTGGAACAATGTATAACTAGTCGCTCTTACAGAGGACACTTTCTAATGGCGCGAAAGAGCTTCGCTGTATAAGCATCCCCGGCCGAACCGTCACGAGAGCGACGCGACGCGACGCGACGTGGCGAATTATGTCGCGCCGCGCCGACGCGGCGCGCGCGGTTATGTCTCTCGCTTCGGAACGATTAAACAGTTTTATAACTTTCAAGACCAATTATCAAGTTTCTGTCGCTCTTCGACATCTACACTCTACGCGACGTTCTCCTTCAATTAACTGCCTACACACAAATCAACGCGGCTATTGCAAATTCTTGATACACGTAAAGTCAAAATCAATTTTATTCGTGAAACTTTAGTTGACGCGTTAAATTGTTAATCGCACTTAATTGTCGAATAACAGAATTTGTGTGGCTTTAATTTAAACGGTACAATTCAGTTAATTGTTTCGTTTATGTATGAAACATTTTGATAAATCGCACTTTATCACGCTTTATTTGAAATTATGATCAGCATTTTAGCATAAAATAATATAACGTATTTTGTTGTACCTCTTAAACATTGTTATCTCATTATATCGCATCTATGTTAGCATTAGCACGAAATTGCTCGACATTCCGCTTCATTATCGTACGAATATTAGAATCCCGCATATACGCGGTCAATTGCGTCGATCAGGAATTAACAGAACCAAGTCCCATTAATAGCTCGACCAATTATTTTATCCAGTAAGTCAATTTTATCGCTTGAATTGATCTCTGTTTTTTTTCTCTTGCAACTGCCACAATGCAACGCATACAAAACGTTCCGCCGTGACAAGCCGCAGCACGCAGCTTTTTTTTGTCAATAGAGAAATTATTTTTCTGTTTCGTTAAAAAAAACCGTGCAAAAGCACACGGTATTATTTGTTGTTTTTGCCGCACGTGTTTCGGCCTGGGAGTTTTATGGTGCTCATCCTCGGATACTCTCGGATATATATGAAATTTAAGCTGCTACACACGCGTCTACGTGTACGCGCGCGTAGACGATGTGCTGAACGTAATTTTAAAATTTTTTCCGAATTAACCGTAGTCGGATAATTAAAAGATCATATTCTTACTATCCCGATTTAATTTTCGCTGTGCGGCATTGTGCGAAAAAATCTTATCTTTCATTCTGCGGCGTGGGATTAAACTTCACGTTCGTAATTACTTGTAAAAATGACAGCTGCCGGTATTCGCACTGAGAATTAAATCAGACGTCGCTCGCCTTTCGTCTCAGAGGATATCTCCGTTGAAATTATACGCGGCCGGAAATGCGAGAAGCCCTCTCCTCGCGGTATTAAACATTTTTACGCGGAAAATGGTATTGCACTTCGCCGCATTCCCATGAGCATTGTGCGGCCATAATATCAATTTAAAATTGGAAACTGTATAGTGGCACTTGCGCTAAAGCAAAGTTATCTTGAGCTAAAGCTAGCTTTAAAGGATATTACCATACTAATGTTGGTGAAGTTAAGCATATGTAAACATGTTAAT
>JAJVSH010000033.1:199830-350412 GCA_021460005.1 Tetramorium alpestre | reverse complement strand
ATATATATATATATCATATGTACATGTACAATTCTATCTCGAATACTGTCCCTCTTTCAATGTTATCGCTGTTCGCGCGATCGATGTAAGCTGAAAGTCCGATATCATACAAACAGTAAACAGTGACACTGCAGACTATTTTGATTGGCAGGACACNGCAGAATTGTAAGTGAATGCAAATTTCCATATAATTCCGATTTACCAGAATCATCAACCGGATTTTGGTTTACTCGAGCACTTTTTGTTTTACGTTTACGTGTGAATACTTGTAAAACTCGCGTTTATTCTGCATCCATACATAATTAACATTTATGAAAAATAAAAGTTATATTTTCACACATATGCGAGTCTCAAACTATATTAAATCTTTTAATATTATCTCTCAACATAAATATTTATCATTTATTATTTTATTACTATTTTGTAAGTTAATATTTTTATATTTTTGTATTTATGTATTTACGATCGGATCTCTACCTCGTTATTGCAGACACCTTCCTTTTCGAATTTTCAGCTGTCAAGCGTTACGTATAAAATATTCTTTAAAAAAATCAAGCTTGATTAATCAAGCGATATAATAAATTCGTGCCATAAAATGGAAGACTCGTCTTTTTTAAAAGTATGTCATGCGAGCGAATAGCCCGTTCTTGGTTTTTGACACGTTCCTCAGATTTCGCAATTTTTCTCAGACCGTGAAACGCGTCGCTAGACGTTCAATTTGCAAAACGTTTGCGAGACCGTTTAAAAAGAAAGGTGAGACGCGTGGGAAATCGGAGGGAAACGAAAAGGGACGGAGGTAAAAGGGTTGACTCGATAAAGACGGTCGTCTCGGTGGGTGGTTGAGATCCTTACGTCGTGCTTCCCGCGATATTCCNGACTGCGCTGGGAAATATTAAATTAAATTAAATTACGTATGAGTGCGAGGAAACCGTCCGCGCGTAGATCAGTCTCGCTTTTATAATACTAAGCGTCAAAATTATCCGATTCATTTTTTATACGATGTACAATGGAAAACAGATTTACATCTATCCTGTATGAAAATCCATTTATCCATTTTCAAATCATAAATTGTACTTTAAATATACGTATATTCTAGATATATTTGTGCAAATAAAGAAAATGCCAAGATTCCAAATTAAGCGTAGAATCCACACATACATGTATAATTTGTTGAAATTTGTTCAGAATTATTTTATATATGTATCAAATAATTTAAATTAAAAAGAAATGTTATCCTTCTCTGCCCATAGCTAAAGCACGATGCTTTTACATTGCAATGATTAAAATATAATAACCCCATTTTACGTTTCATATTTTTTAATATATAATAACGATATAATAAGCGAAAATATCACGTATGACACGAGGTTTATCCAATTTAAAGAACGTCGCTGCGTATAGACCGCCGAGTGAAATTTTCTCCGGAACGTTTCATCCCTCGTCCTTTCTGCCCGGGGCCCCGCCGGTACCGGTCTCGGATCCATTATCACAGTCGTCGAGAATTTTCCTCGAGGGAAAATTCCGCGATTCCGAGATGTCGAGCGTGCCTTAATCTCCGCGATCTGCGATTGTCGCGCGCGCGTATATGAAGATCAAATAAGAAACGAACCGCGGTTGCTACATAGCGCGATTCGTTTAGGACTTAGGAAGGACACGCGCAGAAATATATGTCGACGCCAAGAGTTCCAAGTCCAAGAATTGCGAAAAATACATTCTAGCGATATGGCGAAGAGGTGTCATCGTTTTTGATATTTTGATATTATAAAGATGCAAATGCTTTAATAAAAGATAGTGGAATAATCGTAAATAACTTTATACGCCATATATTGAATGTTCTATCATTTATCACATCGCCCGTTCTCTCCTTTCATTAATAATGGATTCTTTAATAAATTCAAAATCGATATTTTACTCTGAATTTTTTTTAACACAAATTCGATAAGTTTGATAAATGCGACAGCTGTGAGACAAAAAAACATTTTTATATTCTACATGTATTTAAAGCAATAAAATGATATTCTTATATAATCTATAAATTATTACATCAATTATATAATTAATCTAAAATCGGGCAAGTTTTTCCTCAGTTTTTCCTCCACTGATTGTCGAGTAAAAAATTCCAACAGGTGAACTTGAACTTTAAATATAGTTGAGTGGTTGCGTTTTTAAAATATTTCTCCCACGGCAATATAACCGCGACAATGAAAGAAATAAACAAGTTGGATAGAAAGAGTCGAAAGAAGAAATGACGAGGGAGTCGTCATTTCTTATAGGACTAAAGGTAGCGAGGGGAACGAAAGAGAGGAAGACACATTGCTCTCGGATACTTCAACCGCAACAAAAGCTCACTCTGCTCTCTCGATCTCGAACCACCCGGTATAAACCGACGATAAAGACGTCACTTCTCTCGTTTACGTCTATCCGCCTCGTTCGAAGTGAGAAAAATTTCCCGCGACGCAATGTTCTTTCACCGACTGCTTGCTCTGCCGCGCCGCGCCGGTGCGACAAGTTCACCTCCTTGGTGAAGTCGAAGGACAACGATGTTAGACTTTCAGACCGAAAAAAGAAGGTGATCTAGTAATTACTCAGCTTTTAGAGTAATGAAAAGTATCAACGAGTGCGATTTTTTAGTTTCACAGTGCTCGGTCACACGCAGACTAGGCCATTAGAGAACATTCGCAGAACATGCATTCGTAAGGCATATATACATACACACACACACATATATATATATATATATATATATGCCTTGCGATGTATAATTATTTAACAGAATTAACTATTTATTGAATGTAGTCGAGTAGAATTTTTATTCTACTTGAAAAATAAAAATTTCGCGAATACGAGATTTATTGCCGGCATCTGAGAATTGAGAGTTTTATTGTTAGTTAATGGCGATCATCAGCGACGTCGCGATGATTTCTTACACGGCAACATCTGCAAACACTTTGAGGTGAAAAAACAAAGGCACAGTTTGCCGCTCACGGCAATTCATCTTTGCCCGCAGAGAGCACGGCGAAAGACGTTAGAGAGAATAAAGGCTGCGAGAGGGGGTCGCTGCAAGTGAGTCGCTCGAGAGGAGAGAAAACGAGGAACCGGCGGCGACCGAGGTCCGAGACTCTAAGTGAATACTGAACAAACACTAGAGCGAACGAAGAGACTTTCGCGGACCGTCTGAGGAATACTTCCTCGTCGAGAATACAATGTAAGATTATGCGAAACTGAAAGGGTGAAAGAGAGAGAGAGAGAGAGAGAGAGGGATAATTATAACCTTCTTACCCAAGCATTTGTTGGAGCCTTCTTACCACACAAAGTTTCAATTTCGATGGCGATAGAAACAGAAAAATAATCTCTACATTTATTTGAGATATATGGAAACGTAATATTTTACGTAAAGTTATTTTTTAATTATTTTAACATTATTCATTAATTATTTTAAACAAAATTTTTTACATTTTATAAATTATTTTCAAGCATAAATCCTTTTGCATCTCTCTATGCGGAGAATCGCACGCTACATAATTTCAACAGTAAAATAATCTCAGATAATTTCAACAGTGGATTCTCTTCTCTACCTATTTGATATGTTCTTTAAACTGTAATTGAAACTACATCGTTATCAATTCGCGATTAAATATCAAGATCTCGTCGTTCATTCAAATTCGATATAATTTTAATCCGCCTATTCCGTTTATACCGTGTGATTGCAAAATTAAATTCTTGCAACTCTCGATTTGTAAAATGTCCAATTAAGATAGTATCAGCCGTTTCGCAGAATAATGCGGCTCCTAATATCTTTCGCGATCGATACCGACCCCAAAATGCAAATACTGGCGACATTTGTCAATGGTATTTCCGCCGAACGGTGCTTAATGAAGCAAATTAGCAGCCAGCCTGATTTCCACGTTACAATCTCGCAATGATCATTAAAATCGTGTAACAAGCTTCCTTCAAAAGAATGCGTTAATTAACATCCAAAGAATTTCAAAATTGATTGTTCGTCTTTCCAATTTCTATATTTCTATATACGTATGTACACATACATGTACATATACATATACATAGAGAGATTTAACACGCGAATGCTGTGATGATATAAATATAAAACACATATCGGATTTTAATTCTATTGAAAAAAAGAACGATCGCGCTTAAAAGCATTTATCGCGCGGGAAAAGAGTCGATCAAATATTGATAATGAGACATTTCCCATCTCGATCTGAATTCTGCCTCGCGAGGCGGAGGCAAGAAGAAAAGAAAGATACGCGAAACACAAATAAAAGGTAGAGATAATACGAAACGACGGCGTTGTTTCATTACGGTAAGCGTCTGCCGTTCAACATTATATCGGTCGACTTTATCTGCGCGGCGCACTCGAAGACGATAATTACCTTCCTTTTTCGTGAATCCCTTCGAATCTCGTGCAAGCCGCATCGAACACGTTCGAGAGAGTTCAATTATTTCTTCGCTCCTCGCGCAATTCGGTTTGCGTCCTGAAGGAAGTTTAACATTGCCGTTTTGGCACAAAGTAACCGAGATCAGCGAATAGCTTTTTTTTATTTATTTTTAAAAATAAGGAAATAAAGGATTTATACATGTCGCAGAAATATTTTGAAGCACAAAGTAACTTAATGTTAAAAGAAGACTTGGTCTCCGAAATTGTACAATTAATTGTTAATAAAAAAATAATAAGAACAATTCTGTCTCGATGTATCCTTGTTATTTAATTCTCAAAACGCTATGTTACTAAAACAAATCACGCGTCGATTGATATGCAACACACGGGATTGATACAATTGAAACACTAGTTGTCGAACAATCAGTTTAAGCCTGGAGAAGGAAGGTAAACAGTGATGTTAAAACCGCGTCTAGCCACGTCGACCAGCGGCCTATCGTTTCGATATCGGCAGAAGCGCGTCGATGATGTATTTTTAGTCGCTGAATATTGTACACCCTCTCTCTCTCTCTCTCTCTTTCTCTCTCTCTCTCTCTCTCTCTCTCTCTGTTTCTCTTTCTCTCGCTGAGCCGTCGTTGTCGAAGTTGCAACTGCCATCATCCCTCTCGGCTTCCCACCCACTTCCACTTTGGTCCTCTTCGGGCTACGACAACCGCGCGGTCGAGTGGACTTTAATGAAGACACAGACACAACGCGGTTCCGGCCGCGTTTCTAACAAGATAATCAAACAAAAATCGATGCGCCGATGGGTCGAGCTCGTCGTCGGGACAAATGACGTCCCTTCGTCAGTTTTAGCCCTTCGGGCACTAACCGCTTCTCTTCAAGTGGGTAAAAGACCAGGCGGGAGAGGGTTAGACGAACTAACGTGCATTTAATAGCGACGAGTTTCTTGCCGATGATTTCGGAGTTAGCGTAACCGAGGGAGAGAGAGAGAGAGAGAGAGAGAGAGAGAGAGGGAGCCAGAAGTCCCAAAGTTCGCGAGCGATGGTTTTCTTCAAACGTTTAATAAAAACGCATCTATAATTTTATCACACCTTCATTATTGTACCTTCATGATATCCGCGCAAAGAATTATTATCATAAATCGCGTTGAAACTTGATATAATTTTCGTCGTTAAATGTCGTTATGATTGCGACGTGATTCATAAATATTTATTGAGACTACAGTTAATTAGAATACAAATAGAATACGAGGCACCGATGAGATATCAAGTCTATTAATAACTTGGAGAAAAAAACAAACGAAAATTTCACGACTATTACCGCTGAAACGCTTATTCCAATGATGGAGAACAAAGTTTCTTGTTGTACATACATACATATAAAAGCTGGTATTTGTACTTGTAAATATCAAAAAGGAAAAAAGAAAAACGACAAAAGCATCATGTAACACAATTGAAATAGTAATTCATCTAACGTGTCAAACAGCATTTCTTTACTCGATCAAAAGGAACAAATAAAATAAAGGATGTGTTTAGTATTTCGCGATTCTCGAATTTATTGCTGACAGCAAATAAATCCGAGACGGATTTACACTGGCCTGGTCACTCGGTATTTCATGAAATAGTGATCGATGGGCAAATACGTCTTTGCCAATATCACCGGATGCAACGGCGCGCGGCGCGTAAAGTACAACAACGGCCAATAACAAAAGGGTTACGACTTTTTTTCCGCCACGGTGAGATTTTACGGGCGGCAACGGCGATGCTGCCATAATTTGTGAGCGATAGGCATAGTTTTAATTAAAAACAGAATTCGCCGCTGCTGGCGGAAATAACGAGGACGGAAATATTATGTGTCTCGCGGCCGAGAAGAGAAACAAAACTTTAATTGGTACGAACGCGCGTATATGCGAGCCACACGTGGATAAGAATCTGCGCGCGCGCGCGCGCGCGTATGATACGATTGGCTTAATTAATTAAAGCCTGCGGCCACGGCTATAAAATATGCGAGCGCACATTGGTCGGATATGCTTCAGGAAGCTTCGTACATTATTTAACATTTGCATATTAATGTTATAATAACATTCATGCAGAATCTTGGATGCCCGAGGAATATATCGATGTAATTTCGATATTCCTTCGCGCCGGTTGTCTCACGCAACTGCATCACAGAGATACAATACCATCTTTAACAATTCTTGCATGAATCTGAATTCGAGTTTAACTTCGTATCGTTTAATTCCAAGTATTTTCGCCATTTTCTCTGCGCTACACTCAATTAAGGAGAAATTTCGTTTATTTTAGCCAATTCCACGATATAAATGTGCTGTAATTAAATAATTCATCAAATTATAATATTACAGAATTATGTATAGGTCTACCGCTAAAGAAGAATCGTAACATTGATCAAGGAAACCAAGGAAAATTAAGAAGATAAAAAGGAACGTTATACATTTTTCTGCTTTTGTCATACGGTATGTTTGTATGCGGCGTGTTCTACAGTTTCGCGTGAATTCGATGACCCAAAAAGCGTTTATAGTCCGAAAGAAGCGTAAACAAAGCTACTGTCGACGCCGGCGGAAACCCGCTTTTCCGAATTGCGCGTCGATAGACGAACCTCTCTCTGATAACGCTCTCGACGTTTATTTTTGTTTGGTTTCTCCGTTACACCGTAGCACCAGCGCGTAGTGCAGTCGTTTCCGAATAATTTTCTTTTTCATGAACACTCATCGGTGACGGCGATCGATTGAAGCAAACATAACTGAATGTACATGAAGTTAGCACCGCTATTTTAGTTTTAAAAAATAATAAAAATTGTGCTGTATTGTACTAAGTTTGTGCTACATTGTGCTGCAAAAATTAATGACATATCTCAAAAGACAAAGCATCAAATAAAAAAAATTATTTTTTTGCCAGCACCGCCATTTTCATTTAGCGACAAAAATATATATACTTTGTTTATATACTTTGTTTCGCAGTTATAAAAATTATAATTTTAGAAGCAAGGCTCGAGCCTCCTGTTTCATTGTCAGATGTGTCCGCGCGGACACATCCGATGTTAGATTTCGATCCTAGCCAATAAAACTGCTACTTTTCGTAAAGGCTGCAAGATGATTGGCTCGTGTGTCGAAATCTCGGCCCGAGTCGAGCATCGAGGACACGCGGACTTATTCCTGGAAATGTCGCGTTTGATTTATAGGCGTTCGCGGAAACGATTAGTTTTTTGGTTTTCCTTAAAAGGAGTCTCGCTCGTCTCGCCAATGTTATGACACTTTTTTTCGGAGGCGCGCTCGCTTCGAGCTTCGAGCTCCGAGCTCCGAGCTCAGTTCCTCGAAGTGCGCTCGGCCAGGGGTGCGTTTGCGTTTTTTGCAGCGTTTTTCGTCGCTCGCTTTCGTTTTTGGGGCCTAGCGTCTTCAGTTCCGTCGCGGAGACCCGAGCGCGAGGACGTCGCGTTGTCCGCTCCGCGATCGCGCGATTTTTCGTCCGTGGGAAGTGAGTATCGCGTACGGATGAGTGTCGGGGGTACCGAATCGAGTAACGGGCGATCGCCTCGGTCCTATTAATCCTTTATATCACGACAGTGATGTTATATTTTTGAACAATGATGAGAAACATGCAAAGTGCGCGGAGCATTCGATATCTTCAAGCGCGTCGCGGACCGTCGCGGTCTAATTCGCACCTATTGCTTGCTTAAAAGCTTGCTTGCACATCATTCTTCTTTATTTTATCGAATAATAATTAATAAAAATCGAATAAAAATTAATTTTGAAATTTCAAAAGTGCTAGCCCGAGCCTCGCTCGCGTTTTGGTTAGGTTAGGTCTCTTCTCTCGAAAAGTGCACTTGTAAAAGTGCACAAGATACATCTCGATCTCGTCGCAGAGCCATTGAAAGTGAACATCGCAAACGAACAAGTGTTAAACATCGGAAGTGTCGAATCAAACAATAGGCGATCGTCCGGCGCGTTTCCCGAATCAAACGACACGCGATCGTCTTCGAAATTTCGAAAATCGTCGCGATAATCCAATCGAATTCGTTCCGTCGCTTACCTACGGCGTATGCCGCTCGAGTGATAGTGATAGTGATAGTGCAAGCATATAAAAAGGTCATTCAAGTGATAGTGATAGTGTAATTGTGTCAAGTGAGGATACGAAGAATTACAGAATGGTGGAAAAGGATAGCCGAAAGCAGGGGGAAGTAAGGCAACAGTGACGGCCGACGGCCGACAGCGACGGTGAGTTACTTGTTGCATTGATGTAATTGATAATCTACATGAAGTAGCGCCGCCATTTTTAAAGTGTAAAAAAATTATTTTTTATTTCACGCTTTGTCTTTTGAGATAGGTGATTAATTTTTACGGCACAACATAGCAAAATTTTTATTATTTTTTTTAAATAAAATGGCGGTGCTAACTTTATGTACATCATAACCGACGATTGTAACGCTGATCGTAACGTGGCGTGGGTTTACTCGTCTTTTCAATTCATTAATTCGTTCAAATCTAGCGTCGAAAAATGTAACGCACGCGATCACGAGAAACAATCGTAAACCGATTCGCTCGCTCAAAGAGGAAGATGCGACCGATGCGATTTTATAAAGCTGCGGAATAGAGCCGTATAATTTTTTGGCGCAGGACCGAACGATTTATCGCGATTGTCGCAACATAATTTCTCAGTGGCTCGCGGAAGTCACGCGCACGGCGAAAAGCCGAGCGATTGACACTCGGACAAGTTTCGCGCCCCGATGCGACTCACGTAGCGTCCCACTGGATGAAAAATCTCAACCATAATTCATCTCAAGCTGTACTCCGTACTTTTCTTCCTAACCGGCACAGAAGTCCCCGCGCACGTGCATGTGTGCACAGGTACAGGGCGGAGATTGCTCGAGAATATAAAATCACGTAATGGAAAACGACGCGAGAAGACGGCATTGCGCGGCACGCAAGTCTTTTTTTTTATTTTAGATCTGATACCATCTACGCGGAATGATTGTCATTACGTAAATGTCGTAAATCATCGTCATAGCCGAGCGATCTGGACGTATTTCGTCACGTGAGAAACTCGTAAGAAAATATAGTAATTTTTATACTTGAGATTATGAATTAATTTCCTCAATTTATATATATATATATATATATATACATATATATATATATATATTGTAAAAATATAACAAGAGAATTTTCTTAACCGTAAATTTATGACTATATAATTCTTTTTATCGCTCGGATTTGAATTTCTTTTCTATATGTATTCTCTCCCTCTCTCTCTTCTAGGATGTTTTTAGATTCTCTAGATTTATGTACGTGATTTTGCATATCTATCATAATATAATTTTTTTCGTTTAATTTTTTGATTACATAAAATTTTTCATATTTTTTTCCTTTTTGTTATTAAAGTCGCTTTATTAGGTTAAATTTATTCATTTTCTGTTAATTTCATTTATTTCAGTTTTTGTAATTATTAATGACCTCATTACTCGCAGTAGATCGGCCAATTGCAAACGACTAAAAGAGCAATTAACTTGATTCTACTGTAAAAATTCAAATGGGCTCTTTTATCTTCGTAGAACGCTTCACACGTTTTAATTTGCTTGATCCCATGAATGTTTGCTCAAAGCGAACGTGTATAGAGTAACGTTAATTCCTTCATCGTTTAACATAGATGATTAGTTTCGCGGGGTATTAATTAGAATTTAACGGGAATTGAGATCTTTGAGTAAACGAGAGATTTAATTAAAATTAAGGTACGATTATGTTCTCGAATAATAAGATTAATGATATTTTTTTTAACTGTTTCTTCACGATAATTCCATTAAATAAATATATTTACTTATATAATAGCATATCAATTGTACAATAATCTAATCTGATGATAAATCTAATATCTGCTATTTAATATTTAATATTGTTGAAAAATCAATATGAGATCAATATTTTTATTATTTTATTTTATATTATATATGTTGGCTCTTTTTGGCTTTATCATGTACAATATACTATTTTTTTTATGCCCTTTATGTCCTTTAAAGTGATAATCGATTGGACATTATTTTATGTACATTTTACATTAAATGTATGTGAAGTAACTGATGTAACTGATAAAGTAAGGTTTTTTGTAAAATTATGAGATGGCTATTACAACTTGATCGATCCTGGAAGACATAAAAATTGAGTTAGGCCTCATATAACATCTTTTCTAGTTTTTTCCTCCCCCTTTGAATAATTCAATCGTCGTCAGAAGTAAACCTTGTAAATTGGCATTAAACACGCCCATCTTTCGTCTCTCGCTTTTCCTTCGCGCGAGCGCTTCGCGATTGAAATTATTTCAGCCCCTTCAAGGCGCGTATCCGTCAACGTCGCTCAAACGTCGACACCCTTTATATCTCCCTAAGTTACGATCGCTCGTCGTTTTAGAGGTAAGAGGAAGCGCGGAAATCAATGTGTTTATCAGACGCCATTCTAACAAATGAAACGTTTTAATCCATGTTTATTATTTAATTTCTAATTAACGATGTCTTATCTTTATGAAATCCGATGTTCATTATTTTACTAAATATATGGGCGTATATACTTTTCCAACATCTTTTTAAGTTTATAAATAATGTCAATAAAATAATGGGGTATTTTTTAATGTCATTTCTGTCACTGAATAGATACTGAATTGAAGTATACGTTGCATTATTATTGTAGCATGAGTCTCGTTTTCTCTTCCAAACATTTTATATTTTCTGACAAACAGCTGACCGACTTTCGCCAATTGCTATTCTCGTTGACAAATCGTTCCACCGATTCTTTAATGCGCAAGTGAAAATATCATTCTATTTCACAATTTTCTCTCTTTAAGTATACACATGGGCATTTTTCAATGACGGAAACCTCTACGGCGAATAACTCGTGTTTATTTTATATCTCGTTTATTTACGACGTAGTGAATATTTATATACATTATATGACGCATTGTTACAGCGTAGCTTTTCCGTCGCGCTGCAAACATGACAAACTCGCCAAGTTGCCTATTTTCTCTATATGTTTACATTACCATTATTTCAATTATTTCAAACCAGACAATTATTTTATGTGTCTGTAGTTTTGAGAAAAAAAAGAACTCTTTTATCTATCGAACGTTATCACGGATATTTATTTCAATTTAATCTTCGTGTTTGAAAATGTTTCAACGAAATGCAGCCGTACGATTCATCATTATTTCCCATTTTGAAATCTATCGAGAATCTAATTGAACATTTTCTTTTTATCATTTATAATGTATAATATTCACGTTGCATTTCTGTAATGCTAAAAATAAATAAATATCGCGTTCAGCAAAGTATACCTGTAACAAGGAACACATCGTCGCCGTTTACGTTTCTAAAGCTTGAATCGAGGAAATGTCAACAGATCTCTAATTTGGTCTAAGAAACCGTAGAACAAAAAGATAAAGGAATCGGAAACCCTTTGAAGAGCTGCCGCGTGTCGCGAGGAATTAATATCCGAAAAGCGGGTATCCGCGAGCAGTTCCGCAGCTCCGCGAATCGGGACGCGCAGCAGAACAATCGTGAATATCATTCGTGCCTTCCGAGATGGGGAGAAGGTATTCTCGCTCTTTTAATCTCACGACATTCGCTCTGGCTGTCTCCGCGTGAAACAAATCACTCTGGTATACGTTCGCTTATAACTCGATATCTGGGTACACATACAATACAGAGCACGGTCTCATTGTGAATGAAATATAGCGGGTAGAAACGTAAGAGGAGCGCATACACATTCGAGTGATAAGACCCGGCATGGTTAATCCGTAAAATACGTTTCCGTATCCCGACAGACGTCGAGTACTAATCTAGAAATTATGTTCTTCTATCTAACAAAGCGGTATCAAATTTTGTCAAATGAATTCTACGTTGACATTTGTGCGAAATACAATTTTTTACAACAATAAATTAAAAGAAATACCTACGTACTTTTATTGCGCTTACATCCTCTACTTACAGATATTCCTCGCCGTGAAAAGAGTTAGGAATGGCAGTCGATTTATAGCATCAATTTGTAACACCTTTAACTATCTTAATGTCTTATTATTAGAAACTTGGCGTTTTGGCTAACTGCCGTGTCGGGCAATAATTAAGTAACTTTGTATCAAGTTAATAATTGTAGTCACAAATCAAATGAGTGAGAACAAAAGTTGAATGTTAAGCCGTATTGGCTACCATGTATGTATAATACATACATATATCGAAGCTAATGGCCGAGTTTTGTATCTAGTATTATCTGCCAGCCTAACGCTACCGATTCGCCGTAAGTAAAACGAGATCAATTATTCCAGTTTCCAGCTGTATGGAGTTATCGGCCGAACTTGATGCACGCTACACAATCGCATGGTTACACGATTAGCGAAATCGAATTATTATTTCCGGATGCAAAGAGAGAGCGCGCGCGAGAAACTAAACATCGACGAGCATCGAACCAAGATGAAATCAGTGTGAGCTAGTTTGGTGGTTTAGCTATATTACGCCACGATTTTGTAAATCGCTGAACGATTTTGTAAAGGACAAAAACCTTAGACCGCCAGCTAATGTAATATAAGCTTGACACAATGCGAATAATAGCGATATCGCGGGTAACGTGAAATGTTTAAATAACGTTTAGTTGCCGAGTAGAACAATAACGGGGGTAACCGTTGTTCCCTCTCGCCTAAAATATTTCGCAGGGGTCCATACGACAAGGGATCCAGGATGTGTGCGGTACACGGGGGAGGAGAGAAGGCTAAATGGCACTCAATCCATGGTAAGAACCGGCCAGCCGTGCTTCTCCCACGACAAGTCCACGCGGCATTCCGGCGCGTTACAAATGACCAGTGCGCCGGCTTATAATTGGTACGTGTCGAACCAATACCTGGATACTCGGGATACCGTGACTCTAGGAATGTTTGCTTTTGGCTGGCATCGCCGCCACCGCCACCGCCACCGCCCGCCGCCCGCCGCCCGCCGCCCGACCGGCTGGCTGGTCCCGCAGCTTCTTGGTCCGCTGCAGCGCTGCAGCGGCATTAATTACTACCCGCGCATCCTTCCTCCCCTGGTCGCGCACCCGCGCTCACCCCCTTAGCGGCCGCCCGCTCGCCCAACTATGTCTCCCGATGCGGCTATCGCTGACAAGGTGGCATTCTGAGCAAACGCCTCTCGTTGGAGAATCATGCAGTCATAGTGCGAACATAGAACATGCACGGATTCGATTCGACGTCTCGTGATAATAATATAATAATTTAACTGCATTTTATTGCAAAATGCAAATGTGCATATTTAGATTTAGATTTATATAATATTAAAGTATTCATAAATCTGTTGTCAAAACAGAATACACAGTAGTAAATATATCTTAATTTTTCATGACAGAAATCATGGGGGCTGTAAAAAGTTTGCAATCGTAGTTTGTAGAAATAGACGGAATCCATTCGTGTTTTCATAGGATAGGATAGGATAGGAGGAAAGGGAAGTTTATATTTTTGAATAAAATTTGATAGACAATTTATTGCCAATGTTCAATATAGATTCCACTAGCGAGTTGTCACGTAAAGCAAGAAGTTCGCAAAGCTTTTGCCCCGACCCCTATGAAAATGTACTTTCTCGAGGAAACTCCTGTCGGCGTCTACGATAGAGTCCTAAAGTCGCACGGTTCAATAATTATGGCACCGCGCGGTGGGTTCCAACAATGTAGAAAAAAATCGGTCGTACCACATAACGAGACGATACACGACATCGGTAGGTAGGTTTTCGCGTCGCGCGCGATATGTAACGTGAAATCGATAGGACGAGAGAGTTGTTTTTTCGAGCGCGTATTTTATGGACCGCGCTGTATATCCGATGAACAAACGGCACGTAAAGACGAATTTACACACTTTGGTGTGAATGAACGTTTCTGACGAATCGATCGGCACGATCCAAGTGGATTGAATTGCTTTGTTCAAGCGAATCTTTTTTTTTTCAGACAATATGTAACAATTAGCAAGCAACATTCATTAGCAAGCAATTGCTTAACGAAGAAGCCCTCAAATGAGGTATTTACTAGAGTATTTTTTTATTAATTTTTAATTAATTAATTAATTTAATAAGTTTAAATTAACCATTTAAGTTGCAAATATATATGCTTATATCTATATTTGGCTCCTATAATATCGCAATATCAGTGTGTTAGCGCCATGGTATCTAATTCGGCCTTTCCGATTGTACACGCGCGCATTCGCGTGTCAGGTGCGGTCGTGAGAAGGTGTTTGCTCATAGCCTGCGGCCGTCGTCGGGTTACCTTCGGGTTCCTCCTGAAATTCCTCCTCGGTGGTCGCGGCGCAGTTCTGGTTACCAGATCCCGACCGACCACGGACTGACATCGTTCGATTGCACGACGCGCACACACGCACAATCTTACACGCGCGTAATGGATACTAACCGCGCGCGATTATGCCCCGACACGAAGCGCTCGCAGTGCATCCTTAATATCTCCGTTCGCGAACCGGAAGGGGGGGGGGGGGGGGGGTGGCCGGGGCCGCATCCCTCGAGAAAACAAGTTCGAATGGAGGCCACCGTTATCTCGGCCAGAGTTTTATGATGCAACTTATTGACACGTCCGATGTTTACTTAAACTTTATAATGGACTCGTTACCCCGTGAGATATAAGAGATCGAAGCTCTTACTATCAGCAGAATTCGAAAAGGAATTTTTTACATGGCGTGCATGTAGAAAAGAAAAAAAGGACGTCCATCGATGTCGAAAGACGCCGTGTCAGCACCAGAATTATTTCCAGCTTTGATAAAACATCACGTATATGAAGTTCATTTTGATCGGGCAGACATTGGTCGTTAGAATGAAAAATCGCACGAGTAGATGCTCCAACGAGTAGGTTGGAAGCAAGATCAAATACTTATATTCTTGTAGAAACGCCGCGGACAATAAAATTCGCGTTAACTTTGGCTCGCGTAATTTTCTTATTATACATCTACTCTTCATTCTACCCTCATTAGAATATGATATTGTATAATACAGGGATATAATGTTTTAAATTATACATACTTATAGCGCATGATCCTCTCCTTCGCGAAGAAGATGAACATTGAATCGCACGTGTGAGAGAATTAAAATAAAATCATATGCGTCTCGTGACTGAAAAGCTAATCTTTTTGACGCTAAGTATTTTGGCGCATTGCGCTCGTAGTGCGTTCTCAAATGCCGTAAATCATTCGAGGCACACTCACGGCACACAATGCGAATAAATTTGCCAAATATGTCGAATAATTTCCTCTCGTCCTATTTTCTCGAAATTAAATCGGATCGAATCGTATGCGCTCTCTTCAAATATTCCACGTCACACATACACAATAAATCCTCTCCAAACTTCATATATGATTTGTATGCATAGTTGTTTAGTTTAAAGAACACTAAATACAGGATATATATTATCTTTTTAATGTTCGCGATATCTCCTGTCCTTTTTTTTAATATTTAAAATTAATATTTATTTTTGCTACTTCATTCGTTTTTAAATATAAGCAACTTGATACAAAATATGAAAATATTTATTAAAATTTATATTAAAAATTTAAAAATTACATTTTACGAATACCTTCATTTTATCCCCTTTCCCATTTTTATTTTTACCCTCAGAATTGTATATAGATTTTTTTAGATTCGAAAATTTAGGTATTAAAATTTAGAGATATCTAGGTCAAAACGACGATACACGTAGTAGGAAATCTGCATATATTTTGCAGATATGTATTTGCATATATCTGCAAAATATCTGTCTACAAAAGTACCTCGTAAAGCTACTGCAAGCGCGATGGACATCTAATTTGCACACATTTTCATACGAGGATCACATTATCGTTACGCAATTGAATGAAATTTATATGACTCGTTAAAGCTTCCACGGAAAACCTCACGATGTAAATCCATCGGTTATTCGTTACACCGATATATTCCAGTAACCGCTTATGTTTGATAAATATACAACGTGAAAATAAATGCTGCGTTTTAGATGAGTTTCTGGTATGATGAAAGCCGATATTTTGGATAACCCGCTTCGCGAATAGCCGACGTAACAAAATAACCTAATTGCAAACTCAGTTTAATCTCGGGTGTAATATTATGCAGCCGCACCGTGATAATCTGTGAACATTAGACACATTTACATCGCAAAAAACTCGCGACACCGCAACACCACAATTTTCGGAATAAAAATCTAAATATTACACGTCTCTCTCTCTCTCTCTCTCTCTCTCTCTCTCTCTCTCTCTCTCTCTCTGAATCTTACTATCCTTTTATCTCATCAACACCAGCTCTGCAATTTTATTTCACATTTTATCGATTTTACTCTCAATAAATATGATAAATGTGATAAATAAATTTCAGAAGAATTTGAAATTTAATCCAAGCAGAGAAAAATAAGGAGTCATTGAAAACTGTATGATAAAAAATTGAATCAAAACTTTGCATAATGTACATCTGTGCACCCTTTGTGATGTGTTTCGTCATTATCATTTTTGTTTTAATTCTCTGCCATTTGGCGATTTTACTCGGACATCATAATCGATAGTTAATCTTACTGAAATGGAAAATATCGTTCTGCTGTCTTGCTCCTGCGGAGAGAGGGCATTTGCAGATAACGTGTGAAGAGGTGAGCGAGCAAACTGAGAATGATCGGGCGTTGGATCGAAGTTACCGGTCCGGCGCGATCGTTCATCGTGACATGGAAACGATGAAGAATAGTGTGCAAGAGCGGAGAGGGAGGGAAAGTAATAGTAAAACGTTCGCAAACAGCGAGGCCGGCTTATCAGCTTTATTTATTGCAATGGGAAACCGCAGCCGGGAGCGCTTTCGGAGCTTTTCCAGAGCTTAACTCGACCGTGGCCGGGAGCTTTCGTGCGGCCAGGTTGCAGGCGAGGGTCGTCACGAACGGGCAAAATTTCACTTCCATCGACATGGAACGATTCAGCCGCACCGAGGAGTCCGTAATACGACGCGAGCAGCGAGTGCTATTGTGAAACTAGAAGAACGAGATGTCGCAGTTCAACCAATTTCCCATGGCTTATCTTCCACTCTTTCTCCCGCTCTCCGTCTCTCCCCTTCTCCTCTCCTTTCCATCGTCTTCTCTTCAACTCGAAAGACAAAAGTGCAGATATTTTATTTTGACAAATTATCCCTTTGCTTATTTCTTGAAATATGTCTGATCAAGACCATCGGACGACTGTGTTCTTTCGGCTCGACAACGAGGACACGTAGGAGCGCTAAGCGACTTGAATAATTTCAAAAACTATTTGAAACAATTTTTTATTTATTTCGTCGAACGTAAAAAAGAGAGTACAATAATTTTTTATAAATTTCGTCCTTGAATCTTTGCAGGGCCTTACAACGACCTACGACCTTTGTCGTTATGCCTTCACCTTTGCCGTTAAAACCACCATAACTTCGTCAGGTTTGCGACATTGTTTCGCACCACAACTATGTTCATGCGAATTTCTCTCCTCTTAACTAACGCATTTATAGAGCGATGACAGAGCAGCGAATTCCTACACTGACAATGAGATATAATGTCTATATATAATACGTTGAATGTCGGCGTTTAAGAGTTTTGCGATAATATTTGCGAAAAATATATAATAAATATATTGTGCCGGTTATTTGCGACAATTTCGGCGCGACCATGATTTCGGAAATCGATTGTATACATCGTGTTTATTCACCTTCATTGATTTGCGTGGAGAATTAATGTAATGAATTTATTACGGGATCAACGTTACGTCATGTTACAGTTAAAGGCTATTTGCTTCGTACATAGCAGCGGGGACCCTCAAATAGAAGAGTTGGACATGCTTAACTGATCGGACTGGGAATATTCATCTTGTTGCGCGTTTGATCATGGTATATGGCATATTCATTCAAGACTAACAACTCGTGACTAACACTTCGTGACCATTGTTGACCAGATTTGTTAAGTATACTTTACAACGCTTGATTTATGTGTCGAAATTTTACATGCGTTACAAATTCATAAGAGATAATTGATTGTTGAAAATTATATTTAATAATCTTCACTTTACAAAACTTAAAATATTTCCCTGTCTTCATAATTTAATTCACAAGCGATTCTTTTTACTTATTGTAAAAGCGATTAGCATAAAGCAGATCTAACATGTTTTTTTTTACAGTAGGTATATAAATGTTGATGGCAGTATTTATTTATAGGGATTAAAAGATATATCGCAATATCTACTGCGTAATTTTATAATTGTTTGAATTTCAAGAGAATTCGCAAGAATAGAAATGGTAAGAAAATTAAATTAAATTAAATTAAATTAAATTAATCTTCAAACAACAAATGTTCTTGAAAATTTTTATTTAACTCTTATATATCTCTACTATCTAAAAACGAAACGCTTGATTCTTTTCTGAGATCGTTACTGCGATGATCTGAAGCTTTTAGAGCGGAAGATTCGGCTCGCGAATGCTGCGATAAAAAAAAAGTGCAATCAAACTGGAGGTGGGTTTAGTACGCTTGACCGATCGGTTCAGCCTGTCTTCGATTCAGGCAGGGGGGGGGGGCATTAAACAATAGGTCAACTTAATAAAACTATTTACCAGAGAGCTTTGAGTGCATCATCTTTTTGCGCTCATTCCGAGCAGCGAAAAGGTTAATTGGCACTCGAACAAACGAACGCGAAGAGGAACGAAGATCAGATACGCCGTTCCTTCTACAAAACGCCCGGCTGCTGCGCTCTTGTTGTTTGTCGGAGCCGCAATAGAATTTATACGACGCAGTGTTCAACGTAATTACGAGTCCCCGGTGTGTCGCTTGTTTTCGTAGGATGCCGGAGGAGTCACGAAGTCGCGCAAAGTGCGCGAAGACGCACTTCATCGCGAATTTATCGGAGCAGCTTCATCGTTATGCGATTTGAACCGAATCGTGAAATAAATTATCCCAACGTCGTCAAAAAAGTAAGATAAAATAAATTTGAAGAAATGAACGATCTTTCTTTACAGCACAAAATTCGAGAGATTAATGCGATCTAATTGTAAGGACAAATGCAGATTTATATATTGTATATATCAAACGTCAACATGCTTAATTCTTATTTATTAACCTTCCTCATTTGCTAGATAATCTCAATATCTACTTTGCAAATTACAATATATTAATTCTCTATTTTTCATTATCTTACAATCTATATCGCACATAGAAAAACAAAAACATATTCAAATTAATTAATCATTACATTTATTTGCTGTAAAAATAACAATATTCTCTATAATATATAAAAATGACAATCAATCAAAAATATTTTCTTTCTATTTTTGAAACAGTTTTCTATTTGAAATATAATATAATAATATTCTGTTCATTGCACGGAATCTAATATACATATGTCATATAAAAACATGTATTATCGGCAAATAATTGCGCGGCATCGCCGCGACGAAGTACGCCGCTTATAATGATAGACTTGAGTGCATCTAGAGATGAAATTAATCGTTTGCCTCTCATCGTGATTACATGAGAGTAGATACAATTTTAGAACGCAAACATTAACTCTCAGCGCAAACCCTCAGTTTCTTGGCGCGTAAAATTTCATACTTACAATTAGATCACACATTCAAGTGTGGTCATTTAATCTTTTATACCTTCAAAAGCTATTATAGAATAATGCCCAATTTTTCTTTGACAGTTTTTTACTTGACAATTTGTAAATTTCATCGTGCAAATTCACGTTTCTTGTAGAAAGCGGCTGAGCTTCCTTGTCCGCGGAAAAAGGTGACGAGGTCCTTTCGCGACCGTAGCATTTCGGCGAAAATTAATGACTGACTCCAGCAAGGATAATTAAGGGGTAATTAACGGCGCCTGTTCGTACTTCTTCTCGGCGATATGTTAGACAAACTCTCTAATCTCATTTAAAAGTGTCCGACTAGAATCCGACCGGTTCTACTTGTGCGGAAAGCCAGTTTTCCTCGGTGCATCTATCTTCGTATTGTTCTATTCTTATCTCTCATTATCTCTCGTGAAATCTTCGTAATGCCTCGCGGTGAAAAAAAATTGTAATTGTAAATTTTATCTTTGATATCCACTTTGGAAGCTTAACTCGTTAACCCAGAATTTCCTTTCTATTAATGGAAAATCGCAGCAAATACTGTTGTGATTTCGTCCGTTTCTGCTATACCTCGTGCTCCAGACCGAAATCTATTTATTCGGTATAAACGATCGCTGGCTAAGCGATTCGCCGAGGGAGAGAGAAACTCCGCGCCGCGCCGCGCCGCGACGCAAAAGGGGCGGAAATTTGCCTATTTGATTATCCGCGCGGATTACGCCCGAGTTGCTTGGGCGATTTCGTACATCTGCGTTTAAACCCTTTCGAGCAAGATAGTCGAGTCAGAGGATGCGGAAGACGCTCTAGAGAAAAGCTAGACACAAGAGGGACGAGAGAGAGAGAGAGAGAGAGAGCCCGTTCCAATATAGCGTTAAGATAGATTTATCACGCCGCGGTAATAATTACCTTTTAAGAGCAGAAGATACGCGTTCGAGGTAATCGTGACCGAGGCAACCGAGTTGAAATAAGTTCGTGTATTTTGCACGCGACACTGTGCTTATGCGCCTCGTTGAGATAATGTAAACGCCGTTTGCTTTAATTTTAGATTAAACGGACTGACTGACTACGGAATCTCGGCGAGTGGCACTCGCTAAACGATTATCTATTATAGAGCATTTTATGTAGAGCATTTCTTTTATTTACGTCGGTCTCTTTTATCGTACGTGTGTAAGTGTGTTGACTATTCTTCTCACACTGTATAACATAAAAATCTTTTAACGAATTATTTCCTATTGCTATAGTATTGCTCACAGTTTTTGCCTCTTTTGACAGAAAGAATAGACCCATTCTTTCACAAGAATAAAAAAATATAAATGCTTTTGCTTTAAATAAAAGGATCGCAATCATATTTGCCATATGCGCACGTCGGTATTTGGCAGACACTTCATTATCAGCATGAAATCTAATCGCTTTAATTAAGAGAGCTTTCAATGGTATCGAATATTGCAGATAAAAGCGTATAATAATCTGTGGTTTCTACATCGGTACTTTTCGCATAGAAGAATTTTATTCCTGATTCACTTAACAAGATTCTTTTGTTACTGTCGTTTATACGATTTTCTTGCATTTGATAGGAAAAAGCTATGGTTTTTTTTTTGCAGAAAATTAAAAGTTCTATTGTCCTTTGCATATGTATTTTGCTACTGCTGCTTATATGATTGTCTTGCATTGGTAGAAAAAAAGATATAGATTTTTTCAATAAACTAAAAATTCTATTGTATTTGTAGATATGTTTTAATATCGTTACATTTAGCTTTCAGTGAAATATCAGCGAAATAGAAGGCAATCTTTTTATTCAAATTTATACTTTGTTCGGATATGTATTTTAAAAATACTAAAATTGTCACATCAACTATTTATCGCATATCTGTATAAACCGTAGGCTAAATACGACATTTTGATATTTTCTTTTTAAGAAAAATTAATCTCAAGTTGTTCAAAATATTCTATATATAGATAAGAAATGACGAGAGTTCCAGGAATATTTTGCATGATTATAAATAACAATAGAGGCAGCTTTTGCCATTCGTTAAAATTCCTCCTATCATTGTTACGCAGCTCGTTCTAGCAAAACAAATAACGACGTGGAAGTCAAGACTGCGATGTAAAATAAGTATTCGTCCTAAATAAACTTCATACGATATCGCGTAAAAATGATGAGTTTTACGACTCGCGAGTAACGAGGAGAAATCAACGGACCGTGTATTTTCAATTAGAGTTTCACGGTAAAGCGGAAACAGGTTCGGGAAAGGCGGAATTCCCCGCGTTGGAATATCGCGCGCGCGCGCGGAAAAGATAGACGAAAGNTATTTGGATATACGACATAGCAATGAAGCTGTTCGATTCGTCGTAGCGTCAAGCGTCATGCGGAGGAAAGAAATTCGAGAAAAAGCGCGCGAGCGCGAGCGCACTCGGGGATGGGACAGGCCGACATTCCAAGAAGTTGTTCCTTTGTAATCCATCCTGGTTGAAACTGTCCTAGAAGAAACGAATAGGCTGCGAGGTGGCTCCATTCGAAGCTACATCTTTTTTCATCGAGGACGATAAAACGTCGGCACTGGACACATTCCGCAGATATTTAGTTTCATTCACCGATTGAAACTAAAAGAAGCAAAAGAGGCGAGTTAAGAAAAATAAACTTTGTAGCGCCTCAGATGCCCAGTGCAGTGATTAGAAAAATTAATGGCAAACAAGGAACGTTCCAAGTATATAGAATGAATAGTAAAATAAAGATGGATAATGAGAGAAACGTTCGCTTAATTACTAGAGTGAATAAGATTTTTCACGATTGTCATGCATTCCATTATATCTAGCAATTTGAAGAGCATGCGAAAGTACTAGACTCAGCTGTTCATTTCCAAGTATCGCATCTCGCTGCCAGTCTCTGGATAAATTCGCGGGCTTTACGCTCGCCTCGGCACGGTTGTGCTAATGCATTTTGCGTTTACATTAACGCCGATCCGCGTAAAATGGCAACATGGAGCTGCGAAAATATGGAAACCGTGAATCGCAACGTTAAGACGCGCGCTTTACCGTAATGTAACTTCTAAGTTATCTCAACCGGTAAATTTGAAAAATTACAATGCGCGTGATCCGGTATTATTACGTGATTAAGAAAAGCGACAACATGCTTCATTTTGCGCTGTTTACATTTGCATTATTGATGCTTGTGGCAAAATGGCTAAAAGAACTTCTTCATTCATTAGAACATTCATTAGAACATTCAAGAACATTCATTAGAATTTAGAGATAATTCTTCTTCGATAAAACTTCAATGGCTGGCAATCTTTTTTAGAAAAGGTCTGAATAGTAGAAACTTTCCAATTACAATTACAATGCAATATTATAGAAACTCATTTCTCCAAGATTCTAATTTTGCACGCACTTGTGAATAAAGCGATAATTTTATTTAAAATGAATCCTTTTCCGTCTTTTTTTTCAACGTTTGCAATAAAAGTAAAACATACTGACAATGAGTCTAGAATATTCTGCATTATTTAATATTCTTCTTGTATCATTCCAAGCGAGTTTGCAGCTTAATAATCTTTGTTATAAAATCGGTAGACGATATATATTAGGACATTATGTCCATTAACACTTTAAGCCCGGCAGGGCTAACGCTTGATGCTTTATAAGCTCTATAATAGCACCATATTACAATGCAATGGTATGGAAGCACTCACAATGCATCACTAATACGAGAAATAATCAGATGGTAAGGGATTTTTACATTTTTACAGTTTTTACGATATTGCAACATATCCTTTTTATGGAAACATTGTGAAATTGTTCACAGGGGAATTGCTCGCGGTGGAATTTAAATGATATATGATATGTGATTATATTATATCCATTGCATACTGGAATTAAAATATTAAATACGTGAAAACTCAAAAAATTTATCACTTAAAGAAATTTAGTAGGTAGTATGATGCATTTTTTTATTACAATAAAAACAGAGAAAAATTAAAAAGAAATCTAATGTATTTTAATTGTGTACGCATTCTTTTAGTATAATAAAATCATTTCGTTTCTAAATCTTTCATTATATTGTTTTTTACTCTCGCCATTTTATTCTTTTTCTTGTCGCGAACTGTAAGAATACAGAATACAAAATAACATTAAACCATTCTTGAACGAAATAAAAGGAAGAAAGTGCCGGTGTAACAGTGCATTCGCCCTTGGCTTAAAAATGCCGTAACGTCCTCGAATACCTTGCGAAACAACTCGAATCTCGTTACTCCGACGTGAGAGTTGCTTAAACCGTGGTGCTCAAACATCGACTGAAAAATTCACATGCTGAAAATTCGTTCGAGTGGAAGCCATCGCTTTTACGAGCGGACATGAAAATACGAGCGCAAATGTGTACATACAACCTTTGTTCACGTTTCCAACCATTACACATTTCCTGTTTAGGATGAGTAAACGATACCATTTTTGTTAGATTAAATTTCATATCAAATAAGTAAATATGTTTGTTAGTATAGTATATAATAGAATAAAATATATTGCTTAAAAGAATTTGTTTTTGCAAACCTTTTACTTGTTCTATTGATATGACAAATTTTTCGATTTCGGTATGTTTCGACTATACGAAGACAAGCTAAAAAACTAAATCGAAAATCCGAATCAAATACGAGTCAGAGTAAAAGCGAAGTAAACACACAGAAAAAAAATAGAAAGAAGTGAGAAAGAAGGAAAAAAGAAGGGAGAAGGGGGGGAGGAGAGAAAGAGAGAGCTAGCTTATAGAAAGTACTCGATGTGAAGTCCAAGAGCGTGCTATTGAAGTTGACCAAGTGGTCCATAGAGATGTATTTAATAGCGTTAAAACGGTAACTCAATTATCCATGGAGATCGAGGATTCCACAAGGCGGAAATTCTCAATTACCCTTCAGGTAACCTCGAGATTCCGGAGGGTACCTTTAAAGGGAAACCGCGTAACAGTTTCTTATATGGGGCTTAAGATCGTCGGAAATACGACCGCGTGCGTCTTTGAGACTCGAAAATGACTTTCACGTCGCGTGGCGTCGCGTCTAAAAAGGAACCAAACGCAAAAATGAGAAAAGGAAGCGAAAATCGAAAGCCGCAGAAAAGTCCATAAAAAAGTGGCATTCCTCTTTCCTTCACTCTTTCGTTCTCTCACTCTTTGAGAGATGTCTCGAGTTGCTTTTTATGAAAAAGCACATTCTTCTTTCCATATTCCTTTAAACGTAATCTAACGATTTTTGTTTTATAATCTGATAAATTCATATCTAACTAATATCTTCTTGTCGAAAAAAAATGTTATTACCAAAATAATTTAATAAAGATTTTTGGCAATTAAGAATCGTGATACTTGGATATACATATATTGAGAATCATAAATAACATAGAAAGAGAAAGTGAGAAGGAGAAAAAGCGTACATGTATAAGACAATGAAAGTCCATATAGTGCTTCATTAGACGATGATTAAAAATTTACATGAAAAAATTGCGATACATTTTTTATATGAGAATAATTAAATTTAAAAAATTGTCAATATTCAATTATTTTATCATTATTTTATCATTATTTTTGGCGCAATTACAGATAAATTTCTATTTATTAATTTTTAGCAAGCTACATTAAATGGTATGTAATAAATTATTAAATTATCAAGTTTAGACATATAAATTGATGTATTTAAATGTTATGTCTTTGCCATGACTTACACATAGTGAATAGACATTGAAAATCATTTCATAGCAATTAACGTGTGTTCGTAATCTATTATGAAATAAATATAAAACGTTTTAAAATATTCTATATTGTATTAAAATTAGTGTTGGCAGGCAAGCTAATGCAATAAAGGAAATAAGAGAGAGAAAGAGCGTTTGTTTGTCATAAATAACGTTGCTCACATTTGAATGACTTACAAGCAAAATGGTACAAACAGTGCAAATCGCTCTGTCGGGAAGAGCGATTTCAAGTTATTTTTTAAACATACTTATACGTCCTTCCAGCGTTTTGTTGAAATTTGTCACTTGTCTCAGATGGAAGTCTCGAACGTCCCGAGACAAAACTTGGCGTAAAGCGTTTTGCGAGCGGTCTACGTCGCGGAGCGTTATTCTGGAGAAGACAAACAGGATGCCGGAACGACGAGTTTGTAGCGGGTAACACAGAGAACGGCTAGAGACCAGAGGTCTTCTTGGAATCCGTGGTTTTCGCGCGATTTCTCTCCTAGTACCGCAAAGTAACGCAAAAGCTTCAAACTAAAGTCCTAATATTTGAGAGAGAAATACGCGAATGCGGAAATGAAGCCAGGCATTGTACATTAATACTTTTCTAATCGATACCGCTAATATAAATCACGAGCGTGATGTATTAAGTATAAAATAGCGTGATATATAGCTTTTCAGTTTTCAACGTGTCGTGCGTTGTCGTTAGAAATGTGGAAGACATAATATGTCGGATAAACGACTGATGATGAAGGAGAATAGAAGCGCGAGATCTGGTGCAAGCTCTACGCCCTACGGCATTCTTTTTAGACAATACGGTAGCAACAACTTGTTACAATTATGAGAGAAGGTGAGCTAATGCTTAAAAGTTTGATATTAAAAGTCGGACGCAGCTGCATCGCCGACAAGCTGATCTGGGGAAGAAGGGTACTTCGGAAGCAACTCGAGCACGGAGGTTGCAACTAGCCACGGTAGTAACCGCCGGAAGTGAAGTATCGATGTACCTTAAACATCCCTTGACCCTTACATATCTAAAGCAAAGATATCCCTTTCGTACGAGCATCTGCACTCCGTTTTATCGACAATGTCGAATGGATATCCGCTCAAAGATCGTCGTGACAGCGGGAGATGAAGGACAGCGGGGAATGGGAGAAGACAAAGTTGGCCGACAATATCTTAAGCCCCGTGGCGTCTATAATAATGCTCGATATCAGGAGCGAAGCGTCGATACTCCGAGACATCGTATGAATGTCTTCTAAACGCATCCGAAAACGAGATCTACCCGACACCCCCTTTCGACACGGGGCCGCTGCACTCTGTTTGCTCGAGGATCGCGAGTGGGTATCATCTTTGAGGACCATCGCTGACAGAGGAACGGAGAAGAGCGGAGGCGAGAGAAGAGATAGAAAGATGCGCCGCACGCGCCGTGCCGCGTCCACGTCTCTGTGTAGTGCTGGTGCCGGTGCTGATGCTGGTGCTGCTGCTACCGCTGCCGCTGCCGCTGCTGCTGCGGCGCGGTAGAGGAGAGCGCGAGCGAGGGTGCGCGAGACACGGAGTGAGGAGATGAAGCTTTCGGGGGTGGTCGGGTTGCCATGGCAGCTACCCCGGCCGGGCAGCAGACCCCAGTCTTGCCGCGGCGGTCGCCGAGTGCGCGACGGCTCCGTTTTCCTTTTCCCTCGCGTTCTCGCTGCTCTTTTTTGTCCGCACCGCTCCGAAAACCGCGGCGCGACCTCCGGCACTGTGTGATACACACTCTGATACACGCCGTGGTCGTTTCTTGGTGAAAAGGACCAGCCCCCGGTGCCGCGGGGATCTCAGTGAGTTAGCAGAGTTTAGCGGACGCGAACAACGTCGAACGTACGATCCGGATCGTCCGTCGCGATAGAAATGTAATGCTCCCGCAGTCGTGGAAAACCCGGTCGACGACGATAGCTTTCTCTCTCTTTCATCTATCTATCTCTTTTTCTCTTTTAAGTCTATCCGAAAGTTCACTTTGTGCAGTTTCTCGAAAATCTCCTTTCTGTCAATTTTTCGGAAACACTCCGAGATACCCGTCGTAACCCGATCTCGTATGGTGCTCGATCTTCGATCCTAGGGATCCTCGATTGATTTTCTCACAATAGGATATTGTATTCTTATTTTTTTTATTTCCCTTTATCAGTCGCTGCGATTACCAAAAAAATTAAAAAGTTTTCATACAAAATTTTAAAATTCCGAGAATTGAATATCAATTTATATTAGAGTACGTGTGAAGATATAGCATTACATTATATCGAGTATATCCAATAAGTATATCTGATAATATTTTTATATTGTTGTTAATATAAATATTTCTCTATTAATTATAATTATCCTGCTATTTTTCCGGAAATTGTTCTATGTCATTCGTCATCAATAGAATAACAGCATAATACGGAGAATTTTTGTATTATATTAAAATATATAAAACATATAGGTACGTGATACATAAGCAGTTGCACACAAAAACATTTAAATTTAATCACATCATTTTCATGACATCTCTTCAAACGGTTACCTAATAGAATGAACCTAATGAAATATATATGATAATGCAAACAATTCAAATGTAAACTACATATATATATATAAAGTGAACTTTGAAACGCAATGCGGACAAGTGTCTAAAGCTCCGCATAATACCTGTACCGCGTAATAGTGAAACCAGATTTACATCCCGTAATGTAGATATAGTTGAAATGTAGGTGATATATAATTAATCACACAGGGTCGTTACGCGTGGTTCATCGTTCTAGCGCGGAATACGGTCCGAATGATATCACATCCCATAATTCTCGCGGAGTGTCTCCGAGACGCCGCGCCGCGCCGCGCCGCGCCGCGGCCGGCGTAATACCCCGGTTCATAGTAAAACCAAATTTACATGGCAGCGCATAGCTAATGCACGGTTACCACCATGATCGAGGTCTCCAGCGGTGGATCCAGCCCCTGTCTTAGCGCGGTATTTGTCGAATGCGGCGCGGTGGTGTGACCTACTCTTATCTCCCATTTTCCTCCGTTGCGGCGGAGTTCGGATGAAAGTTTACCACGATGCGCGCGGTGAATTCGGATCCCCCGGCATCTCGAGAGTAATCCACATGATGTGTCGATATTAATCTCGTGCGCGCGCACGCGGCCAGACATTATTCCCCGCGAAATTAAATTCGCTTCGCGAGCTAGACTCACGCCAATCGCATCAGGATGATCGGATCGCATCTCGCGTCTTGCGTTTCGCGCCTCGCGATTCCGGCTCGCGCGCGCGGCGGAATCGTAGGTACGGCCGCGACGCACCGGCAACAGCCAAAATGAACTCTCCTACAAACGTCAACATTTACTTACAACTCGGCGATTGCTCGCTCGCTCGCGCGCGGTACAGCCAGATCTAATTTTTCGAGATGAATCTCATAAACTCGAAACACTCGGAAGCTCTCCCTTTACACTTCTCTTCGCAATCTTACCTCTCCGATAGTATTGATTTGCTGAACAAATAAACGTAAATAAAGTATCCGAGACGGACAACATCCGTTCGCAATTGGGTTTTGAGTTACAAGTGAGAGACAATCATTTCGAATATGTTTACAAGAGAATATCAATTTTATTTCGACTTGTTATTGACAAGTTTGCTACTTATTTGTGTAATATATGAAAATATCACGTTTTAATTAATTGCTTGTATATATTTGAAAAAACAAAACTAGCAGGCAAATATCGGAACCCGAATGCGACGAACGCAAAATAGGGAACGTTTACGCCTTTCATACGCGATAAAATAAACGCTCACCGGATGTTCGCCTAATTGATTAATTGATTAATTCCGATCAAATGGCGTTGCGTTAGTGTAATTAAAAATACGACATGCTCTCTGACATTCATTTATATTAATAAATACATTATAAACGATGCATCGAAATAGCGTTCGTTACATTTTGCAATTCCGTTTTCATTCCAATGTGGTATTTTGCATATGAATATTTTGTTGATAGTTTATGACATAAATGTTGCAGCAAAATTAATAGTTGCTCGTTTTCGCGTGTCGACATCGCAACAACGACACACGTTCGACGACCGTGTTCTCGAAGCTCCGTGCGCGGGATGGAAGAAAAACATCAGCTCTGAATTATAGTCAAAGAATATCTATCTTGCAAAGTACGAGATCCATTATGTGTGTCAAAATAAGCGCGCCAACAGTCGCGCGTATAACAAAAATGTAATGTTAACGACTCCGAGTCGCGGAGAGAATCTGTAATAATAAATCTTTCTCTTTAAGAAAAAAACTTGAAAAGAAATTTTTATAATTCCTCGAGGTTGGGCATTACGAGCGGTAAATTCGTTAGTATTCCAATGTAACTGACATTCAAAGCTTCGCAGAACTTCTATTGAAAATAATTAAAAAAAAAAAAAAAACGCAGCGACAGTCTCCATTCCCGTGTAGAGAGTTCCCGAGTATAATTTTCTACAGTAAATCCCTACGTGGATTTACTGCCGTGATACGTTCGGCGATGTCAATCAATGAAATTTTTATCCACCCGAGATATGCTCTCGAGCGATAATTTTCAATATGTTTCCAATCGTCAATATCTGTGTTCAATTGCATTTGCACGACTCGACGTGACGCCGCGTCATGAACGCTTGCGTAATCGTAACTGGGAAAAAGTATTGTCTACTTCAATCAATCTGGATTT
Source organism: Tetramorium alpestre (assembly GCA_021460005.1). Lineage (NCBI taxonomy): Eukaryota > Metazoa > Arthropoda > Insecta > Hymenoptera > Formicidae > Tetramorium > Tetramorium alpestre. The sequence continues at coordinate 320,005 of JAJVSH010000033.1, read as the reverse complement.
ACTTCGTCAAGGTAAATTTAGGTCGCGGAGAGGGTTCTCTCACGTGAATCCGGACACGACTGCAGTTGCAGTCGTTGATTACGATCGCGAATCGTGCCGTTAAGTTTTGCAACTCTGTTGCTTTACGATTTGTTTATATTCGATATGTGTAAAAGAATCGCACATTTCTTGCTCCAAATTATCAACAGCATACAAATAGAAATAAAACTCTAGAAATTGTTGTCGAAGAAAGCTCAGGATAAAATTTATCCGAAATTATCAAGGCACCGAGGACAGAGCTCCTTTTTAATACATTTTGTGTATTAATTTTATCAGGTAGCTTCTAAGCACTTTGCACTATACTGTCGTTCGTTATCAAAAGAATCACGATTCGAGCAAAGAATCAAATTGTATGACAGAAAAGAAATATAGAAAAAAAACTGTTATAGAAAATGTTCCCTTTTAATATCTGAAATATATAAACAATAGAAAAGAATTTTCCTCGCATGTTGCATTGAATTTCGCGCATCAGATTTACTGCTAGTTTTAATGTTCATGCTTTCATTATTGCAAATGTTACGTCTCACAAGAATATTCTGCAAAATATCTTACTTTCTAATTATATGTATATGTGTATGTACATTAATACATTATTATGCATTGCTAATATGTTATTAATGATATTAATTCTAATATAAAGAATTGAAAAACGGCGAGTGAAAACGGCGAGAAACATATCGCGAATACATAAATCGTTTTGTTAAAAATGTTTGACGCTCATACGGAAAAATCGACACGATGTATTTGCACAAAGTGCTCCGTGATTCCGTTACTCTTTCCCACCTCGCGCAGATTGACGACCTCGTCGGCGGCTCGCAAAGGATGGGTGAGAGATATATTTTACCTCAAGACAAATTAGAGAATAAAGAGCGAATTCCGCTCGTGGCGCAAGCGCCCGCTAGATATCGCCGAAGCTCGTTTTGAGCACGCTCGAGAATTTAATTGCTAGCGTTCTTAGAATTCCCACTGGAAGTTTCTTTTCTATGCCACTATACACGTCTTCATCCTTCCGATCGTTAGGCCCCCACTAACAAGTTTACGATTCTATCCTCGTACATCTCCAAACTTCTTGCCACTATTTGCACAATTTTGCTTCTTTTTCTTGCGTCTACATCAATTTTCATATAAAATATCTACGTAAAGAGAAGCATGCCTTTTGGACATAATTTCGTATACTATACGCTACAGAGGTCTCACAAGTCTTCTCTCATAATAGAAAATATTATCATGTTTCTATGGAGCGCGAATGACATTCTTCCCGGCCATCTTTTTATTAAGTGTGTGTAAAAGAAAAGTTAAATTAAAAATTAATTATTTAATTAATTTTTGCAATTTTAACAAGATCTTTCCCATGTTTTCTAGACCAGCTTTCTGACTTGTATTGTAAATTTTAGTGAAGAAAAATTCTTATTCTTTTCTCTCTTTTGACCATATTTTAATTCGCCTTTCTATCGGATCAACAGCGTCCCGCTCGTGCACCATGTATGAATATTGCATAAACGCGAAGCGCAATTTTCCCGGTACATCGTTGGATTGACAAATTTACCGCGAACGCGTCGGTGGAACTTTGCGGAGTGGACACCTCGTTAAAGATCGCTATGCAACTCGGTTAGCTCGTTTAGGAAGCTACACCCGATTTTCTCTATTGCGGATAGATAAGCGGTTGAGCATAATTTTCAGAATTGAGAGATTCTAGTTCAGAGAAGGAGGCAAGTTCAGTATTTAGATATTAAGTGTATTTAGCACTTAATATTGTTTTTAATATTGTTTCATAAAAACAATAAAAATAATTGTTAATATACAAGAAGAAATAATGCAAATATTATTCAATTATTATTTTTTCTCATTTTAATGAATAATTATTTATCAATATGAGATATACGTACTTTTTTTTGGAAACAGAAAAGTCGATTTACAAGTGATCAAAGAAGCTAAATATATGTATTTGTTAATAAAATAAAAAGAAATTTTGCTTTCTCAAGAATAGCTATAAATAAATAAAAGTTNTTACAAAAAAGAATGATAAAATATTTCTAATAACGTTCATATTGTACTTTTAATTTTTACTATCTTCTACTTGATTGTTCTCTCACATTACAATTCATATGGATTTTTCAATTTAGCGAAACATTGAAAGTAGAAATATATTTTTTTTTTAGAGGATTGGTAAACTTTATAAAATGAACTACGAAAAGAGAAGTGAAAGCAGAGAAAGTAGGAAACATTGCGCATCTCTTTCGTTTTTTTATTATAAAAGGCCTTGTGCTTTATTTAATTTCTCTTTGAAGAATATCGTGAGAATTGCACCTGCTTCCTTTCTTTCCTTCTTTCAGTGATAATAAATCTTCGTGACTATACTCTCGTTGGAACTCAGTACCAGGAATTCTTCAAATCCACAACCTTCTTGTTACCGTGCCCAACGATTTGTGGATGAAAAAGACAAAATAGCGAAAAATAAAATGAAACTAGTTTGCAAAGAATTAATTCATATTATTACTATCATATTTTGACTTGTAATAATTTTCGGATTCTTTCGACAAGTCGTAAATCAGCATATCCATGATGCACTAACTTATAGGTATTAGACTTGTATTTTATTAGATTGCATACAGACTTATATTTTTGACAGCGCAACAGTAAGACTTATTTTGATATAAAAAATATATATCTTTCGGATATTTTTGTATATATGTCGCGTGTCTACTACACCATCTGCAAATTAATATTAAAAATTAAAAAAACTTTAAAATATAATACAATTGTGTAAAATTTCACTTTATTAACTTCATTAGCTTTCTCGAAACGAGCGCGAACGTCTTTATTCTAACAAAAGTCATATAACTTATATCAGTGTTAATGCCTGTCGCCAAGTTTCCATTCAATCTAAATATTATGTAATCAAATAAGATTTGAAACAATCTAACTAAGTGCGTATTTCTAACTATAACACCACTTACAAAGCTTATGCTCGGAGAGTCGTGGGATAGACGTAGCAGCAACACCGAGCTGTCTCTCGGCTCTTTTATTATTATTATTATTATTATTATTATTATTATCATTCTCATCCTTCCGCAAGATATCGCACGCATTCGTTCGCAGCCGGGGGAGCTTATTTGTTATTCAAAGGACGTCGTAGGAAGAAATGCAAATGCTACCCCGGCTAGGGGTTTCAGTGCTTTCTACGCGTACTCCGCCACGGCTTCACATTTTCCCGCGTCACACATATTCCATCTCCTTTCCTCACGTCGCAACTAGTTGATTCGCCGCTTCGCTTTTTCCTACATTTTCATGATGAGAAATTGAAAGCTTGGGCGTAAGAACCAAACAAGCCCACTTTTTCACGCGGTGCGTCACTTGGTAATCGACGAGCAGCAACAAAAATAATATTCAACTAACGGTATTTAGAAAATAATCACTTATTTTTGTTTGTTGATAAAACAGTTGCAAGATAAATAGTGTCTAATTAATTGTGTACAGAGTAATCAATTGTATTTATACGGTTTAATTAACAGACGAAAATGATATTAGACAGAAATGAGAATAAGAAAGATTAGGTTGTCAATTAATATGAATTATATGAATAACGACACATATCTTTGATATCTTAAAAGAGGGAAGAAAATGATAAAAGAAGACGAAGCGAAAAAGAAAGTAAAATAGATAAAAAAAGTGAACCTAAACACGCACGGTTTCTGCGGCAATCGAAACACGTTATAAATGTTGCCGCAGCCTTTTCGATATTCGCTTCTAGAATACGATGAAATGCCCGATAAAATTTCAAAATGTTTCGGACAGCTTCTTGGCTCTCTTATAAGGTTTGAAAAAGTGAACTCTCTCGCTGAGGCGACTGGCTCTTTCGCAGGTCGCGGGGCTTGAATTCCCATTTAACACGTCTCTCCCCTTTCAAGCACTAGGTATGCCTTTCCCTCGTATTCCCGTTTTACAACTACTGCTAAATGTGACCGTTTCATTCTCATCTCGCGATAATACCGAACACGACATTTATAATATATGTATATATAAGAAACTGAGAAACTAAAATCACTAAATATATTTGACAATTCTAACAGACTCTTTTATCGAGCAAAATTACATTTACATAATCTATCCATAAATAATATAATTAATTTAAAACCATCAAAAGAATTTATTATTAAAAGAGAATTAACTTCAAATAACATTTATACATGAACAAATAATAATTTAATATCTGTCCGTTATAAAATTACTGCGCACAGTCGAAATGTTCGATTAGAATATGAAGAATTCGAAATGATAGCGCGTGACTCGCTTAAAGTCACCGGGGTTACATTAAATCTCGAGATTTTCGAAACGGAGTTTGAATATCAATGGCGCGAGCACTGCGTCGCATGCGAGATTAAACGGAGTCGACGAGCGGCATTTTATTCGACTGTAAATTTCACCGGCCGCGTAGATATCGGCGATGTAATTATTAATTTAATTAAGTCGCGCGACGGAGTCGGTGCGATTCATTGCGGGCCCAACGGCTCTTCGCGAATCACCAAGGAAATCTTGGCGATTCCTCGCAATTCCTCGTGTCTCTCGAGGAAATCTCTAAATGCAATCGTGCTTTTTATAGATTTTCGATAATTAAGGCCGTGCAGAACTCGCGCGCGCGCGGCGCGGCGCGGCGCGGCGCAGCGCGGCGGTACCGTCGCGAAAACCTGGCAAATGATGCACATTGTTTGTATGTCATTTGATTTACGCTGTGTAAACGACGTGAGCGAGAGCTACGACCTACTTAGTATGTATTCGCCAGGAGTAATCGAGAAGGCGACGGCAGTTACTCGTCGTAGACGAAAAGATCCGCTTTGCACTTTCGTGCATGAGGTAGATCAGTCGCTTTCTATGTAAATCGTATACGGTACATCATCACAGCGAACGTACTTTCGATTTTAACCCTGAAATGCGCGGCTGTTTGATCGAAGGCGGTGAAATTATACATTTCGCTTCCTCGTTCCCTTCCCATTTTGTTACTTATTTTCATCGTGAATACAAAAAAATAACTATATTGTAAGATTATAGAAGCAAGAAAAGGAACAAGCTAGAGAGGTGTCTCTATTTTTTCTGAATTTAATTACTGTGAAAACATAGCACACTGTTGCATTTTCAATTGAAGCTTGATGCTGACTTGAACGGAAAACCCGCGATTGAGGAAGGCTACATGAAAGTTGAAAATAAACGTCGTGGAGAATAACGTTGTATTGCACAATTCAACAATCGATTCGAATCGCGCCTCTGTCAAAGTGAATCGCCCCCGACTAAACTCGCTTCCGATCAAACTGCGTTACGAATACAATGCAGTACATTTCTAGAACCGTCCAAGCTTGTTACCGAATAAATCGTTATCTTGTAATTGCCACGCACAATACAGCTAAACATGTCTATTATTCATCTCTTGCCCCCGTATTTGTTAAAAAATACGTTATCCGCGAATACTGCGAATGGACTTTTGCGGTTTGTTTCATCACGTTTCTATCGGGCGATATTTATTAACGTCTCTTTCTTTATTAGACATTCTGCATAACTAGACTTAAGAAAGAGCAATTAAATCTTTTCTTGTTTTTAAAATGTGTATGTATGTGTATGAATTTGATTAAAATTCTAATGAAATGTTTATTAAAATTCTAGTAATTTAAAAATCATTTATTATTCATAATTATTTGTTATTGTCCAACATTACATTATTTAAATTAATACATTATTCAATATTACTTGTTGTTTATTTGTCCAATTGCGTAAACGCCATTTAAAACTTAATTCAACAAAAAGCATCAAATAAATATAATATTATCACATGCTTTTATAAAATAAATGTTTGTCGAAAAGTCTGAAAAGAAGTCAATATTCTTCAAAAATCACTGTTCTAATCGACTCATGGTAACCCATGGTAAAACAGTAATAATCTCTCATTGTCAGCGCAAATCTAATCGAACAGAGTTTGTGAAACAACTCGTGTTTTTCTCGCGTGCGCGCGCGCAAGTATCTTCGAATGATTATCATGAAGGGGATATTGAGATTATAGCGGTTCATTTACTCGACAAAGCAACATCGTTGCGCTGCTTTGTCTTTTTACGAATCGCGGCAAAGGAAGATATTATTCTGAGCTAATCCCCGCTCATAATTCATAATTTCGCGTCGAGAGAATCGGAAATAGCGACAAATATTTGAACATTTATTTCAGAATCCAATCGAAACGTGGCAGCTTGATAATCAACATTGTCAAAGAACTAGGATATGTAAAATAAATTGCACTTTGGTTTGCTTAACAAAATTGTGAATTTGATCCAACGATACTTGTGCTTCCGTGCCGCTCTGTCAGCCTCCTAGATAATCCCGCCACTTTGGAGACGATCAGTGTAAAGCTTCACGTGTGTGCATAAGTTATTGTTTCAAATACGTAGACTCAGTGTGGGATTACAACATGGCGAACTGACCTACTCTCCATAAATCCAACTAGTAATATTTAAATCGAGACCAAATACTCGCCGAGAGAGACTCGAAGGACTTGTAACGTTGATGAGAATGTCCCAAATGACTCGACTTATCGAAGATAAGATAAGATGTTGCGTAATGAAAGGCACGCCGTGTCTTGCTTTTAGCTTGGCTTCGATGGCGATAAAACTTTCCTAAAACGATACGGCGCGGCGCGGAGTAGCAACACTTGAACGAGATCTTCAATTTACCTTTGGCGAATCGTTCGATTCCCTCGCGACATGCTATAAACAAGTTTCCGCCTATCGCGTGCGCGCAAAAGCGAGAGTATCCCGCGAGAACTTTAATCTACTAGCTCGAGATATCCGCGTCCTTTGAAGATAGCACCAGGTCAGCACCGGGTCCGGAAAGAGAGATAGAAATTTTCGCTCGCGGATATACGACCCGTGGCTTTGGAATTGCGACGCGACGATCGTGACCCCAACGGATCGATCCTAAAAGCGGCGTTCGCCAAGGGTAAACCGCTTTAACCAAAATTTTGTACACTAATACTCCACAATACTCGGATATTGGATATCAACTACCGCAACGAACACGCAATTCAATTGCTTATTCCAAACTTGCCTGATTTTTCCAAAAAGGTCTTTTTTGAAAATTAAAGTCTTTAATTTTCGAAAAAACTTTGAATCCTCCAAATGTATCCATCTGATGGATATTTAATTTTATAGAGAATCTGTATATTAACGCACATAGTAAGACAAACATTTTTAAATTTCTTACAGCTTCTTTTCGAAAAAAAGGCGACGATATCGAATTCGTAGCGATTCGATTAAAAATTCACACAACTCATCTGAATCTTTCGCGATGTAAGTTTTTGAACCAAACAGTATATAAGCCAAGCAAGAAATTTTAATCGAAGAGGCGCCTCCCTGTCTCCCTCTTTTATTCACAACTTTTTAATTTTCTACTTTATATGACTTGGTGACTAAGCCATAAATTAAAATTACTTTCAGAAAAAGTTTACTGAAAATTGACTGCAGGATAGTCTTTTTGTCATCTGTATACGCTCTTGAGGAAGATAACACATCGTCTCCTTAATTCTTAACTGTTTATTTTAGAAATTGTCGATGCCACGATATTGAAAACTTTCCTTCTAGTTTACTCGTTACCGTTTTTTGGTTCCAAGAAAATGTGCAATCTAAGATGCCGTGTATAGGGAAGAAGGAGAAAGATACGCCGTCTACAATGTACTTAATTCCTTCTTGCGGCCGATAATACCGCTCGCATCGTTTCACCGAGATCGATTTTCTGGGATGATGAAAATGCTCGGGACGGCTTTTCATCACGAGCCAAGAGTTCTAGGAGTGTTCCGGACATATCACGTTATACATCAGAGATTAGACTAAACAAAGGATACTAAAGATTGAAAAATTACAGTCAATAAGAGTCTCCCATTAAATTTTTATAAAGAAACATCACGTTCGCAAAACCGTCAAAGAATTTTCAAGCAATTCTTTCCGTTAGTTATTACTGGTTTCAGGGGTGAATTCTTTATTCGAATTATCTGGACTTCTCGGAACATGTTTGCTTCATTGTCAAACTTTCATTAATCATGTAGGGAAAACAAATTTTTCGCAGCATGTGCATTTCGCACATAAAACGGAATCGTGACGTTTATAGTTAATGTCTTATACTTATGGCGTATAAAATATAAATCGAATTTCCCTCGCGCTCAATGTACCATCGACTTCCCGCTTTATAAAATTCCATTACGAAACTTTACTTAACTCGACACCCGTATGTAAAACGCTGTTCCATAATTTCTATCTACGTTACATCCCATCATGTTAAATCGAGATCACTTTGATCTCGCAAGTTTTACTCTGCGAGCCTATAATTATTTTCAAACTTGTCGTTATTACTTAGCAAATAGGATACTCTATTTCAGTAAAGAACACGTGTTACCTTCCGCTGAATAAAGTCGCAACTGCTGTTACCTTTAAATCAATCAAATCAATTAATTTTACAAATATAAAATGTCTTGCGACAAATTGTCTGCATAAACATTTGCAAATTAAAAATGACACAATATAAAATGCATAGAATACTTTTTATTCATAATTTCACTTTAGTATCATAAATTAATTATGCTTTTAAATGTATTATGATTTTTAATTATATTAGATTTATTAATGTATTAACCAGATTATACCAGATCATGTTTAAATTTATATTGATTTACAATTTACAATTAAATATGAATTTAATGATAGAAAAAAAAAATTTTTAATTATTTTAAATATTTGCTTTATTTCTCCTAAACGAGATCGTTAAACGAGATAAAATACAATAGAGCACAGTTTGCGATGCAATTTTTTCCTCGTGAATGGTTTAATCTACTTCAGCCATACATTAAACGCGCTTTAAAGTGGTAAGCGCTAAATAGATACCGATTATAGACGGTATTATCTAATTACACGATTATCGAACAGCGTGTGCAAAGGGAACCTGTCTCTACTGAAGTCGGGGCTAAAGTTGGGGCAGTTTGCGAACCGCAGGCTTTGAAGTTACCTCGACCCACTAAAATATCGCCAGATGCTGCACGGAGTTCCAGATTTTTCGTGGAAAGCATTATTAACGGGTCTCGCATGAAGAGAGTGAGAGAATGAGAGGACCTTGATGTGATAAAGACTAGATAATAAATTTAATTCACAAGCACATACTAATGCACATATATGAAACATTAAAGTGATCCAATCGATTTGTTTTTCCATACAGATTTCTTCTGTTTACTTCGAATGTATAAAGTATCAAACTATATTTAATGTAAATTTTATAAACTGTGGATTTGTTTAAAATGTCATATTATTTGATTCTGAAATACGAGGATTACTAGCGATTTTCCAATGGAGCTTATCATGTCGCGAGCACGCGGTTCTCTCACGCTTCATCTTCTGAGAGCTCAGTTAAGGAAAGAGAAGAAGAGCCGTGAGGGAGAAAAACGCTGCGGGGCCGTGGACAAGACGGAGGAATCGGATGGAAACCCCGAGCTCTTGAGGAAATAGCCTACAGACCTTGCCGCAAGCACGACTATGGCGATATATTTCAGGCAAGAAACTCAGAGCTCGTTAGCACGTGGAAATCGCGGGAAAATCCGCGTACGTCGCGAGCTCTCTCTTGTACGACTTGCGGAAAACCGAGGAGAATTTGCACGACAAGCGTGAATTTCTTCAGCCGAATATACGCGTAATAGTATCATGAAATTAGAAGCGCATGAAAATCCAGAGGAAATGCTAAAATTAAAAAAATAGAAATATCCGTTACGTGAAATTTAAATATTCGACATATATCATAAAACTCCATCGTCTAAATATCAGCTTTCATTTAATTAATTACTTTTACGATAATTAATGTAAAAAAAAACATTTCAAATCTCTCGGAGATCTTAATCGTGATAAAAAACTGTATTTCATAAAATTCAAAGACAGCCTTCGTGAAACAGCAGCACAAGTATGGAAGTCCATGAGCTTGCTACGACATAAAACTTTGCGAGCCAGAAATTGTTTCAAAAATTCCGGTTTGAGATTTTTGCGAACCTGTCTGTCTCGCGCGCGCGAGCGGAAACGGCCGTGTAGTTTCAACGTCTGTCGATATCGCGTAATAGACTGTTGCCAGGTGTACTGAAAGGCGGAATAGGAAAACGCTCGAAAGTAAATACGTTCATCCTGGGAGCAGTGAATCGTCGCATTGTCGAGTTGGCCGTCTCGCGAACGCCAAGTTCACTCGCATACAACGGCGACGCCTTCGCGGGTATCGCACGCATTGTGCCTCGAGAGTCTTGATCGTGGCAAACTTATCCAATTTACTAATAAAACTTAACGACATCTAATTAACGATTAAACACCGTCAAATTATTACGACAAGAAGCAATCGCGCGTGTATGTATATACTTATACATGTATAATAACGAAACGCACGTTTTTCGCGTTTCTGAAATTTTATGTCTTAGAAAATGGAAAAGGGATTTTTCACATTGTTGTTGTAAAATACGATTGACCCAAGTTTGGGCGTTCTATTAATTAATTTATTAATTAATTTCTATTAATTAATATATTCTAATAATTATTAACAAATGATGGATGACTGCTAAAATCTGAGGATACTACTGGTCCTGATTGAGATTGTAAGGAAATCTATAGATAAATATACAAGATAAATTTGCTCAGTGTGTTATTGTCACAAATTCTTCATATGATAGCCCGCGATGAAGTCGCCACTCGGCGAATATCGATTCGTGCCATCGTTCTTCCGCTCGCCGAATTCAAGTGTGTGACCTCTTCTTCGTCGTTGATCTTTTTCTTCCTTCTTGTCTCTCTCCTGGCATTCATCTTGCTTTACTCCAGCGTTCTCTCCTGATCTTCCGTGTCTCCTCGGCGATTTATCGCTTCGCTCGATAGGTCTTCACGGCTCGATCGTTCTGTTAAATGTATTCGCACGAAACTTTCCAAGGCAACGATTTCAAACAATTTCGAATTTGCTTACGAATATATCGCAAAAGTCGGATTATTTGATTTATTCTTACTACCGATGCATACAAAATAAATTGGATCTCCAATTTCGAAATCTTGCATGAAACAATTCACGAAACAAGTATCTCTTCGCGATTATTCGTTCGTACATATCGTATATGATAAATCAGTATATTTATAAAATTGGATCGTATTTCTTTAAATGAGTTTTTAAATTTTCATTACAATTACATTCATTGTAATTTAATGCTGACTATACAGAAAATCATTTTCTAAAATTTCCCAGCGTCGAGGTAAGATTATTAAAAAAATAAAAGGTATTTGTATAGAATTTGTATGGAAGGGAACATTGTTTTAGCTGAACGTATTCAATATCACCAAAATTAAAAGATCATCGGTAAAGCAACATTTCATGTGCAACAACGCTGGAATGGAGCTAAAAATATACTCGCGTTTCCCCCGATTGCTTTTTCAAAAATTAAAATGTACCGCAATGCACGATATATCGGATCGATGACATTTCGTTCCGCCGCTCGTTTAGTGATCTAGCGATCTAATGACCTACGGTTAAAAATACGACAGGATTGCTGATGGGCTTTAATACATATCTGCGATTGGGAAATGCCAGAATTTATTATTCATGCGATGTGGGCGAGCGCTTCGTCACGGGGTCGACGTCGATCTTCGAAGAAGACGACGATGCGCGTCTCTTTTCCTCAAGACGAGGACTTGTTGGCAGTCTCGTTCCATTTGCCATGTAACGATTTCGATGAGGTTCAAATGGAGTAAATCCCGTCGTCGATTTCTTTGAGATACTCTCGTGGTAACGACAAAAATGCTTGTAAAAGTTTCAGAGTAAGAGAGCAGTTTGTGGTATGTATCAATAAGGATATAGTTATCTAAAATCATCAAATAAATAAGGAAAATTTAATTCTTTATCGTAATGTTAAATTATCAAGTCTCTCCTTTTCTGGCCGGATAAGAACCCTGACTCTACAACATACAGTAGAGTCAGAGTTTTTATAATATATGATACAGAGAGATTCAGGAATATTATTGGAAATATATTTGAAATATATTGTTTTACACAAATACGTTTTATATTATCCGTATTCCATGGAATTGTATCGCGGAGCGCTAAATAAACTACGACTCTCTCTTTCTCTCTCTTTTTCTTGCTTTCCATTTTATCGGACTTCTCGCGGATGTCGTACTCGCGGAAGCGGAGAAATGGCCGAGTCAGCGCAGATACGGGGAGAGTTATCGGCGGGATTCCCGAGAATTCCCGCGAAATATCCTCGAGTTTCTTACTCGAGCGGATCGGGCTGCGAGTCACGTGGCCGTTCTGAAATCGCGAGCGCGCAAGAGAACTGCGAGAGTTTTGCGTTTCGCTTGCACAGAGAAAGCAGGGATATTACGGGAATCCACCTTTTAGTAGAAGGGAAAGGCTCATTGCCGATCAATAGCGTCTATCTTATATCCGGGCAGACATTTAATTTTATTTGGATAAATGTGACATTCGCGCGCTTCGAGAATAGACATTCGATTATGTATACAAGTGCAAATGAAGTTTATCATGAAAAAAAAACTAAGATATTTTAATTCCTTTTCCATTAAGCATAAACTTTCATAGCTATTTCTCATATATCTGACTACTTCCTTGCATCCCGAAATCCTCGCTTTCAACTTGAGAATCTTTCTACTATCGTATTCGATTTCAGCAGTGTCTCCGATCTTTTAGATTTTTACAAAGTTGAAAAGATATACAAGAGCAACAATTTCATTCTTCTTGTTTTTACAATGCTCATACAATCGTAAATACTAAAAGGTTTACGGAACAGATTGAAATAACACAGCTCTTTTTTTAAAAGCGGAATGTCTGTCGAATTTAGATATTTTTCGCAATTGTTGTGCTTGCGGTTGCAATCGCATATTGCAAGAAAAAAAAATAGAGAGAAAATAGAAAGAAACGTCGATAAAATGGGATACAGAACTGTTTCCTCGGAAGTTAGTATCGTCGAAGAATGCTACTTCGTGCCGTTATTTGACGCTCGTATCTAGGCCGTCCTAAAACGGCGGAAACGAACAACGTTGTAAGGAACGCGAACTCGATAAACAGGATTCGCATCTACATCCGTGCAGACAGCTCTCTCTTTCTCTCTTTTTCTCTCTTTCTTTGCAACGAACTTGTAAGGAACTCGTAAAGATCTCGTAACGATCTCGCGAAAGGACCCACCGCTACACCGCTAGTGTATCTTCGCGATTTCGTCTCGTCGACACAGCAATATAGAGGCGTCGTGAAAGCGCGGATATAGACCCGAGCTCTCACAGGATATCAAAGCTGAGCTTTTAATGCGAGAGGGGAAAAAAATAAAAAATGGACCATCACCTCTCGTAGCGTACTCGCATCGAGATCAAGTGACGAGTTATTGCGAACGTACTCAGTGATCATGTTTAAAACGAATCCAAGAGTTATCAACAGGTTTGTAAATCTGCAATATAACGATCGAAAGCTATACGAGTGTATCACATATAACAAGATCCTTAAAAGAATAAATTCCAATAAAATTTTGCAAAAAGTAGCAACGAATAGATTGCAATCTTGTCGAATAATTCAATGAAAGAAATGAACAAGAAGATGTGCGATTTTGACAGTCTGTAGATTAAGATAACGTAATACATCATACGCGATAAGAATATCGCTCTCATATCTACCGATTCCAACGAAAAGGTCATTAGTGCAATATAGGTGAGCTCATGCACTTCGACTCGGTAGAAATTAACGTTTTACTCGCCATAAAACCCTCTTTCACGCCATTCGAGAAACGTGTAATTAACGGATAGCGCGTTCAGATCTTCTTATGTTTAAACTTTCGTAACTAAGATCGATGAGGCTTCTGCCATACATTCGTCTATGATACGATAGGTCGTACAAAAAAAAAATATGAACGAAATTAGAAGACCGGGCGATAGATGGCTGGACGATAAAATGAACGGAAGACAAAGGGATCGCATTGCGAAGACGGCGAATTATTGGAAGTATCCGTCGCGTTTTCGCATTTCCCCTGAAAACGGATAATCCTGCCGCGCGCCTAGCCAGTCCGTAATTAATCAAACTTCGCGGCATAGTTCTCTGCGGAGAACTCATAAGATCGCGACGGTATTACAATTGAGCCTCGCGAAAAGCCTCGACTTAAATTTCGTACTCAAGTTTTGATGCGTTGCGATCGCAGGATGATGATAAAATGTTATTATTCTGTTCTGTTTGATCTACTTTTTTTATATGAAACAAATTAATGTACGTTACTCTCGCAAGTGTAATGTTGAATTGAGAAAAGAGGAACATGATGGATTAAAATTTATTTCGGATTTAATTGTAAACATTCATTGATCAAAATTATAAATTGAAAATACACCAGAGAAATTCCGAGGCGCAAAGAAGATGGAGGCAAATTGTTACTTCTTCTCGAAGCGAAGCTTAGTAATTGGCGCTGGATGAACGTCTTGCCCTGCTCGATCTTGACTGATCGTCCTGTCAGGAGCGCGAGTCTTTTCTTATCGGGGAAAAAAAAGGATAGCTGATGGCTCTAGCGTGCGTTCAAGAAACGCGGCGAATACACGCGACCTACAAAAGCCGGGGAGTTTACGAGCTTACCACCTTACATGTTGTGGCGAGAGCAAAATTATCCACGCTTAACATTTAAATCAACAAACTATCTACGAGCGCCCGGAGCAACGTATGTCCGAACCGACGATCGTGAATCATTGCAAATTTCAATTGCGCTACAAACGATTTCGCACGAGCGCGGCTTTTCGATTTGCATCGATAAGTATGATATAGTGCGCCGTAGGTAATTTCAGATATGTAAATTACAGTATCGATATATTCCTGCGACAAGTCGATGGCGAAAAAGTTCTACATGGCTTGTCAGATAATATTTGCTGTATTACATATTTACATCTCGAGCAAGCGAGGTATGATATACGTTATATCGTATGTAATATATAGGACCGTCGCGCAAATAAGATACCATTGCAGATTCATTCGTTTTACGTGGGAAAGAGACCGCTGGGAAATTTTTATGTGTTATACACGGATAAATTAATTTAGGTTTTTATTTAAATTGCAAGTATGATTTTTATTATTACTAAAAAAAATTACTTTGTTTCTCGGTACGTGGTTCCTAATATGTCCAGTATGCACATCTATTATATTATTGTGTCACTACTGTATAAATAAAAAGTAGCGCATACACTTGTATACCCTATAATAATTCTGTTCTGATAATTTACATCGAAATATTAAATCTCTTTTAATTTTTAAATGCACGGCAAATGCGATTTTTTAAATGCAAATTATACAGCTTTCAAAACAAACAGCTCATTTGCGTACAGCGTTTAACATTGAATTTTATGGAAAATTCACTTTAGCAGCTTTGACAATTGAAAATTAATTTCAGCAATTTCCCAGTGATTACATATCGCATGTCCCGCATCGCAGATTTACTGGCCCCGACACAGGATTTCGAGTAGCACCGATCTATAATCGGAGCGTAACACGTCCCCGCAATGTCATTCGCGAGGTAACGCCGCACGTGCGTATTGCGCGTATACGTTTACGATCGGGACGCCGCCAAGTTACGAGATTGCGAAGGTATCGTGCGTAAGGAGATTCTTCGATCATCGATCGCCATGTACGAATACGAAAGAAGGAAAAAGACACGACGAGATCAGGGACGAGAAAATTATATCGATCGGTGAGTGAGTACAGCTAAGACGTAAGGCGCCAAAGCGCCAACGTATTCACATGGATTTTCAGTCAATGAGCTGTAAATTTTATTCAATCGATCGAGCTACAAAAAGAAATAGAGTCTCATCAAAGAAAGTCTCCCTCCCACTCAGTCTTACATCATTGCACATCTTACCGCGCGTCGTTATGTAAAATCGTAACTAGCATAAGCTGCAATAATAGCTGACCTCTTTCTCTTTCATTGCATTACGTTGTCCTACGTGATCCTTTTAAAAACGAATTAAAAAAAATATCCGATAATATATAATACAATTTTTCTCGAGACCATTCCATTTGAGAAAACATCACTCGTAGTCTGTCTGTCTGAAGGAAGACTTTTGGCTTTCTTTCCTAACTATTTCTATTTCCTTAAAAGATTTCCGAGCACGATTGTATTGCCATCGTATGCACTTGAGTTATAAACTTGAGGGATTTAGCGTTATTATTGACGTGATCATACAGAAATAATTTAACAACTAAGCACACCGCTCTTGCAATTCTCACATAAATCTTTGACAAAAATAATTCTTTCCTATTTCTTCTTAACTTTCTACTTTCTACTTTTGTTACACCTATTTAATATTGAGATTCAGTTTGACTCATTTGATTATAAGCACCGTACATATGTATATTCATATAAATATTATAAATGAACGAACGAAAAATATCACGAGCGTCATTCATTTTGAAACGGAAATGATTCTCTCTCGTGGAAGACGCATAAACTGAACGTCGCTTTATAAAGTCGCTGCGAGTCGATTCCAACGAAAAGATGCATCTACCTCTGAGATGCAAATCTTCCTTCCCGGAAGGAAGAGGCCTCGTAATTGGGAGATGAACGTGTTACCCTTGCCTCGCGAAGATTGATGATCGCGTCCGACGAAGAGCCGGGCGCCCTTAAATGATGAAGACTCCTCTCCGTCGGACCCACTGGAGAAGAGAGAAAATTATCTACCCGATCTAACGGCAATTTCACCACGACGACGAACGTGCCTCGGCCGTGCCTAGCCGACGTCGCGTCGCCCCCGTATCGTGTCCACCTCGACGAAATTCACGGGAGGATAATAATTTCATAGCGATATCGTAGAGATATTTTTCTATTCGCCGAAAGTGTGAAGCATCAATCCAAGTGCAACAGGTTTATGCTTGTTCGCAAAGACTGATTGCACGTTTCTCTGGCTTAATTTTTATTTATATACTAGTAACCAGTATTGTAATATAAATAATGCAAATAGAAGAATTATATATTATATGCCGTATAGACACGTAGCACATGTTTTCTAGTAAAACGTTACAGTAAGATTTCAACTAGTCGCTCGTTACTCAATTCCGTCCGAATCGAGTATGCGCGTGGTCGATACCTCACTACCGTGCTACTCGATTCGTCTTATGGAATTTGTGTGCTGTAGCCTTACTTCGCGCGGACCGCGAAATTAGGTGAGGATGGTGAGGGGAGAAGGTGACTTCTCGGAATCGCCTCGAAGATCGACTCTACTTGAATTAAAAAAATAAACTATCGGCTTGTATGGTCAATGATGAGCCAACGAATAGCGAGAAAAAAATTCTCTCGATCAAATCTGTTTTAATTGTCTCCTTTCTTTCTCGCGTGCAATAAAACGCGCAAATATTCAAGCTTTAGAAATATAAAAAGAAAGGAGGAAAACGCGGAAGATGAAATAAACGAACTTATTATCGCACACACACACACACACACACACACACACACACACACATATAAACTTGATTAAATCTGCTATTTTGTCCGCGTCCATTCGCATGTATCGCTTAATATCGAGTTCAAATAGATTTCTGTGTTTCAATTAAGGCTACAAATTTGAATGATATACATATATAATATCGGAAATAATTAATGTGTGATTTTTCAAATTCAAATGCTCGCAAATTTTAACAGTAAAGCAAAAAAATTTGTTTTAGAAGCAAAAAAATTATCATGTCTTACTGATTACTTTCTGATTATTTGGCTTAAATATCTTTATATACTTATCTATATAGCTATATAGCCGTTCAAAAGATCTCATTTTCAAAAATTTTTTAACGACAAAAGCTATACTATAATAATTTGTACTACGTATTTTTACTACGTAATTTGTAATCGCTTCTAGTTGAAATCATCTGCGCGACTAGATTATAGACATTATAGATTTTTAACAATTCTATTGTATTACTTAATTTGCCTATAGGAAAAATTTATATACTTCTGGCATATAATAATTTTGTTTAAAAAGCATTCATTCATTTTTTCCGAAACAACATGTCATTGTAGACTCAATTAAGAATAGTTCACAAAAACCTCACAAAAATCGCGTGCACGTATATCGATCGTAATGCGAGCCACGTAAAGAAGCTCAACCTTAAAAGTTTTACAATATCGGCGGGAAGTGTTGGAGCGCTGCAGTTGAATGTGCTACGTCGTCTGAGATATTTTATTAAACTTGAGTTGTAAAACGCAACGTATGACCCTTGTGACGTACCGCAGCACGAAAAGCGCATAAAAATCCGTAAGTAGATGTACGAAACGTCACTACGTAGTCACGTTCCGTCATGGAATATTAAAACGTCGGCAAATACATTCCGATCGAGCTTCAAGCTGCCCGAGAAGATTTCGACCGTCTATTGAAACTTTCCCAAGTTTGCGCGCTTCAAGTCGTCTTATTACTAACGAGCTCTTCTATCGACAATCTCGGTGATTCTTAAGATTCTTGTAAATATACAAAATGTTCCGGAGCGACAACTTTTGGATTCTTCGTCTAATTTCAAGTTGATTTTTTTCTCCGACGAGAATTTTATCAGATATTATTCTTATTCGTAACGCTCTTGAAATTCCAACCTTAAATATTGATAACTGAATTTGAAATTCTGTCAAGTTCTAAAAGCTGCCGGACAAGTAAAACATAATTTACCTACTTCTAATCTAGAAGCTTAATTTGTTCAAGTCTTTTTCATAATCAATCATTTCAACTTTGATATTTTTGTTGTAAGAAAGTCGCAAATTATTCAGTAATTTAATAAAATTGAGAGAGAGAGAGAGAGAAACGTGGAAATCTCTTCTTGAATATGTATGAAAAAATTCGTACGTATTTAAAAGAAGCGAGAAATTAAATTATAAAATCTGCTAATAGACAGCAGGTAGACGGGCAGCCGATTGATGAGAAGCGCTTGCCTTTGTACAGCGAAATGAAAATGGGATTCTGATCGATTAATCGAGTATTTGTGGAATTGACCGTGGATGCACAGATGCACGGGTCAGGTACTAGTCAGTGACTACAGACGATGAATAAAACAGTACGCGCGGGAAGTCGCAGTCAACGAGCTTTCCGTACTATCTCGCTCTCTTTCGCCCTACCATCCTCCCGACTGTATATCGCTCGGCTGATCATCGAGAGTCCGAGGATCCTTGATTTTCATGGACTTTGTTCCGCTATCGCTCGCTGTGAACGGAACTCGCGGAAAGCGGAAATACGGGATAAGAACACGTACACCGAAAGCAGCGCCGTTGTGCCCGCCCGAGAATGCGGTTACGGGAAGCGGTCAGAGATGAGAGACCAAGTAAAACAAAAGGGGAAACTGAATCCGCTGGCGGCAGAGCGAGCGCGGCCTCTACGCGCGCGCACGCTGAATTCGTGATCGAACCGAACTTCCGCTAGAGCTTATGGCTGAATTGCGCGCGCGCGCGCCATATTACGCCGGAGTTGTAGGCTCCGTTCTGATTCTACGATGCACCATTTGTTCGTTTTATTTACGAGTTATACGAGAAATAATATGTATGAAATGACGTATCTCCGCATCGATTTAACAACATTGATGTAATGTATTGAATATCTCAAGACCCTCCATATAGATTATTTATCCTTTTGCTAAAAAAAAAGTCCATTGGGAATTTGCTGTAACTTTTAAATATTTGGGCATATAGACTTAGCTTAATGTTTAAATCTCGAATTAAAATATTATAATTTGGAGAAATAGAAACTAAATAGAGGATTTTTTCTAATTAACTATGCGCTTAAAAGACTTGGTTCGAAAAGCTTTTTATTTTCAAAAGCAATTACATCGATCACGTTGTTCCTCTTTTATAAAAATTATTTCTGTAATTAATTAAAGGAATTTTTAATTATTTTCTTAAAGAACCAAAGGAATTTTGAAAAATAAATAGTTGAACTAAAAATTACAAATCTGCTTTTGCAATTATATTCCCTTTCATTCCTACTGTAATAAGAAAGAAGATTGTGTGAGGGAACTCTATACATATATCGGAACTGTATTTTAAATTCTTTGAAATCCGCGTTGCACTGTGAAAAATTTTCCTTCGATACTTTCCTAGTGTCTAATTCACTCGAGAGAACCAGCAGATTCGTAGTTCCGAGCACGTTCGCGTTTGTTGGTCGAAACAAGTTATGCCGTCTGCGATACAGCGGAGGTAGAATCGCCGCTGATATCTTCCAAAGTATTTGCGGAAGGATTTTTTATTTCCGACACACAAACATCCGAAACGTGCTATTTGGCGTGAATAGGTGAGAGCTGAAATGTTGCGCGATTGTCTAGTATCAATCGCGAGAGTTCACCTTACCGATTGTCCTGAATCATTACGAAAGAGATCTCGTGATGTATACATGTATTATACATTGGGTGTATGATTGAAATTAATCGATGTCACGTGCATCAAAGCGACTTGAGATTTTATCGTGTCGTAAATCTGTACGTGCTCATCATTTGAGTCGATCGCAGAAAAATGGAGTTTAAATTGACAATGAATAATTAAAGTCCT
The DNA here is from genome assembly GCA_021460005.1 of Tetramorium alpestre. NCBI lineage: Eukaryota > Metazoa > Arthropoda > Insecta > Hymenoptera > Formicidae > Tetramorium > Tetramorium alpestre. Next base: position 299,409 of record JAJVSH010000033.1, on the reverse strand, counting down.
AATTTTCTTTCTATTCCATAAAAATCGTGATTTTTACAGAGAGAGAGAGGGAGATAGCTCTATCCTTCTTAACTACGACATTATTTTCTATCATATTTACAGACAAGATATTAGATATCATAAACCACGATTGTATTCTTTCATTTACGATTGTACGAGTCAGCTGCTGATTTTCGCCTCTCCTCTCCTTCGCTTTTTCATTTCACACAATATTGAACAATTCAATAAATTATATTTGTGTTAATTTATTAAATGGATGAAAATTGCGATCGTAATTCGCGCAGAAATAACGAAGTCGAGAGGTGAAAAATTGTACGCGTATTAATATCATTGATCGATTTTGGGTGGGTATAATATCTGAGTGAACGGATGGAACACGTCGCAAGTTAAATGCAGTATTGACGTCATCTTATAGATATTGCACGCGGATTACAGGAACCTGCAAAGCGTCTCTATAAGCAAGATCGTAAAAGGCAATGATTGCCCGATATAACGTTAATGTCTGTATCTATCTAGTTGATCTACTATCTATAACTACAATGGTGAACGTTATATTAATTTAATATCGGCATCATGTATATAGGTAGTCCGACCAGATATTAAAGCCGAGATAATAACGATATTAATTGAAATCTTGATAAGAATGGAAACAGAATAATTATTTTAGTTACGAGTTTTTAATCAGTATTCATAATAAGATAAATAATAATGGCATTCTTGTTCCAACCTGCAGATAAATGAAATACTACATGATATTATTTAATTAATTTTAAAATATCATGTATTTAATGCGCGCGCGGCACAAGATTCCATCGACATTTAATTGCAGTAACATTCGTTTGCCGGAAAAAGCAAAATTTTTTATAATAAATTTCATTTAAAATGTAAAACTGATTTTAACAGATTTAACTCTTTTTTTTAACTCTTTTTTTCACTTCGATTTGTGAAAATAGAAATAAAATATTTTGTTTGCGAACAAGCAAAACGGAAAAACTAAATATTTTACCTGTACCAGAGGTTGATATAAGCGTTATATTTTTTTTTAGTTTTTAAGTTCAACAATATGTCTAGAGATTTCAACTTCGATCCACTATTTGCACTGAGAATATTGAATATTTTATGTTTTTTAGCATATTACAAAATATTACAAGAGAACAATCGAAAAGCCACTTTCTTATTGATATGAAATATATAATATAATTGATATCGTGTATTACTTGCATTTATATTTTCCCGTGTTGACAATGAAGAGAAAATACGGGCTACTAGAAGTGCGAGTGGATTGCATTCCATACATATGACCATGTTTTCTCGTATATGTTTCAGATGTTTCAGATATTATGCTAATTTAAATCATTCTTGTTTCGTAGTGTAACGCTAATCAAGCTACATCAACTATTCAAACAGAGAGAAATATGGAATAGCTGCTCTAAATATAACGATCGATCCGGTGCGCATTTCGCGATTAATATGTTCGAAAGTCGTGGCAAAGACACGTCAACGTGTCCCAAATAGACACGTTAGGTCTTTACATAGTCTCGCCTATATACTGCTCTATCGCTGCATCAAAGTTACAACTGGGCGCGCGTGTATGGCCCTTGCACGATAAATTAAGAGGCGCTAATTACGGTCCATGCACAGACACTTCATCCAAGTTGGATGTTGGTCCCGCGCATAAGCGAAATATCCGAGATCTATAACGAGGATGTATCGGTCCGAGCCAAGGCCGTGAAAAGGCTGCAAGTTTAAATTAGGGAAAGCACGTGTGGTTTCCAAAGAGACGAAACTTATTTCGCCGTGAAAGACGGATGGATTTTCGATACATTATAGAAATAGTTTGGATAAACTTGACGAAATTTATCGCGGATCGGGCATGCGGAATATCTGTTGACATAACAGTCGGTCACGTGTCTCAAAGGTGCATCTTACGAATATACCCGACGCTCTCTGCATTAGCATTCTTAACGTGTCAAAATTGCTGCCGCTACACCGCGCCGCGCCGGGAGGATCGATTTTTCATCCTATTTCTCGCAAACTCATTAGTTTACACAGCAACACCGTATACTTTGCCAGACAAGGGGTCAGAGAAGATCAATGGGTGGATCAAGTCTGGCACGTTGATCGAGCATCGCCGTTCTGCGAGTACGAGTATCTAAAAGCTTACGCTGCGGGACGACGCTGAAAAAGCGCCCGAAGGGACTAAGATTAAAAGAGCTCGAGTAAATAACGCAAAAAAGCCCCCCCTTGACTCGTAGATACGCGCGCAAAGTAGGTAAAGAGCAGAGCCGGCGGTTTACTTTCGGCAGTTAAGAGTGGATACGGATGGCTCAGAGTTACACTAGTCCGGGCTGTAATGCGGTGCATTAATTCGAGTGGGATGCAGGCGCGAGGCGCGGGCGTTCCCACTTGACGAATTGATGCACGCGCGCGGCGAGGACGACGAGCTTAATTCTCACACGCGACCAATCGTGCAAACTCCAGGTAGCAAACTCCAAGATGGGCTAGAGGGATCCGATGCTCGCAAAGGGAGGGAGGGAGCGCAAGGTATAGTGGCGTGGCGTGGTGAGGATGGACCCGTATCGCCAAGAGGGCCGCGCGACAGAGACGAGGCTCGCCGAGGCCGCGGCGTCGATCGCGTATCGCACGCCACGCGACATTAGGATGCAGTGATCGAAGGAGGGTGGTGGTGGTGGTGGTGGTGGTGGTGTGGTGCGAGGTCCGCGAGAGTGGATGACGACGATGCATCACGTCGGCGGTGGCGTTGGCGGTGGCGGTGGCGGTGGCGGTACCGGCGACGGCGGCGGCGGCGCCGGCGGCGCCGGCTACGGTGGCGGGCCGCAGGAGCGCGTTCATCAGGCTCCGCGATCGGTTCAGCCCGATCCAAAGTGTCCCTATGAAACCTACCAGGCGCAAATCCCGGACTGCTGCGCGGCCGCGGTAGCGGCGCAGGACCCGTACCCACGGCCGCCCAGCGGCTACGACGCCCGATGTTACGACGAGTGCCATCGCAGGACACCGTACCAGGAGGAGTCCTATCCTCAGGTATTTTATATTATTGTACATAGAAATTTCTTTATATTTATTCAATCGCGTTTTAACAGTGCTCATAATTTACACTCCGCAAATCTTCATGATATTCACAATCCTTCAAAATTTTATGTCCGATATTACATATTTTCTCATTCTTCGCGAGATATTTGAAGCATTAAAATCATGTAAAAATACGAAATGAGTTATACTGCGAAAAAATATCCTTCTTGAATATTAAAGAAAAATTCGGTCATTGAATGCGCGAATTTTTGCATTGAGCAACGTTGATGAGTTCGACTGTAGAAGAGAACACTGTAACAAAAACTTTTTGTACAATCAACCAGTAAAATAGATTGATTTGTGTTACTAGTATTAGTATTACTAGATAGTTTCCGCGTGCTTTAAAAATTCGAACAATACAGCCTTTTTGCACTCGGAATTACATTACAGTTATATATTACTGTGTTCTTGTGTACTCGTCGTACAAGTTACGTATAAACAAAGTTTTAATGAAATAATCAGATAAAATTTAACTTTTAGAAGCAGCTTTGAAACATATTTACGCGCAGTACAAATGAATATGTCCCATTCGTACATTTTGTTTGTATCTTCATGTATGAATAAAATACTTTTCTTTGATGTAAAAATATTGAACCAGTATTAGAGTTCGATTTTATGTCATCATAAGCTAAAATTAATATTGTATAATTTATCTTAATGCGATTAATATCGGTTATTTGCATCGAATTTCAGTGATACAGAGTGCCACTGTGCAAATCGATGTCGATTAAATTTGATATCACCTCCAGGTGTGGGTATTACAGGATAATTATCCAATAGAGTCGAATGACTTCGCCATTTTATAACGAAACCACTCGAGTCTGGTATTTATGATTATCGAAAGGCGAAAATTGAATTTGCTACTTCCAGAGAAATAGGAGCTTAGTTAGCGTGGAAAGAGCGGACTTTAAGATCGTCATGATTCAGCGAACTGAAACGATCGCTATCGATAATGTGAAATCGTGAGAACTTTTCATGCATAAAAATGTGCCCTTCTCTGATATTAGAGATGTAAGAAAAATTATTTATAACGAGCAATTCATATCGTAATACTCACGCGAGACAAAAAAATTGTTATTGCTTTTCCAGGAAAATATAAAACATGATCAGTGTCAAAAACTATTAACGTAAATTTGCTATTTTTTTATAATGGACAACTCTAAAAAATATGAAATAAGATACTGAATATCTTTAAATATTGTTAAATAAAAATGCACCAAGGAAAGATACTCGAGTCAGAAATTCAAAAAGTTATGAAATTTTCGTGGTAAATAGAAAATTTTTTGCGAGATGGACAAAAAACGATTATTTATGGACAAATAATTTATGGACAATGAAATGCCATATCGATTTTGTAAAAATTCGCATTTTGGAATGTCTTCAACAAATTTTTCCTTGTAAACTCAAAATAATAATATACCTTTAAATCTTTCACTTATAATTTCTGAATATTCTATATATTTTGTCACAACACGAAAGATAAATAACTGCAATTTAGAACTACACCGCACGGAATAAAACAGAAAACGTGTATAAAGTAGAAAAAGAATGCATTCTTAAAATATTCTAAAATTATGAAGTTTAAGACAAAAGTGTCGCTAAAAACCTCGCTAATCGTGGTGAGCTTTTTTTCCGCTCGATGACGTTTATCAATATCATACTTGTAGGAAAAGAGGTGACTCGGTATTTATCTCTGGACAGTCTCGTCTCAGCGAGAGAGGTTCTTAATAGCCACGCAGTCACGAGTTTCATCTTTCCGCTCGCACAAATTTGGCGAGAGACCGCTTTAACTTCGCCGCGGCAATCTTCGAAGAGCTATTACAGATTTTTGGCATCCGAAAATTGATTCGACTCGACACGCTTTAGTTCTCCAAGTTTCGCCATACGAGCATTAATACCAACTATCGATTTGACGAAAGCCGGTCCCGTCATGGAATCGCGTTCCGTAGAATTGCAAAAACGATGCCAAATCGAGGATAAAAAAATCGATATTATTGGCTTGAATTAATTATTATACAAAGTAGAATATATATATATATGAACAGTATCAGTCTTTTGTTTTCTAGACTAAGCATCTTTATCATCGATGATTTATCTTTGATTATAATTGAAGGTTAGAATAGCTAAAGGACAAGAGGGACGCGATCGAAGTATTGAATAAAGATATGCCAATTTGCGACGATTTTCATTGTTTGAATTTAATTGTTGAGCAGGTTTCGCCTCTTGTGTATCACGGGCAATATCTATATCAATATTTATAAACAATTTTAAATGTCGAGTATGTAGAAAATGCCGATACTTGCAGTATTTGATATCAAAAAATAAAAGTATCAATATTATCCTATTAAATTTCATCATCGCTAGCCGCGAGTAACGTCGCCTGCGGACTGCAATTTCGCAAATGCATAACACGTATACAAAACGATCACGTGCCGATCATCTGTTCACTTCTCGATATTTTCTACGAGACGATATCGCCGCAGATGGCTTCCCGAACGTGCACTCTCTCTATTTAATCACGCTGGCGCATTATTTTTCTTTCGGTTAAAAAGCATTTATTAAAATAAAATTAGATAAGAGAAAGAGAAATTTTGAAACTTTGAAAAGGTAAACAACTCACGTAGAAGACCTCAATTATTAATTTCTTGATGAAAATGAAGAGAAATTTTTCTAAATTTAGGATTATCAATTTTTTAGAATTATCTTATTTATTAGACTTTCAATTAGACTTTGACAATTTTAGAATTACATGTCTTGTTTATTGGACTTTCTCATTGTCAGTCAATTCCTGTTTGAGTAAGAAATTGCATGCACAACGTGTTGCACATTATTGCATTAGGTATCACACGTTACTGCGTGTCAACTCGCGCGAGAGAGACTTGATGGAGTTTACAAAGCTTCGGAAGGAAGTGGCAAATGTTCAGAAATCGTCAAACTATCGATCGAACTGCCGTTATCCCGCGCTCGTGAAATCCACCGCGCGGAGCAAGGTGCCAACTATAGGTAGTCTTACAATCTCTATCGCTCCGATCTCTATCGCTCGTACGGCGATGACGTGGCGGAACGTTACTGGACGAATTTCAGGATCCTGCGCCGCGCCGTATACATACATGGTTCCGATTTCAAAGACCGTACATACGTTCCGGTTATTTTAGCGATATCGATACTTTACTGTTACGGAGAACCGTATCGGTGCTGGGTGTAAAGATAGCAGCGCGATTCGCGCTGGTGGTCGTGCCGTCCATATCGAAGGACGATACGATAACATACCGCGGAATACGGTAGCTCATAAGCCATCGAGTACTACCGCTCACAATCGCGGTAACTGCGAATGTACCGAAAGAATAAGCAACAGATAAACACGACAACGAAAGTACCCGCGTTTTCGCATTTTTCTCTTAAACATACCGCGAGGCACGTAATCTTTGACAGCTGTATAAAAGAATATTTGGAATGATGATTCGTACATAATTTACATAAAAACATGTAATAATGCCAATCTCGGATTTATAAATGAATTTATTTTCGACAACTAGTTATATATTATGAATGGATTTGCAATAAATTTTCGACAGCTAGTTTACGTTTATACATATATTATTAAAGTATCATGATTAGAAATTATCGTATTATTCTTGTGTGTATTTTATAGAATGGATTTTTTCACTTAGGCTATTTCTCTTCTCCATTTTCTCTTATAGATTTTTCCCTTATTTCTCTTATTGCGCAACTAAGGAAATTATAGATATATTGAAACGAGTAATTCTACGTGTTATCGCAAAAAGATTTTCGCCGCAGATACCACTGGCACGTTATACATTCCCTTACGCAATTGCAATTTTGCCACGGTAACGCATTCCGCGCCTTTGAGCTGCGTTAAGACGATTCTTTTCAAATTCTAAATGCTCGCGGTACGTTTCGAATTATTAATTAAATTTCTTCATATTCCGAGAGATTCTTGGCATGTCTAGTTGGCGAAGCGATATCTCGTTTACGAAGAAGGATTAATCAATCGAACTGCTTCATAAGTACATAATACAGAAACGCAAGAATCTTCAATTAGATAATCTATTTTGTGTTTATATCACTTCATCATATGTATTAGTGTAAGAAATATTACAATCTTAAATAAATAAATTTATTACACAATCATATAATCTATTTCTTTATTTTTATTTCTTATGTGATATTTATAACAATTCGTAATATAAATAATTTATTCTCTATAGCTTAACTCGATTTGTAGGACTTTTTCCTGGCGATATTTCAACAAAGATAGAATTATTTTCGGATTATTTTAAATCGATATTCTGTACAGAAAAGCCAATTAAAATTTCTATCAAATGTATAGAAGGTATATGCCATTTATTTTAACTAATATATGTGTGTTACATTATATAAATATATAATGTAACAATATCGCAACCACAACAAACATAGAATTATATTTGACATTCTCATTGTTCATCGTTAACAAATCATATTTATGCGATTTTAAACGTGACACGAAAGAAAAGTTTACAAATTATAGTAAAAAAAAAATTACATGAAAAATAAAATTATTTATCTATTAAAAATAGGTTTGTCAAAATTTATTATGTACACATGTGTATAATATAAATTCAATATAATATAAATTCAATATGCGAATTAAAAACTGCAGCTTTAATGGGGTACACGAATTTAATTGCTTCTTGAAAAATGAAGCATAAGTTAAGGCTTATACCTTGAGTTAAAAAATAAAGTGCAAACCTATGATTGATTTATCGCAACATGTTAAAGTTCAATCACGAATAATTAAAAAAAACCTACACGCTTCCGCAGAAAAAATTTGTTATTAGAAATTTGATGAAAAAAAAAAATTGTCGCAATACACTGTCAGTTGCACCAATTACGAACTGTCAACCGCTAATTCTAACGCGATCAAAATGAAGACGAAGTGATTTGATGCAGGATTATCTTGTTCTTTTTCTTTCAGGATGTATCCTCGACATTCCACCGTTCCCAGTCTAGACTGGGCTATGAGGAACGTCCTCAGTCCCGGGTGGGATACGCCTCGGATTCCAGGTGCGCCAGCGGGCTCGGATACGACGACACCGGTGGGGGTTACCTGGATCAGAGTGACCCAAGAATGTATTGCACCGGCGGCTATTGCATGGGAGATACGATGATGGCGACGAGCAGAGGCGTATGCGGCGAGGAGGTCGAGCTCGACATGCGGAGGCACATTCAGGCATGCGCCTGCACATGCAACCACATGGGCTACGGGAATTACATGGACTATCAGGTGAGATAGGAATATACGCTCGGCGAGACATAATTAGCCGTTAATTCCATGGAACAAAAATAGACACGCTCTGCGCACAACGGAGATATATCCAAAAGTACGCTTGTGCTTACTCAAGAATCACGTGAATGCTCGTTACCCGCACATACATCATGGACGTGAATAATTGCAGAAGCACAGTTATTCGTATAGGATGAATATTTATAACAATTGTCCCTAGTTGATTGGTTTCTAACCGTGATGCAGGGTAGAATGCAATGATAAACACAATGAAAAAACCCTGGGTTTTCTTATGAATCCAGCGTAATATCGCGCGTGTTATGTGAGGCGTGTATGCACGTTTGTAGTGACGATGCGATATTGCGTCCTGTCGAGAACGTCTCGCGAAAGAGATTCTGCCCGCAAATGTTTCGTAATGAGAGAGAGAGAGAGAGAGTCTTCATAAATATAGAGGAAAATGGTACATCCAAACGCGACGTATAATGATGAGATCCTGGATTTTCCTGTCGTGAATGACACAATATCATAACCGCGGCCAACGTCACTCGTGAGACTGAATATTTTCTCTGTTTCATTTCAAATTCTAAAATTGCATATCTTCAAAAGCTTTAAAGTTGAAGACAGATACATCGTGCTAAAAAAAGCTCTTTCTTACTGTATACGTTTCGAGATGTATGTACAATTCCAAAGTCAGAAGTAAAATAACATTTTGCATAGCTACTTTTTATCATATGAAGAAGCGAATATACATATAATTGTCATATATTTTCTTCTTTGTCTGTGAGACATTCTAATATATTTTGCGTCACATCGTATCAGCTGTGTAATTTGCTACATTCATAAAACTAATATAAAACACAACGAAAACATTTGAGATGCAAATTCACTTTGCAAATTAATTCTTGATTACAGTGGATGTTTATAATACACTCTTTGTAATTTCGAAAGCATGTTATTTTTTCTATATATTCTTCATAACGTATATAAGCATAATTTGTACTTGATAAATTCTCGGATAAATCCTATTGCCCAAAATTTTTTTATTTCTCTGTCCTCACGAAATGTAATAGTTATAATATACGAGTCTCTCAATCAATAATATATTAATTATTATTAATATATATATATATATATATATATATATATATATATATATATATATATAGAGATGTAAAATCGCTGAAACAATTCGTTTTGTGCAAATGCTAATTTATATTTTGAAAATAATTATCACAAAAGACATTAAGCGGTTGGTTGATCTGTTGCGGGAATGGCAAATGAGAAAATTCTTACGAGTTTTTCGATATTCACGGTAGCTAGATTTCCGTCAAATTTATTCACCGTCCGAATTTTGCTCGAAGCACATGCGCCTCAGGATCCAATCGCTTTCACCACTCGCTCCGGCTCATTTTGTCACGATAAATATGTAATTCGAATATACCTCGTCACCTCGTCGAATTATTACAATTCGCGCCAACTATCTGCCCATCCGTTTCTAGAAGCTCTCGTCTTCTGCGTCCGGACTTGCTATCAGAGGTAATTCATCGTAGTCTGAAAAATTCACAAGCAGCTTCCTGCCTTGAGACTTGGTCCCGCTGTCTGCTTCTCCCGTTGGCGTTTCATCTTTTACGTGCGACCGAACTGTCCGTGAAATCCTCCCGCGGAGAGCCCGAGAATATAGCGTGAACAGTAGGAACAGAGGGAGGGAGAAAAAGACGTCGGAGAAACAGCAAGAAAGAAAACGCAACGTTCGTAGTTTCAACCAGGATTCTCGCTGGAGAGGAACCGACCGCCTTGCGCTTAAGCCTTTACGATTATGCGATAATATACGAGCCTCTACGAGGCGTCCATAAAGAATTCTTTCTCCGCAGACGAACGTGCGCTACATATGTTTCCGCGAGCGAAGAGTTTCCGTGTCTCTCCCCCGGGCTTGTTTCCCGTGAGGACGCTAACATACGTCGCGTCGCGTCGGTGACAAATCTTTCGAAATCCGAGGATCACGGATTCGGTACAGCGGCGACTCCATGCGATATTTCGTTAAAAGCATCGAATTGAATAGAATTTTCGCGATTACCAAGTGTCATGTGGTAAACGAAAGAAAATCGATTGCGCTTGAATTTACATGATTACTTACTTTTCACCACCATCAATCATCATCCGTCACGCAAAACAACAAAATTTTCATTTGCAAATTTCTATTCCATTCATTGATGCAACATTTAATAAATGAAATCAATTTTCTTTATTTTAAATCGTCCAATTCGCCTCGACTACCGATAATTACAACGCACGCACAATATAGTATTTACGCCGTATTACCGTATTCTGTACACGACATACACGGATTTTAAGAAAGTTGTCCCGTGTTTGACAATCTATCTATTTATCTATCTATTTATCATCGTTACGGAAACATCGTGCTCCAAAAAATCACGGACTCGCGCGAATACGCCAACTTGCACGGCGCAGCCTCGTTCGACCGGAACGTTCCGCGCGGAAAAAGGAACAAGGGAAAAGAAAAAGCGAGAGAGAGAGAGAGAGAGGGAAAGGGGGGAAAATTCATTTTAAAATGGGTACTGCCTAACGGGGCCGCGCGTCGAACTTTAGAGCCCGCGCGTCCTGATTCGGACGAGCTGCGATCCTGGCCGGTTGCCAGGGAATCGCGAAGGCACCGGAAGCGGCAAGGATGAATAAAAAAAGCCGTACGCGGGCGTATCTATCATCGCGCGACCTGTCAAGGTATGCCGGTGTGCGAGACCGTATACGTGCGGCAGCGAAGCTACATACAAGACTCTTCGAAAATCATTTCAAGCAGACAGGTGGAGAGTGGGGAGGGGGAGAATCCATTCTCGACGCGAGAAGGCACGCAGCAACAACGCCGACGAGGCGTCGTTACCACTGCAGTGCGGCGAGTAAACTTCGTCGAGTGCATAGATTGCACACACTACGCGGGCTTCCACGTAGCCGCCATGTGCGCGCGGCAGAAACATAGTTACTGTATAGCAAGGATATGCCAAGTATAACAGTTTCATGAACCCATCTCCCTCATTTTCCTGCATACAAGAGCCGGAAAATACCGCGTAAAAATGAGAACCGCGTGCTCTCCCTCTTTGTCAGTCGAATTGAAAGTTCCATTTATTCAATTTATTATCAAGTTACACACTATATTAATGATTTTGTTTCTTTTTCTCAAAATCAGTCTTGCATTAATTCATTTATATTTGTTGGTATGTCGAGTAACGATAAAATAAACATTTATAAATGTAAAATAATAAACTTTATTGATATTCTTTCGTTGTCATTTAAACGACTTTTCTACGTTACTTTCATTATAAACAAAAAAGGAAACTAAGATTAAACTAGGATTAAAATTAACTGAAATATTGTAAAAAATAAAAATGATTCCGTTACGGAAATAAAATAGAATTTCCAATCGAAATAATCAATGTTGATATAATGGTTTTGCATGCACATAACATTAATTGTTCGATTAAAACTTATTTAAACGCTGGTGGAAACAGTTACCGGAAAAAGTTTTATATAACTGTATCAATAACGACCGCTTAGCTGAATGTACTTCTCTACATTTCGTCGCGAATGTGGTAACACCGCGCGGATATATGTATAGCCGAGTAGTGGATCTCGACGTTCCGAGTGTGTTTGAGAATTAGGTAAAGGGATTCCATGGATTATATTCGGGAACTTGGAGCTCCTGGAGGATTTCGGACAGACCAAGGATCCTCGAGTTTCTCAGGACCACAAGTCGGAATAACAATGTCAAGGAAGAGATAGATAATCGTGTGATAATCGCGTAGAAAAATTACTAGGGAACTCGGGAACGAACCCTGTCTCTTGACTCGAAGCGCGCCTCGGATTTTACAATATGTATCGTAACCGCATATGCCGATATAATTACATGCGACGCAATTATGTGGCGATCCATTGTGACGACTTGGGACGGCATCAATTATTGCCAACCACCGAACAAATATCGTCTAACCGCTCGATATTAACTATCATCGCTTTGGATCGTAGCATTGATTACGAATGAGTTATTAAATCGCTGCATCATTATCATTAATTATCAGTTGCAATCGATGGAATCGCAATCGAATGATTATAAGGCAATAAGACCGTACCCTCCATATAATAATTATTCGAATAATTATTCGTTTCTTTAGATTGGACAATTAAATTGTCCAAGATATTCCAACGGTATATTATAATATTTGAAAATTCACTTTCGAAATTCCTAGTTAAAGTAAGATGTTTATAAATTTATAGATTTTAGCTCAACTTATCTATGTTTCCATTAGCGATATAATTAGTTTCTCAGGAAGTTAGGAACGTCAGAGATTCTCCGATGTAGGACATACCGAAACTCTGGATAATAAATGCAAATTGTAAGTCTTCGAAGTGTTCAGCCAAGGACACGCCGCGCCGTCCTAAGTATGGCACTTTCATTAGCATACGACAGAATCAGTCTGTTCCGCCCTCGATAGAAACCTAAATCCAATAAATTAGCAATAGAATATAATTATATTGATTTAATGCAATAACAAGAGTAAGAAAATGCACGGTTTCTCGTAATGAGACCGACAACGATCGATATAATTTTCGACGTTAACTCGATAATGACGAAAACGTTATCCAAAAGTAGGACAAACAAAGTAATACAATCATACTGTGATGATTCATATCTATTCGTTTAAGTTTTGTTGTAACACAAAAATTTTACGATAAGAAATTCTAATTTCCGTCGACCGTCGAATATAAACAATTACATGTTTTTCTTTTCATCTATGGAAGATATTTATTTGGATTCGTCGTCAAAGTTGATGGCATAAAATTCATCTCTAGCCACTTATTTAAAGCCACTTTTAAATAAGTTAATGTATCGAATCTTTTACACATAAGAAAAAGAAGCGGGATGATAATCTTGAAATATCTCATACATGTTTGTCAAAGTGTTGCATAATGGTATAATGTCACTAGCGTTCACCGCCTCGTGTCTTCTCAGGAGAAAAAGTTGTCGTGCTGTTCCTGCGTTGTTAACTCTCGGGTCAACTTGGATCAAACACGCGGAAGTACGGAAAAATCCGATATCCGCTGCGACGTTCGAACGTGGTAATCAGAAAATGTTACCTCAATGAACGTGCGCTCTAAATTTAGAAAAGAACTCGACATTACACGCCTCTTCGCCGTCGAGGAGCGTGTACCTACGATATTAGATCGCGCCTTAATTAGAAAAGAAAAATGGTGCAAACTATAAATGCACGGAAATGCTCACGTATTCTCTTTCTCTCGCCGAGCAGAGAAGCCTTCTGTTATTATTCTGTGAGATATTCAATTAGCAGAAATATGCAATGTTGTATGAGTCTAACGCAGTTTAAGCCTTAAAATATCACAATTGTAATATCTCGTGGGCGAGCACTGTATAATATGAAAAAAGAGATCTACCTTTTCAAATAAAATACAAATTCAAAGAAGAAAGATGGGGAAAAATATACATGTATCAATATACATATATATATATATATATATATATATATATATATATATGCAGCTTTTGAACTAAATTATAACTGTACATATAATTATACATACATACATATATACATATAATATGAATTTTATAAGCAATTGTGCAGTGCTATTTTTTCTTCATCTTTAATTGAAACTTTCGGAACTTTACTCTTCTGAAAGGAGAATTTTAATTTGAAAGACTATCCTTTGCGGATTCTCTTTGTAATTTTTGATATCGAAGATTCCTGTAGTAAAAGTTGAAGATAACTTTCTGTTAAAGTAAAACCCAAGATATTGGATAAGGATTTTTGCTATTAATCTACACCTCTAGAGTTTAATTTATCCAAGCTAATAATTCCCGCAAGAACTTAATATTCTTGGTAACTCTAATATTCGCTCCGTCGCGTTAAGCTTTATTTATAACTATCCGAATGTTATACATACAATATAACATTCGAAATTCAAACTTTTACGATCCCTCCCGAACGTAAAAGAAATTATTCCGGTCTCGTTCGGGTCACCGAACATTCGATGCGCCCGATATCAAACCGTTTCGGCATCCTTTCGCCAAAAACAACAATCGCGCGGTGGGAAAACGAATACGTTACCCTCTCGTGCGCGGAAATTAGAAAACACCAGCGCGCCGCGCGGCGAAATCTATTTCTCGTTCTTCTCTCTTGCTTTTTCTCAGATCGCGCATCTCTAACCGTACCGACGACCCTCTTTCTTTCTACGCGAGTACCTTCGAGACTCGACCGAGGGTTGTGCGCGCCTTTTGTTCGCACCCCCGGAAACGCTCTCCGCGACCGGTTCTTTCTTTTCTAACGTCCCATCTTTCCTCTCCACCCTTGTCGTTTTTCACCCTCCGGCCACCACCAGCGAGCTAAATATTTAGCTCGAAGGTAAAAAACTGAAGACGCTGCTGGCTTGAGAGAAGAGTCACCGCTTGACAGCGAAGGAAGAATTCTCGATCGAGAAAGATGCAGGACGAGCAGGGGGACGTGATCGTCGGGGCTGAAAGCGAAGCGGAAATGGTACAAGTTCAGCGACAGGCATTGTGGCGGCTAATCGAATTTTTCAAAACCGACGCTGTTACTGCCGGCCTAATTGGACGCGGCGCCGTCGCCATTTTTGCCACTGGGTAACCGCGCACCTGGCTTGGATATCCTCCTGCACTTCTCTCTTTCTGCCTTTCGATGAAGCGTCTCCCTACCGCGCTTCGATCACCTTTTAATTGGATTACGGCCGCGCGTACAAACCGGAAAATACGGTCGCGCCGGGACGAAAACCGCTCTCTCTCTCTCTCTCTCTCTCTCTCTCTCTCTCTCTCTCTCTCTCTCTCTCTCTCTCTCTCTCTCTCTCTCTCTCTCTCTCTCTCTCGCGTGTGCAAGTGGCGAATTTAAGGGACTCCAATAACAGTAATTTGCAAATTCGTTATGGCAGAGCGACTCGGCAATAACGTTCTGTTATCGCACCAGCGAGCCACACGCGCGAGCTTTTAGCGCCGTTGCGACGCGACCGAATAAAAGTGTAGAGGAAATTAAATTCTATCATGAACAATGTGTAGAAGGAAACGCTGGGATATTAAATCTGAATATTCGGCTCGGACATTTCTCTTAAGAGTTACACGTGTGTGAACGGCTAACAATATGTCCGAAATATCGCGGATCGCGGCATTTCGCCAGCCGTGAAAGGTTAAGACCCTTCAGGTCAGGAAAGTGAGCCTGTTTTTTCCCCGAACGAGACGAGACGGAAAGATGGAAAGAGCCGAGTGGGTACGTATAATAGGGAAACATTAATGGAAAAATAAAGTGGAAAAAAATAAACACAAAAGGGAGAATCGTACAATTTACCATGTACTTGACTACAAGAAATTCTCGTCGCTCGTAGAAATATTCTTGTTACTGAAAATCACAACGGCTATATTTTATTGAAAAAATTCACGTCAAATATAAAAATAATTAGGTATTCTTACATAAAGAGGAATCAACAAAGATCTTTGATGGAATAACTATATTGCTGTTTTATGAACCATCTTGAAACGCTTCATGTTGATAAATAATGTTGTTGTTAATTTAAAGCAAATATGAAGAGAAAGAGAGAGANAGTTTCCACATATTTTACAACATTATTTCTAAAGCAAGATATATTTAATAAAAAATAATATTAGCCGTCTATGTAATAAAATATATTTTATCTTTATTTCACATAATAATACAATTATTGTTTTATTTCTGTTTTGTTATTCAGTCACTCAGTTTTCGTACTTATTGTCAGAAAGAGAGAGAGAGAGAGGGAGAGAGTCGATTACTTATCTAAATATCATCCTTACCACCAAAATTCGCAATGCGAATTTTCCCCATATCATCCTCGTCGTTTCGTCCTCAAATTTTTGAAAACTCGTTCAAGTTTACAAGAAAGATACGCAATTTCGGCGCAACAGTAAAAGCACATCGCTGTAAAGAACCATCGATCGCGAAGTTTGTAAAGTTTCGAAGCTTCTAAAATTTTAAACTTCTCTTTTTTTCTGCGCGAATCACGCTCCCCTGCAGGTTATCCCATTAATCGAAAATCCTCGCAGGACCGATGCGGCCCCCATAGTTTTTTCCTTTCTTGCACCTGTTGCCGGGGGAAATCGCTTTGCCCGGTTGATCGACGGAGAGAAAAAGGCGTTATTTATTTAATGGTCTCAACCCGCATCCAAATCAATCCTCTCATTTTGCGAAGGCTACAGTGCGACGTAGGAATTCCGCTTTAATTAATAAGACGTGCAAACATATTCGATAATAAAAAAAAAACTTCTAACTCGTACGATAAGGATTTTTAACTTGTTTGTTAAAAATTAATGTGTGTAATCATCATGGATTAATTCTCAAAAATTGCATTTAAGACAATTATTATTGCTATCTAAATTAAATTAGGATATATATTATAGTATCCTAGGTTATTGGAAATGATGAACTTAATTCGCCTGTTCGGCTGTTAATTCCCGTCGTACACAAACTTAGCATATGTATAGCACATAAATGTCCGATGATACTCTCAGCGACATAAGTTGTAACACCATATTGTTCTCCGCAATTTATGCTGGATATCCTATTGGTCAAGACGTTTATATGCTACGCTTGTAGTCCTATGCAAATTTGTGCGGAAGGGGCTTTACCCTTGCATATTTTGGCAGACGTACAATCATGCGTCATGTAGGAAAACATCCCACTAATTCATATCCATGTTCATTTATATATTATCTTTTAACTTCAGTAGATCAATATAAGATTACGTAAGATGTTACATATACAAAAAACTGCAGAGATATATCATTAAAATTAACTTTTCTTTACTGTGCGACGTATACCGTATAACGTGGCAACCATAGATAGCATTGTATTTTGTAATTTTTGAATACAGAATAAACATATAAACATAATTATTCTTTTCGTAATTATTTGTCACGAGAATCATCACGCCGAATAAATATTCCTTTGTATTCTCCAAATCTACTATCAGAGTCAGTTTCAATCCTTGCAATTTAATGAGATCTCGTTAAAGCGAGAAAAGGATTTGCACCGATTACACAGTTTTGAGAGCATTGTTGAAGCGTTAGGATTGTTACGACTACGCGAAATCAGACAGGCAGGATTCGCTCCGGCGAAAACGCTCTAAAGAGGAATCAGATGAAAGCGGCGGAAGAGAAAGCGCGGAGTGTACATAAAAAGGGAAACAATCGGAGAGAAACGTAGGGGACAAAGCACGAGGCATAATTTATCACGCGCGACGGTTACCTCCCGCGGCAGGGACCGGCATGGAAAAAGTTCCATGTGATAACATAACACCGGAATTAGAGTCGCGGTGATTAAGCGCGCGAGCGCATCAACGACGTAAGAATGCGATAAGAAGCGGCGCGGAGAGTATTTTCGTCTTCCCACCTTTCCTCGGGAAGGAAAACAAGCCAAGCTCGTGGAAGAGCGTCAAGTTAATTAGATGACTGTCGAATGGCGATAAGTGGATGAAGGTTATATAAAGTTATTTTTAACAGGCGCCCTTAACTGCAGAGCCTAAGCTAAGAAAATTACGCGATATATTTGAGGGATACATTGAGAATGACGGAACGGTCGTTCTCGTTCTCGTTTCTTACGAAACGAGAAAGCCTGACGGAGTAACCTGTTCGCCAAGATGTCGTAATTTCACATTGTATACCGTATAACAGTGTCCGCCCGCGTAACGGTGTTTACACAAGGGATGTGGATTCAGGGCTTACAACGCCGTAGGGATGTTATTCACATTTGTCCATTAAGATTATGTCACGCGTTGTTTACCACTACGAGACTGTTAGTCGCGTAACTAAAGTGAGCGCGGCAAATCGCTGGAAATTTCAAACGGCGCCGCCGATTATCGCATCCCCCCACTGCATCGGATCACACGTTGGAAATTAAGATAGCGCATTGGAAATTGGCGTTTGGTGCGGACGAGAAGCGAAGCCACGCTAAGTCCTATTGATCATGTCCCAATCTCCGACGCATAATTGCAATGCAATCTCAATCTCCAACAGCGGACTCTGCGATGAGCTTTGCAGCAATGGTCCTTCTGGTCGTTTAAGATGTCACCGCTGGCCATATGGACATGACCAATGACTGTTAGGCATCCCGGAAATCCTAGCAATCACGAGGCACGTCCGTATGATTACTGACATCTTAGATGACTAACGAGATCAACGCGGTAACAATAGTCAATCTCTCGCTGATTTTCATCATGATTATAGCAACTGTAATTTATAACATCTACATTTATAACATCTACATTCGCATTTTTTATCGTTGACTTAAATGCGTAATTAATATTTAAATAACAGCAACATTTTTTACACGGGGTTAAAAATGTCAGAACTGGATCTCTTCTGTACCATTCTTCGCGAATCAGCAAATTATATATTGATTTAAACTAAAATATGAGCTATTTTAATCGGAAAACCTGATGAAATATTCGATAATAGGAGTATGGAGGAGATCAAAGGAGAATATATCCAATGGCTGGTAAAATATCCCTTCGATCGTCGTACGGTATATTTTTCACCAAGAGGCCGGTGTATAAACCGAATTTAACTGAGCCAAAGGGATGTAGGCGCGCGCTCCCCGTTTTAAACCCTACTTTGCCAACGCACGCGATTCCTAAAATTCCCGTGGTGAGCAGGCTCGACGAGAGAGAGAGAGAGGGGCGAGCGTACGAGGTTGCCTGTCGGCGACGATTTTATCCTATTGATTTCGCGCGCGCGCGCGCGGGGCGGCTTCCCAGGCAGGAGAAGAGTACGACCGAGATGAAGGACCTTGACATCAATATCGGGCACAACAGGCAACCCCCGGGGCCCCGCCGACGGCGCCGCCGCCGCGCGCGCACTATCTACCCTTCCCTTCGCTCGCGACGGCGACGACGACGACGACGGCGGCAACCACCATGTGATGGAATCGCGTCGAAGGCTGCCGAGACCGAAGGCAGCAGCTCTCTCTCGGCGTCGCTCGGCATCGCTCGTATACGCTCGTTCGCCATTCCAGAACGGCTCCCAGAGAAACATCTGGCCCGGACGGCCGGACGTAAGTTACTGGCGTAATATGGCGCAGAGCCGTGAAATATTCCCGCTCGAAGCGCTCGCCTCCGGCGACGTATATTTAAATAATTACTTCCTCACCCCCCTCGTATGGCGCGTATGCCACCCCTGGCTACCCGCCCGCGGCCATATTCCACCCTCTCGCTCGTAATTCCTTACGTGATATTCGCCTCTGCTCCTCTCGCTCCTCACATCGTGAGGACGAAGCCAGCCGGCGCGGGCGGCGCGGCGCGGCGCGGCGCGACGCGACGCGGTGACTCGAGGAAAAATTAAAATTCCGTTCGAGGAAAGACGCAGTGGCGAACCACCCTGATATGGAGGGATGCTTTCCCTCGCGACTCTCTCTCCGCAGGAACGCACGCCGGGTGCTATACTCACTACCGCTGTGTCACTTCTCGCTATTTCTCGCATCGCGAGCAAAGGATGTCGCGAGATAATCTGTCTTCCAAAAGCGGATCCACTGTGACGAACCTTTACGGAAAATTTCTTCTTAAAGCGGACCATTTTAACTGACAAGTCTAACGCGAAGCTAAGAAAACGCGTTACATATGAGCAAGATGATCTTCTTCTGATGTCTTATTTTTGGCAATTTTTAACCGCCGCGATATTTAATGATGATTTATGTTTAATTCTTGACTCATATTAAATCGATATTTTGTTAACTCTATGGAAATAATACGAAAGTCGTCTTGGAATTTTTAATGCATAAATTTATTTCTTTATTATTATTAAAATTTATAACAAAGAATTATTGCATGGTTTCTAGAAATAAAATCATAAATATGCATTGAAAATGTTTCATAATTTCAATATAAGAAAAATAAAGTCGTATTTGTTTTCATATTTTACAATGCTTCGTCGACGCATAAAAAGAATATATAATATAACGATATATAAAACATAGATATTTTTCATGTGTATAATAAAACTCATTATACCTCTATAAGCTATTACGAATAACTAAGCAGATTAATAATGACATCGAAAGATGTAGAGAAATTAAATTTCAATCTTACTTTTCAATAAAATTCAAGTAATCTTTATCTTGATAAATATTTGATTTTAAACTTACTGAGACATTTAATCATTTGTGATCGCAAAATATTTTAAAATATTTAAATAACTTTTGATGTACCCAACTGATGTGTAGCCGTAAAGAGAATGAATATGAAACATTTAAGCTATCTGCTAATATCGATTTCTCAGGTCTCTGACTAAAAGTATCTCCATCTTAAATGTATCAAGAGTTATAATTCAGACTTGACAAAACGTTATAAACGAATGATTTCTCTATGCATTTATGTTTGTAAACTCGTTATTTTTATTGAATATCTTTTTTTATATCATACATATACGTGAATGACAATTTGTCCTTTGAAGCCAACATTCAACACCAAGGCATCAAACAACGGCCTTGATATTCTTTTCATCCAAACGTCTAAAGCGGTCTCTCAAGTATTTTAATATTTAGTTAATACTTATATCCGGGTAGAATCCGGATACAGGAATATCGCGTGAGAGGTAGCCGCGCGAAGGAAGAGTCGAGGTATCCGGAGGGTAAAACTTTATTGCGCGTAAGCTTAAATCGATCAGTAAAGTGGCCGCGCGCGCGCTCAATCGCTATCAGAACCTCAGGCATAAATTTGATGCACGCCCGTGGATACGTACGCCAAGAGTGGCTGTACCAAATCACGATCAAATACACCTCATTAACCGTACGTTTACCGATCCAGGTAAATTCAAAGCGGTGCATTCAGTCGCGATGCTGATCTGCATTACACACGCCGCCGCGGTATTTCAAGCGCCGCGGGTTACAATAACGTTTCGCAGTGATGTCGGAGAGAAGTCGCGCGTCGTAACGCCATTAAGAGAATCAATCTGCTCTTGCGGCACTCTGAAACCGGCGAAATATCTCTCTAGGGAATACATTATTGTCGGGTCGAAAACGTGTGACCTTGTTTTCGTTGCGGGTTGAACGCTCATATTGATTGGCGGGATTGAAAAGGCCTATATACACCGCGGAGTTTCTCGTTTTGGCAATGACAGAGTCTTAACACTTTCAGACTATTTTTTAAATTCAAAATTTTTATTAACCTGTTATTACTCTAAATCTCTGAATAATGTAATACGAAAGTAAATAATTCTGATGTAATCGATATGAATTTTGTTATATCAAAATATCAAATTTATACATGTATAAATTTCTAATCAATTCTCATTTACTTAATCAATTTCGATGATATTCGAATTTCATTAAAACAAAAAAAGAAAAGAAAAGAAAAAACCCAGAAAAAAGTATTTATTTATTTGTCGAGCTGCTGTCACTTTGGATTTGACCATCACTATTATTAGCACTCGCAAGAGATTGATTATTTATCGATTTCATAATACAGCTTTCATGACTTTTTGAATCAATCTTAAAATTGCATTTATTGATATAGATGTGACAGCTTTTTTTCAAAATATGCATCTGGTAAATAACATCCGGTCAGAAAAAAAGTCAGAAATTCAAGAATTAATGGCTATCCGTATGTACGCTCGGTTCAGTTTATTCGGATTCTTGTTACAAGCAAAATACGCATTCGAATTTGATAGATGTTTGATAGGCGAATGTGTTCGTGCGACATTAAACGAAATTTACTTGCTTGCGCCATCCGAGAGCGATGTTTAGTCAGGATGGTAATTCGGAGTCAGTGCACGCCGCGAAATTATAGTCGATGTAATGCCGTTCCGTAATATCGAATCGCGCGCATGGCCATATTCCGCCGTCGTCATTATTACCGTCGTTGTTCAATGCATTTTCATATGCAAATCGCAGCAGGATTTAATCAGTCGTCAAAATATATTATTCGCTCGCAAGACACTTAATACTCGTGATAGTCACAATAATTCCATTAATATCTTCCACTGAATCGTTCGCGATAACATATTTTCTAAATGCGAATTTACGGACCAGTGAACATAATATCAATAATAATTATTTTACATAATTGTTCTAAACTAGACACACTGTAATTTCCAATATAATTTTCTATGTTATAATAATTTCCCTTGAATATGTGCAATGTTATAATCAGAAATTATATTAAAATTACTGATCCGATAAAATTAAATTAACTACGAGAAATACTTTTTCTTAAAGCATTAAATATTTCTCAACAACATAATGTGTGTGTGTGTGTGTGTGTGTGTGTACTTTTTCCTTTAAGCATTCTTTAAATTAAATGTCTCATTGTTAGTCTTAGGTTTTTATGATTAGATCTTTTATGAATGTAATAAGGCTAAGTAAATAAAAAAATAAAAAAGATTAAGTTTAGTAATTTTTAACAAAGGAGATATATTGATTGAGCGCGAAACTTGATCGCGAAAGTTTGTCAAGTAAATAAAAGCGAGATAATACGAATGAATTTTTAATAAAACAGTACGGGAAAGCAGACGCACAATATCTGTTTTCCTGCGATGGTTTTTCGACCGAATATTACAGAGATTCGCCAGTCCGCAATTGCATTACGGCAACATTAACATTTAAACGCAACACGCTTTTGTGTAATCACAGAGAGATTCTATTCAAAATATGCAAAATTTCTATAGTACGTCATTCTTAATCTGGATTTATAAGCTCTTTTTCATCAGCATTACATTCGCATTGTACAATGCGAAATCTTGTTTCGACGCGCATTCATGCACAAGTGTTCTTAAATGGAATTAAAATAATGTCAAGTAGGTACAAAGCTCCGCTTTGTCAATTTCGACTCGGAGCAGATTACAGCACGTTGTATAAGTGTCTTAAGGAATATTCGAGTTAATCTGCTAAATGAGTGAAGAAACGAATGACGATCGAGGAATTTGTCTTCGCGATGACGTTTAATGATTTTTTAATCGAATTATCGGCCGCAAAGCGAGCGAAGGGACCGGCTGATAAATGCGCGCCGTCGTCTGGCTTCAAGGGTATACCTTAGCCAATCTGAGAACGGTGCAGCGCCGTATAACGAAATTTATGGACGCCACAGGCGCGGCCTTCACGCCGGCGGCTTTCGACGGTCTGCGAGGGCAACGAGGAGGAGAGTGGCAGTCCCATTGGTACCGGGGCTGCAATAATTATTATCGAATTTCCATTCGACTCTCGTTTGCTTCCTTACACACACCGAACTGCACCGCGCTGCGCCGCGCCGGAAGAAGAGAGATCCGGGTCACTGTATCTGCGCTAGAGTAATAGAACGATCCGAGAGTCTGTGAATGACTCTGCGAGCGCGATTGTGCTCCAGCCAAACCCGAATATGTCACTCAGTCATCGCCAGGGTGTGTACAGGGTGTGTCTGAAATATTCGTGGAAACCTCCTGTGGAAGAGCATCTCCAGCGTGTCGAGTTGAGACGCGAGACCGTTTTCTTCCTTCCTTTTGACACGAGGGACGTATCCTCGAGGCTTCCCGGACTTGTCAGCAAGGGTCTGTAAATGTTTCTTTTTCGAAAGAGAGAGCCTTTTACTTAAAATCCTCCTACTGTTCGCGTGTTTATTAAGAGAATACATTTGTATGGACTAATATCGAATTCTGAAATGTCATCGGATCATAAACCACGCAAATGGAAAGATTAATTTCCACGCTTACATTGCTCGCCATATAAAATTATGATTCGAACGAAAGGGTTGACGCAAATATATACCGGCTGACGAGCCACTGAATTTTGTCAACATACATTAACGCGTATTTACTGCTTCAGTTAATGTGGTCTTTCGAAACATTGTTAGTGTTGTCATAGCAGAAATGTAGCAGAGTACATAATAACATATTACAAAGTCAATTTGCGCTAACTAAATAAAAACAGATTTCAATTAAATTTTCCGTAATATTTTTAAAAGAATTAAAAGAAAGATTTCTCCTTGGCATATCTGCACAACTTGGAAAAAAACAATATGTCCAACGTAAACTGTTTTTCGAGAAACGTTATTTTCTAATTTTTATTATCAAAATATCCGTATAGATAGCGTATGGAAAAGTTGCAACGGAAATAGTTGTGCTTCCAAGACTTTTTTATTTCTACCAAAAAATTAAAAAAAAATTTAATTGAGGATTTTTTAAAACATCCTGTGTGTGAACGAATGACCTCAGAACTGTATACAGGTATCAGCATCGGCTTCACGTTCCGCCAAAGAGGTGCAGCATATGGACGGGATTTACGACAACGATACATCGTCGCTTGTTGTTCGGCGAGTCGAGTGGAATGACGCGATTAATTGATCCTTCGCTATTCTATGAGAATGATTCAGATCATCGATATAAATTTGAAAATGTGTAACGCGCTGCGCGTGTATCTATTTTTTTTTTAATAATTTAAATTACGAATTGCATGCGAGCTCTTCTTGCAATATAATTAATCCTTTTCATAGGATATAATGCCAGCTGATTGGAACACGCAACATGCTTTATCGAATTTTTAATTAAAATCGAATTACACTGTTCTGCTGATAGATAATTCAATTTGCCTTGCTAGCTCTCTCTCTCTCTCTCTCTCTCTCTCTCTCTCTCTCTCTCTCTCTCTCTCTTTCTTCTGGTTAGCAGGAAACAATAAATTACTCTTACCCTCAATCACCATACTTCTTTTAACATACAAGTTTTTAATTCCATTCTGATTCGCGCTCAACAATTGCGTTCAATTCAATTCGTAACGAATTATAAACTTTGTATGAATCACTGCCGGATATGTTAAGCCGTTTTATTGATTTTATCTGATATTATTATATTATTGGAAATAAATGAAATTCTAATTCTATGTATGATAACTCTTTTAATCAGACACTTAATTTTCATTCTTGATGATTATTTATATTGTTGAGTTTGTTAAATTTGTTGGTAATTAGATTCGTCGTATAATTGCAATATTCGAAAACAAGCGATTAACACGATCATCGTACATCGCGTAATAATCGACAATTGAAATTTCTATTTTTACGCTGTCGTTACGCTCATGTAGGTATACTCACGGTACAATGAGTGCATGAAAATCAGAAAGTTCATCTGACCGGCTATATGTGTATGTATTTATAGCAAATAATAACTAAAGTTATTACCAAATAAAATATCCCGGGAAATCCACGAAAATAGAATGCGGTAACAAACAAGTTTTCCTAACGCACAAATATAGGTAATTATAGACAAATACAATTACAACGATGAATTCGGACGAAATAATGCAGCAAAATTGAACGGTTAGCAGTAAGCTTCTTATTTCTGCAAACAATACCCTCGGGGATTACATTCGGAATGAATCGGGTCCAATTATTCTATTCGAGTAATTATCCGAATCGGCCGGGAGTCGAATCCGTAGTAGTATGGTAATACTATCTGCAGTTGGACACGCATTTTACGGAGTTTTCGACAATAAAATGATTCGCGCACTATAAAACGGACGATTTACCGTCCCGCCCCTTTTCCTGTAGTACCGTCGAGAAACGTCGATTTATCCGACGAGAGTATGCAATTTTCGGGGAAATTTTATGTATATTGAGCGAGCTCAAGGAACTCGACACCGCAACCGGCAGTACGGTATTTTATAATTCATCATATTGCACATTACAACGGTCCCGCTGCGTAACACATAATCCGTTTGCATAATGCGGCCTACATATGAAACGCCCCAGAAGGGCTTTATTACCCACGCGTGCCGGATGACACGGAAGAACCGTAAGAAAAATCGATATATTCCATTATAAATAATAAAACTGCTTATGCGACGAGGTCGAAACGGAACCATGCGATATGGCAATTAACTGCCTGATTAACCCTCTCATGTTTATAAACTGATACACCTTCTAGCGTCGTTGCGAAATAGTCAAATTATTATACCGTTTCTAGTCTTTGTTGCGATATGTAAAAGGATTATTAACTTTAGTACCTCCTTACACGCTGTTACTTTCTTGCCATTCTTCTTATTTCAACAAGTACAAAAGTACAAAGTAAATACTGCTTAGGATTTTCTTATATTATCTTAAAGAGGACCAATTGATTCGGAGAGTGAAATATATTTAGACTTACTTTACTCAGCGTAAACTGCAAAGAAACTTGATTTCTAACAATAAGTTTATTTCTATTACGTAGATTTTAAAATCTTAATTCGAGAATAAACTTTTAATTGTAAACACTGCATGATTTTATATATAAAATATTGAAAATTAATTCTCAAATCAAGATTTCCTAATATTTCATTTTGTTAAATGAAATGTAAGAAATTGTAATTTAACGTCTATATTAATTAAACGTGAAACTTTATTGCATTTTGTAAACGTCAACTAGCATTTAATCTGTCAATTGATAAGATGTCTCATTGTCTCATTGGAATCAAGATTATATGTGTCCGTCCGTCATATCTATTAATATTATTATCGTTAGATATATGTGGTGCAGTTTACAGTTGATCTGCCAACTCAGATTTTTGTCACTCGGATTCGAGCATGTTCGAAGCTTTTGATCCCTATCTTATTGATCCTCTTGCGCTGTACCGAGTCGCGAATTTCCGACTGCCTCGAGACATCGACGTTGGAAATCCTCCAGATCACTTGATTTCCTGAAGGAAAATGTATCTCTGGTAATTTATCCGGTTACCAAATCTATATGGGAATACGCAATACCAACGCTGAAGGCAGAGAGAAGGGATGAAGGGATGTCCAAAAGGGATAATTTATTTAACTAGCTCCTTCGATTATTCTTAATAGCACGACTCCACTTGAATATTTATTACATACATACATAATAACTATTAGTAAACTATACAAAATTTTTTTTGCAAAACAAAACACATATATTCTTTTCAGAGTCAGATTTTTTGGAAATCATTAACCATAAATCATAAATTATATAAATTAGATGCCTTTTGAAATTTTACTAAAAAAGAAATCAAACAGAGAATGGAACGCTAAAAATTCCATTATAATTGCATTAAAAAAATTATACATTCAAGAACAATTATGGAAACAAATAATTACAATACGTAGAGAGAGTTTCTACGCGACAAGCTTTCTTATGAACATAGAAACAACGAAAAACATAGAAAAAGTAGCAGTAAGAAATGCTGTAATTCGTTAAAAAGACAAGTTCGAAAATTCACGGATAATATTCACGGATAAACGACGATGAGGTAGCTGTAGCGGAAACAACGCGGATGCACAGACAATTTTTCTCTTTGCATTTCCGACTTGTGTTCGTGATTGTATTTATCGGAATTTGGTGTTAAATTGCCAGCAATGGAATTTACACGCCACAGTGAACATTAATTTAAAATTGTTCGAGAAAAAAAAGTGTCGACAGTGTCGAAAGAGGATAAGAAAAGTTTCGCCTTTAATGTAGTTTTAATGTCTCTATGTGGAATGCGAAAGAAATCTGGAGAAGACTTCCATACTTTAACACCAATATTCCGCAAATATATATTCCAGCAAGAAAAAGCAGATACTTGCGAAATCGTTATTTTCTTCAAGCTTCAACACGGAGTATGTGCGAAAATAAATAGCTTCGCGGGAAATTGCAAAGAACAAAGAGATCATACTCAAAATTTGAGAAATAAGCGCATAAATTCAAAATACACGACTTGATACATATTTATAAATGTATCAAAAAATATATATTCTTCATTTAAATTGAAAACTACAAATACTACAGACAATTACATCTATAATCGCGCGTTAAGTGTTTTAAATCTTGGAGAAATTAAGTTCTCGTCTCTTAAGGCTCTGATCATGTGGCCAACAACGTGCATGGAATTTAAAAGACGCGATCGCGAACAATTAGAAGAGAGAGAGAGATAGAGAGAGAGAGAGAGAAAGAGAGAGAGAGAGACTTTTGAAATGATGCGGCTGCAGCTGGCACTTCCGCAAGCGTGAATCTTAAGCGAGAACTTAACTACAGTTGAACCATAAAGTCTCTTTAAGTCGTCATCAGAAAACAGGTCGCGGAAATGCATTATTCCGTCATTGTCCAACATTGTTTTTGCGACTTTAACACATCCGATTCGTATTAAGAAGCTTCTTTTATTCGCAGAGAAAAAAATAATGTTTACGTTCATTAGAGTGTGGTCGATATGCAAATTTGAAAACCGAGAAGGTACATATCACTTATGGTTGATCGATTTAAAAATCCCGTTTAAAAAGCCTGACGAGGTGGAATGGGGACAATGTTTCACTAGCATGCGACGGATAAAGTGCAACCAGTGCAAGTAATGCGATAGACCGATAAAGGCAATATCGACAACAAATAGCTTTAGGCATAATCAAACGCTTCAGTTTATAATCGTTTCTTTAGCATCGTGTGCAATTACTTTGATTCATAATTTCTCCAAACGAATTTGTTTCTAATTCGATTGACTCGCAGTCCAGTCCGACATGAAGCAGAAACGTTATCCTCCGTATCATCATTGTAACATTTTCATCTTAACATCAATTTCCTTTCATCATGCACGTTTCTCTCATAGAAAAGAATACCACCGCTACGATCAACGTTCGCGCAGATCATTTCATTTCACTTAAGTCGAAAGCACGTCGCTGGAATCGAACGATTCGTGGTATGGGAACAAGCAAATTACGAGAGAGAGAGAGAGAGAGAGAGAGAGAGAGAGAGAGAAATTCTGTGGACACTCGAATAGAGAAACGAAGTTCACTTCGCTATCCATTATCCTCCATTACGGAGCACGATAACAATTTGTGAGAGAATTAACCCCTTAACGCTAAAATTTTTATTCCGAATAGAAAATTGTTTGTTAAGGTGCAAAATTTCCAAGTAAAATTACAATCTCAACTTTACAAAGTATATTTCATATTTAGTGGTTCTTTAATTTCTAAAACTTTTTTGTATTACTCAATATTTTTTCTCAGTTGTTTATTCGAATTTAAAGATTCTCTTGAGATTTTGGGCACACTTTCAAGGTATTACAAGCACATTTCATTTCCATTTAAACTTTGCGAATTAATTAGATAAAGATGCAACTTGTGCAAAGTACTCGCAGCAAACGAGCTACAGCTAAATATATCCAATAATAAAATCTTCTTAATAACATCGTCAAATAAATAAAATTTATAGTGAGCACGAATTAATGAATGACATGCATACTTGTGTAAATAGTAGGGTGAGCGATTTCGCCAAGAGAATTACATACCTATCTACATGTTATCTATCTACATGTCAATAATAAAATAATAATTTGAGATACAACTATCGTTCAATACTTGACTACTATCCATCACAAGTTTTGACTCATGACTATTACCCATGTATAAAATCCCGTTTATTCTCTTTCCATTTCTTCTTTTTATTTTTATCAGTGACACTGACAGCAGATGTTACACACGTACAATTAAACACTCCATAACGGTCGAGAATGCAAGAACGAGAATCAAACGTATACACACACACACACACACACACACACACACACACACACACACACACACATACATGGAGAGTAATATACAATAAATCAAAAAAATAATAATAAGACATCATCGAAACTCTAATTGACATTTGAGGACTTAATCACATTGTTCTGCGGGGAGAATTTAAAATACGACATAAAGCATTTTACTTTGCCGCGTGTAGAAATTAAATTTTTAAAATAAGTTACCAAGCGGATGAATTATACTTTATACTTTAATGGTCATATTGCAGTTACGAAGAATTATAATAATTTATTCATGTCCGAAACTACGAATAACACGCATACGCCAAAAATTCATTTTCATGATTAATTGTAACATTGGTGTAGCACGCTATCTTCCTAATGAATAATATATAATATAAAATAACGAAATTTTACGTAATATTTATAATAATATATAGTAGTAAGTCGTATAATATATAATAAATAATTTCAATACAATGTAGTCGTAATGACGATGAAACATGACCATAAATATTCTTATCATCAATAAAGAAACGTAATATTATCGACATATGAGGAAATATTATTATATTGTTAACGTACGTGACATACAAATAAATAAAAAGTTATTTCAGTGTTTTAAGTAAATCCATTCGCGAAAAATTATTTTTCTGCTACCTGAAAAAAAAAAGAATATAAACGAAAATATCATTATGAGTAATATTGTATTTCAAAAGAAAACAGATTACTAACGCGATAGTTTTTAAATATTATATTATTAATATTTCTACGGCAAATCTAACATACAATAAAGGATTCGTACGTCATCTTCAAAGCTCGATGAATCATCTCTGCGGAGCTGTCGAGGTAGTGTGTGAGTAGCGAAACAAGATGGGAAGTTTAAAGTATTCCGAGGGGAGATGTACAGTGAAAAATTGCGTGCGATCCGGCCAATAGGTGAGCATAATGGCATTCTCGAGATGCGACAAGTTTGAGAGCTCCCCATGACTCTTTCTGCACAAAGCACCCCCTCCATACTTTTTTCTTCTCATCTTTTTTGTCCCTGAAAAATCTGAAAAATCTGAAAAATGAGATTCGCATCCAATGGGTCCTTTCCATACAAATATCGAACTAACGAAGCGATTGTCGTATGTGCTACATGTATTTTCGGATACTATTCTACCATAATTTCCTGGAAATCGGCCAATAATATGCGATTGTATCAAAGGAAAAAAAGAGCGATTGAAATTAAATTTTTACGTGTTAACGAGTCAACGAAAATCATATAAACTACAATACATCACGAAAATTTTGCATTTTCTATGTAGCTATAATTACTGATATAATAATAAATACATCCATATAATCACGAGAGATAATAATATAATTAAATGCAAAATCCAATTTGGATTTATCAGATTCAATTATAAATTAAAGAAACCGTACAACTCAATTTATACAAACATAAATTATTACATGTATATTTTCGAGCTCGTAAGCATATTATCTATATCAAGTCAGAGCACCTATCAACATAAATCATGCCATTTTCATATTCTATAAGCGTTCGTTTTAGTGTTTTATTTCACAGATGCGAACTTGAATCTACTATCCCTAGGTTTCCAATAAATAACGAGCCACGCGATTCAGCGATTCCGATCAAAAGGCATTTTTCCGTATCAAGGGATGAACGAGAGATCGTCGACCCTTGTGCATTTGCAGAGGGTCTACCCCGTTCACCTATGTGTCCGACTAAATCGCGGAGTCGTGGACCCCACGACAGTCGCCATGCGGAAGGGAACGCTTCACGCCTCGTCAAGTTGTGGGGAGTTCGCTATATCGTTGGGGGGGCCGCCAGGCTTGTGAGCCTTTACGCGTCGGTCTCGTGCACAGGAGAGGCCGGAAAAATCCGAGTTGGTCTCTTCGTCGGGTTAGTGTCCGCCGTCTGCTAGGACTGCGTTCGACATCTCTATACTTTATGTATAAATAGCTCTCTATTGTTCAATAACAGTACTTCAACGATATCGATATGCTTTACGGTATTGGAAAACGAATTAATTTCGAAATCCCCGAAACTGCCGTTTTAAAAAAAATCATTTTGAGAAAATGTGAGCTCGCGTGAATTACACGAAACGAAGATTATTTCGACAAGGAAAGTTGACGAATGCCAGGTGTAATCAACATCGATCGGCTTTACTCTCTAAATATTCACACGGCAACAACAAACATCATATCATATGCATGATGTAATGCCGCGATGTCAATAAATTGTTCCAAGCTATACGTTAGCTATATGTATTAGATACATATTGGGATACATATTGTAACGAAAGACTCTCGCGTAATATGGCTAATAAAAACTAGTTTATATTTTTTAAGATTTATCTTTAAAAATTCTCTTTATATAAAAACTCTGTGAATTGTAAAACAGTCTAAATATTTTAAAAATTAAAATTAAAGTTATGCGTGTAATCATAAATCAAGACTCAAATTAAACATTTATCAATGTCGAAAAATAAATTGTAAAAAAGAAATTTTTTTTATTTCATGCTCAAAATTGTTTAATCTTTAATTATTTGTGTATCCTGAATACGATGCAGAAAACTCGATATCGACTTTATAACCAATTTTGCGATTCGGATATCAATATTTTTTATAGAAATAGAAAAAACTATCAAACGAGTAAAGCAATTGATACCCAAACGTATCGATTGCATTTCCAACCGCGACCATTAACACTGAGGCGATCGGTATGGTCGAAGGGCGCGGAAAACACGTTTTCATTTAGCTGGGCTGCCGAGCGATTTAACGGAAAATCGCTCGACCGTGGAACACTCGATAGGTCTAAAAGGGTTCGCGGCGAATGGTTGAAGCCAGGATGCGAGAACACGCGACAGGAAAAATGCCAGGAAATGAGAGAGAAATCCGAATTTATCTCGCACGCGAAACAAATTGACATAAAAGCATAAGCATTGCATAGAAATGTTTTGTCTAACAAGAGAGAGAGAGAGAGAGAGAGAGATTAATGGTTTCTTAAATCTCTCTCTATATCATGCATATTTAATTTTATGTATCAACTGCAAGTTTGATACATAAACACTTATACTTCAAACTGTAATAGAAACAAGTCAAGAATTTGGTCAACAACTGTAAGAAACAATTCAAAACCTTTCGTGATTTTTAGTTTGCGTTCTGCATCCGAGTCGACTCTAACACTAATCATAAAAATTCGTGTTTCAACTCGAGATGTGTACAGTGAACGTCTCGTTAAATATCATATTTTTAATCGTGAGAAATAATATAAGAAAACATTTCGGAAACATTGATTCTAATTGCATAGTTATTAAAAAAGATTCTTCTTTTTCTTTTTCAATATCAGACTGCATACAGACCGCGTAAGCAACAGGACGTAGCTACGTTTAACAGAAAATTCATAACGATTCTATGAAAAGAATTAAAAATAAAATTACATTATAATCATCACAAATTTATATTACTTCGTAAAGAATAGATCCAAAAGCTGCATCACTTAAATATACTTGAAAACGAAGTTCGTCCGCGCCGTTTCTCGACAAAAGTTTGTAAAATAGCGCGGTTATTAAATCGTGAAATTTAATATAAAGTGGTGCGCCCGCGCCATATAAAGTGGAACGTCGTAATTTTTGACAATGGAGATTCGATAATGCCGGACAAACCAACAAGAAAGGGTGAGCTTGGTGCATGGAACCTCTTAAATATACGAACAAGAAGTTCACCCGCGCGCATAGCGTGTTCCAAAGTTATCTGCTCATATTTTAACAACGGGTTCTTTAGATCATGGGAAGTGGATCCTCGCTGAGAGAAAATTTTCAAAAAAGTCATAATTTTTTAATAAAATATAATCGAAATTTTTCTAAGGTAAAATCTACTTCGAGCTACCAAAGAAATTGCTGAGCGTCTCTTTTCAACAACACTTATAAAAATGTCTTTTCAATTTCGAGCGTGCAGCATACGACGTAAAATTATACTAAAAGCCCGGAGATCCGCAAGCACTTTATATGGCCAATTAAGGGTTAAGAGCCGAAGGACCTTAAACTCTCCTCTTTAAATTTTCATAGTGAAGTAAACGACTAGGGGGGAAAAAAAGTATCAATACTTTTTTTTATCTCAATTCTTCCGCTTTGTTCTCGTCTGGAAGAAAGATGCACTTTGAAATGAAAGACGACAAAGAGATGTGCATATATGAAGGACTTGTAATACTAGCGGCGAGCTTGGCCGATTCTGCCATTTCGTCTCAACTATTCTTGCTGTGCCAAATCTTTTGCCCAACAGAAAACGGGTCGAGATATATTAAAGCTATAGGTGCAGCGAATCTGTCAATAAGATGAAAATCGCGAATTGCAAAACTGTAGAGATAATAACTATAAGAAAAAATAATATAAAAAATAAAATGAAATTGTCTAAATATTCGTAAATGACTATGTCTATAAATACTGTAACACTTATTTTTACGTCAAAAATATTTCAATATGATAATACATTCCGTTGATGTAATGAATTTTTAAGTCTTTTTGCGTAACGCTGCCTTTCGAGGGTGCATGCAATCTTTTGCGTTTAGTCCATACTATTATTCTGCGGGACGAGCCAAAAAATCAGAAACAGACCCATATCTGCGGAACGAGAGAAAATGTAAGCGAACAAAAATTCTCTCGAATACCGTAACTGAAGGCAGTAAAGCGGCAGCATTTTAACGAGCGCATCGATTTTCAAGTTATCGTCGTTTACAAGGACGGTGCCGAGATGATTTTTTTCTCGCGCGACGATATTTTCGCGTCTCGCATCAACTACCCCACGAATGGTATTTTGAGAAATTTTGTCAGAGATTTTTTCTC
Source organism: Tetramorium alpestre (assembly GCA_021460005.1). NCBI lineage: Eukaryota > Metazoa > Arthropoda > Insecta > Hymenoptera > Formicidae > Tetramorium > Tetramorium alpestre. The sequence continues at coordinate 264,676 of JAJVSH010000033.1, read as the reverse complement.
CCTCTCGAGAAATCGCTCGACCATGTTTTCCACGAGCTTTGAATATCGCGATCGAGTATGACTTTCGGCAGAATTGTTTTCTGGAAAAACGTGCAAAATTTAGAAAATTCACAAAAATCTCTTAATATATTACTTACGTTAAAAAATATTAAAAAAATAATCAAGTATTTTTACTAATCTGCTTTAATTTTTATTAATATGTCATTTTGCATTATGGAAATTAAAAATCACAGTGCCATTAGAAATAAAGTGCAATTATTTCTTTGCCAGTTACATTTTTATTTCATTTACTTACATTGTTGACTGATAATTCCATAATAATTCGACTTATTATTTCATTACTAGAAATTAAGAGCTTTTTTTTAATATGTGATACAATTTTACAAAATTTTTTTATATTAGATATATAGAAGAGTAACTTGCTTCCGTCACCTAAGAAACATATATATGGTACGTATGGTGTTTAAAAGCAAGAACATTTGTACGTATGTATATCTATCGTTTTATTTAGTTTAAAGCAACACGTGTTTTGTGATAGTATATTCGCATTTATACGCGTAAGGTATCGTGCAGGGATCGCTTAAACAGGATTTAACGCGCAAAGGAAAAGCCGGCCTTATTTGTCCCTAGACTCTACCAAGTAACCTCAGAACGGATACAGTAAATTTATTCGCCTAAATTATTTACATGCCAGCAATTCGGAAATTACCACATAAAACATCGACGTCTTTCAGAAAGTAGTGTATATATATGCTTTTTAAATGTTCAACATTAGGACAGAAAGAGAAAGAGAGAAAAATATATTAATAGCAAAAGCCTTCTCGGTAATCTTTCATATTTTTCTTAACGGACAGATAAGAAATCCCTCAGAAATTGTAATCAGCGATAACCTTTAAACTTGTCTTGAGCAACATAATTTAAGCAATAGATTTTTCAAAATAGCTAATATTTAAAAGATATATATTGCAGTAACGCGCATCACTTCTTATCAAAACAGTAGATTTCCCGAAAAAATTTTGTCCGCTCGCTCGTCACTCACTTGTATCTACGTTTCGCAGACTTTATTGTTTCCTCTGAAATCGTCTTTTTCATGAAAACGTTTAAGTCCATCGTGGTGATTTAAAGTTATCACATTTTTTAAATTCGAGCTTCCCAGAGAAAAGTGTTTCGTATTTTCCAAGATTTTTTTTTAAATGTCAACAAATGAAATATAACGACCAACTACTGATCTATCTCACGTATTTAAGAAATAAACCAACTAATATATTGTAATAAAAAAAAAGACTAAGTATTAATATTATGGTTCACATTAGTAAATTATTAATATTTTAATCGGACAACAATCCGAATAAATCTGAATTCGATAATTCAAATATTATGCCGTTCGATATGTATATATTCTCGTTAACTTCTTCGATATTTGCACACCGCGTACTTTCTACGCCCGTGCTTTTTTGCGACCTCATAATTGAAGATTTAAATAACTGGATGATATGCAGTATGTATAAAACAGAATAATGTAATATGATAATGGCATGTTAAATAAAACAAATAAAGTATGTGCATTAAATATAATAATATAATAATTAAATATGCAGTATCTGAATTTTCCAATTATTTGGAGAGGAAAAAGTTCGTGATCCGACAATATATGTTATTTCGCTGTAAAATTTCAATTCTTTATTCACATACATCACATAGATGCTTTATCGAGAACCCATCGTATCATATTCGTTGTATTTAATTTTCATTTTTACGTATTGCCCGGAGCTTAATCAGAGGCCGTGAGTTTAATATAGATATTATTTTTTTTTTGGTACGATGTATCTATATTCAACCCGTATTATAGATGTGAGGTACGAAATATAAAAATTCATATTATTTCTAATTGACGATTTTATATTACGTTTCAACAAAAAATTATTCTAACAACGAATGTGAAAAAGATAAAAACTTTTTACAAAAAGTTATCTTTGATGATAAACAATAAAAATAAATATTTAAATATAAATAAAAATTTAAATATAAATTGATCCTCCAGCTAGAAAATACCTTTATACCAACCATTATACCAACAATATTTAATGAAAATGTTATTTAATAAAATTATATATTATACGAAAAAAAATATTGAAAACGATAGTTTCATAAAGTATACTGTACGATTAAGAAGAAATATTTGAAATAATATTGATACTTTTTACTTTCTCTCCACAAAAAGATTTAACGCGTTTCTAAAGAAACATTAGCTGCGTAACGGTCAATTTCAATGGGCATAAGAGAGACGAAAGACAAGAAAGATCTCATCACAATCTGACGAGAATTAAGCAAGTTATAATCCGATTCATTTTTCACGGCGGTTTTTTATAAATGCGGTGGTAGCGATAGCAAAGCTAGGAAATACATGCACGCGAGTCGAGGTGAGAATCGGGAACGGAAGAAAGATAGCCTTTCAATGGGAGGATACTGACCCCCGCAGCTAACGGAATGCCGATAATGTTTTATGCATTTTTCATCCTCGGGCGACAAGGTAGGAAAGGACCGAGGTAGGAAAGATGGCCGAGGGCAAGGAGTCGGCCGAGCTCCTCGAACTTGGATCACTCGCGCGGACTTGCTCGTCCAAGTTCCTTCTCCCTCGGGGTGGAAAAATCGCATTTCGATGTCGGCGCAACAGCAGGGCTGACGTCAGGTGTCCTTCGATCTCGGCGTCCTGCATTACACACGATCACGGAATGACGACTTGTTCGGGAAATTCCCCTGCCTGTCGCGATAGATGAGATTATCGTGATGGCTCTGCGATTTCATCTCGCGCGCACTATTGCACCGCCCGCGCCACCTCGCCGCCGCGCTGCGCCGCGCCGCGCCTTCATCGTCGACAAATTAATTACGAGAAATAAATCGGAACGTCACGCCGAGCAAGTAATCGATCCGCGAGGGTGAGATGGGTCAGGAATTACGCCACGCTATCGGCGAAGCAACTGCCGATAATGTTTTATGCATCATTCATCCACAACGCTGAAGAGCGGAAGAGACGGATCAGTCGCGATTAATTTCTCGCTCGTCCAACTTTTATCCCTCGGATCTATTCCTGTTGCCCACCGGCTGGATCATACAGGACGCGGTTCGACGCGAAGAACAATTTTTACTTTTTTCCTCTCTCTCTCTCTCTCTCTCTCTCTCTCTCTCTCTCTCTTTTCTCTTAAGTAACGTCTCGTCAATATGGTACTCTCGATGACGAGGATGCCTACGAACGCGAACTCATCGTTGGATCGATAATCTTACATAGATTATACGTTGCGAGGTTTTACGTGACGTAATCAAATACTCAATGTTGGATGCCGAACTCGCCGCACTCATTAACTCGATTTTTAATTATGATTTAATTATGATAATGAAATTTTTATTAGCAAATTATATGTATGTGTGTGAAGTGAAAAAGTATATATCAAAGACGGACTGTACACAGCTTTTACCTTTACAACATCAACATGAAATCGCAAAGATTATTGTTTCATGTTTGTCATTGTTTGTTACTTTAGCTGTTAGCACGAATATTTATGCTGGTGATTAAAATAATATTGGTGATAAATATGAAAAAACCGAATTAACCGTGCACTTGGCTTTACATCGCTCAGTACAAGATATTCATAAAATTATACCATCATAAAAAAAATAGCCGTGAGAAGTAACAGTGTTTAGCATTACTTAACTAACTACAGCAACTTCATTAAATCTTTAAAGAATATTTTTAATGCACATAAAAACATGAAAATTCAATTATCTCGACAAAAGATACGCGATTTAGGCCACTTTTATAATCAAGGCTCATTTCATCATTATTACAAATGCGAATACATCATTGGAATACCTTTCTCTACATTCTATACTGTTTTACTTCGTACATGTTAATTAGCTACGACTTTATGTTTGCGTATTGTAAAATTGAGTATAACAAATCAGCGCATAAAAATTAAGATATCTCATGCGAACATTTTTAAAAAACAAAACCTAGATATTAGAGCCGCCGCGCAGCGCAGTGATATTAGAAAATCGGAGCTCGGTAATGTTTTATGCATCTCTCATTGTCGATTCGAGAGAGGGGAAAAAACAAGGTGACGGTCGAGAGTACTTTGGGGCAGCGCGAAGTTAACTCGCTCGCAGAGAGACCAAAGTTTCCTCCCTTTCGAGACAAGAAAAAAAAACGAGCCATAATTTTGTAGAACTTATAGTCCAATCGGGAGACGAGAAAAATATGGAAATTCATGCACAACAGACTCAACAGAGACGTAGCGAAAGAGACAATAAAGAGCAGATGGGGAACGCGCCGTAAGAGCGCGCGAAAATATTATCGTATTCATAGATATTTAAGGATAATAATAATATGCTATACACTTTCCTCATGCATATTAATTTCTTCACATTTTTGTCGCTATATCTTATTACTACGACAAGTTTCTCAATATGGCTAAAGAAAGGAAGAAAGAGAGAAATATTAAATGTAATTTAGATAATTAAATTTAGTTCAATCTGTTATGCTCGGCATTGAATACGTATCAATATTTCGAATTTAAGAATAAAAGTCACATTGTACATACATAGATTACTAACGGGGATGGAAATACATCGCGTTGCCCCCGAGCAGCGCAGATTCTTTCGCTTCACCATTGATGCCAACACAAATGCCAATTTAGTTTCGCCGTTGCGACGCCGAGGAGAATCGCCGCGGGGAACTTTTGCCTGGAAATGGTGAAAATCGATTGTCTCGCACGCACACGGTGGACGGGCGGAAGGAAAACAACATCTCGGACACGAAACGCGAAGGAATAAAGCATGAATCGCGTTTCAATTTTTCAAGACGAGACCGGCTTTCGGAAGATTTTGCAAAGATGCATGAGGCATCGTGTATTGTATGTCATCGCGAAAATGACAAGCACGAGAACTTGGGTGAAATTTATCGCCGAGATGGGGAAATGGGCCAAGGCGAGAAGAAAAGATCTCGCCGCCGGTATACAAGAGCGTCAAGCGCGTAAATTTAACGGAAAGGCTGGGGCGATATCAAGGTTGTTACATACGCTGTGTACCTGAAATCGTATACTCTTGTCAAATTTTGTTATAGATTTTTTTTAAATGATTTTTCTAGATGAAACATTCAGTAAATATTATTTTTTTGCAACAAATTTGTTAAATTCGTCAAACGTTATGCTTAAATAATGATTGCCGCATGAAACGTGTTTTCGAATAAATCATATTTCAATAGATTTGTTGAAATATACCTGCATGCAACATTTAATTGCTACCAAGTTTTATTTGACAACAAAACAATGCAACGTTATTTGCAAAACTTATGTTATTATTGGGATGTTTCCTATGTCCCAATATTAGCTTTTTCTTGCGTTAGTTACAAATGTAAAAATGTAACGAAGGATCGCAAACAAAACTATATCGTAATATTAATTAAACGCGTAATCATTACGCTAGTTTTTCCCAATTAAAAGGTTTCTGTAGCCGTATTTGTTAAAATTACTCTCTAAGCTGCCAAAAGAATTAATATAATTATATGAAATATTTCAAATAAATCACAGAATACGAAACAAGTGGACGAAAGATATTGCAAACTAAACAAAAATTTAATCTTTTATCTTCATAAATATCAAAAAATTTATAAAAGCATCTGGCTGGTTGGACGACACGACGGCTGAAATTACATAAAATTTTATAATCGGATTACGAAAACGGTAGGCAAACGAAACAAGAAGCGCCGCGCGCCGCTTTCGAAACGAAGCTTTCTGCGCGCGCGACAATCCTGGGGAAAGTGTCGCAACGTTTGAAAGTTAATAAGCAACAATGCACGTTATTTTGTTCCGCTCGCGAAAGGATATCGAAGGCCAAGTTTCAATTTAGATGCTGAGCAGAACTCGCTCGGAATTTCCGGAAGAGCTCGCGGCGCATTAAATTATTTAATTCCAATAAGAGACGGGACTGCCTTCGACGAGCTTCCGTTTTACAAAGGCGACCCATTCGTCCGCCTTGCCGCCGGTTTCCGTTCTCCTCGTCCGCTCGCGTCCGTTCTTTCTCGCACCGTCGATCGTATAATTGTTAATTAACTAAAAGCATCGGAAAAAGACCCTTCTGGCTTCTCGTCATTAACGAAAGTGATCTAAAGACAAACGGGAGTCAACGCGTGTTTACGCTGCAAAATGCATACGACTTGTGACTATAGCTTTCGTGCATTTGCCGACAAAATGCAGGATTCAAAGACTTCCAAGACATATTGAAATACATATATGTGTAATTAAAACGAAATTTCTGAGAAAATTAATTGTACAACAGTATCGAAATTATCATTGTGATAAATACTCGAGTGCATAAACCTTTTATCATCGAGAGAAAATCTAGAGAAAATTCGGAGGAAAGTCGACTTGAAATTAATCAAGATCTTAAAATGTGACGTGGTGGATTTGACGCAGCCCATATAATTCGTGCGGGAAATAATAGATTATTGTTTGTTATATCATACAATACAAGTATGTATGTCAAAATGAATGTAGACCGTCTATCTCCAGTCACAAGAGCGTAAATTCGCCGTCCGGCTATTCGACAGACGAGGCAACGCCATTTTCCGGCCAAACAAAAGCTTTCCCCCCATTTTCGCATTAGTATTTGCGCCAATTGCGGCGCGCGTTCATTACTCAAAACAAAATGTGCGCGGACGTGCGACGTCGCGGACGTGCGGCGAGCGCAACGGCTCGCGAGAACAAAGGTCGCCCTTAATTCCGACTAAATGTCCCGTATGTTAGCGCGTCTCCTCGTCTCGCCTCGCCTCGCCTCGCCTCGCCTCGTCGTCGACATTCGGTCGAAATGGCGTAAATTCATTAAGTCTAATCCGACGCGAGTCTAAACCACGCGTATGGCTGTCGTTACCTCCGCAACGTGTTGTCACACGCGGAAAATTTACGTTTAACGAGCGGCTTACACAATTGAAGACAGAAGACAGAACGGTGACATTAACGTTTCGACCGATAGGGATTAAAACAGTCGGGGGGAAATACGTGCAGCGTGAAATGATAATAAACAAGCAAAGCCCGCGGTATTTGTCCGCCGTGACAAGCGTATTGATAATTCCGAACGGAACACAATTACCTCGATAATTATAATATTTCCCGTTATTTCCTCTTAATCAGCTCAAAATGACATTAATGATGATATCCTGATCACATTTCCCGGCGAATCAGAATTTTCTTTCTTAAACAATGTTATTTAACATCCAGAAAATTATCTCTTTTCACAGTTCATATCGTCCGATATTCAGCGTTATGCGCAACGCCACTCGATTAAGCTAATTAACAAAAAACCGTTGCAAAATAAATACAGCGCGAACTTTGTTATGCATGATATAAAAGAGGGCACATACCGATTCCTCCATTATGCGCCTATAAAATGTTACATATTTTAACCGTAAAATGAATATCGTTATTCATATATACGATATTCATTTTATTTTTTTTTTATTCATAATATTAATTTTTCCATCTTTCTAAGATCTTGAGAACTTGAAAAAAGATGAGGATGGATCGTTTGAAAGAGCTCGCGTTTATGGGTGCGATAATTGGAAGAAGGAAGGCAGTAGGAAGGGATAGAAACGCCAACATATCGATAAAAGTGAAGAGAAGCGGGAGAAGGAAGAGAAAGCAAAGGAACAGAAACAAGACGGACTAATTTCTCGGCAGCGCGGATCGTTAATCGCACCGGAATTAAGAGAACGAGGAGACAGTCGAGATAAAGGCAAGAAGAGAGAGAGAGAGAGAGAGAGGGGGGATACCATAGTCTCGAATGCCACCTGCTCTTTAGGCCAGCCCTCCACTCTCGTTTCGTCCCAACTTACCCTTCCGGCTCGGCTTTATACGAGCCTCCCCGCGGCGGTCTTTGAATTCACGTCGAGGAGAAATTTATATGAAAACTTGACAATGCTCTCGCACGCGGTGTCGCTCTGGTCCCGCCGTCTTTCAAGTCCTTTTTCTCGTCTGCCTGTCCTCGCCGTCTACCATTTCCGCGCACGCATACGCAAAGCATGCAAAAGGGTGGAAAGTGTCCTCGGCCTAGTGTCGGCGGACAAGTATGGCGTTTGGCGCGCGGCTTTTGGAGCGGACACACGACCGCGACTGTGAATTACATTCGTTATTAGAGTTTCCCGTTCCTTTTCCCCCGGTCGCCGCCGCCCGCCCACGATCCTCGGCACTGCACCGCAACGGCGCGCTATTAACGACGAGTAAACTCCGCGAGGACTTTACGGCTTAAAACTTACCGGCCGTTCTCGCAGCCGCGTCCCACTTGTCCGATTTCCGAAATTATGAACGGCGAGATAAGCGTTCTCCAAACTCGCGCGGCTTTTATCTCCCGTTGTCGTAATAGCGAGACGTAAAATTTGGCGCACTTCAAGAAGCTCGCAGGAGAACCCTGTTACGAGAGTTTGGCGAGAAGCCTCGTTACGAGACTCATTTAACGAGAATGCATCTCTTTAGAGAAGACTTTAAGTCTCTTGTCCGACAAGTTTTTGATGCACCTCTTGCAAATTTCTTTTTCTTTCAAATGGAAGAAAGGGGAGAAGAAAATTTTGGACATATCTACTACACCTCTAAGAGACTTTTGTTTTCTTTTTTCTTTTGTATGGTGTTGAATTTAATAAAGTTATTCAACAAATATCTAGACTTTAACCTATTTTTATTCTTCTCTTCTTTAGATTAGGCTACCTTTTGTCTCCATTCTTTCTTTTTTTTCCTAGCTATTCCCTGCATTATCAATTCGCTTGTATATAAATGTGTGATATATAAATGTATGCGAGTGTCCGTGGGTTTGCTAAGCCCAAATGACTGTGCGGATCAGTCATCCCTGCGGGATCTTTCGTATTTCTTCATATTATGATTAGCTTGGATATGAAAAGAAAAGCTACAACCGAAATATCATCACCAGATACGTTCCCAAATGTTTCCTTTTCCCGTTCGAAAACAGAAACCGATGATAAAAGAGAGAGAGAGAGAGAGAGAGAGACTCACAATCAGATATCGATATGCGCAGGCATGACCAATATGTTTCAGAAGTGCATATAATACAATTTGAATCGAAATGTATACCATCAATATATCTCTTTACATTTCGGCTCACAAAAAATTTTACATTTGTCTAAACAATAATCTCTCTACGTGCGTAGAATTTATTATTTAATTTTGTAACAATTTTATTTTTACTTAAAACACAGAATTATGCCTCGACCATTTTTGAAGAGTAAAGACGAAGGCAGGCACTCGTCACAGGCAGTTCAAAGCCGATGTCCTTTACAACAGTTAATACGTTTACGACCTTCTTAGTTCCATTAACCAGACAGGAAGGAATCAGCGATGGCGTTCGCCTTCGGGTTGCCCGGCGTGTACCCAAAGAGCCAACTACGAATCTCGCACTTCACGTCTCTTCGAGAAGTCGAGACCGGACTTAATCGCGTAAGAACACGTCAGATGCGGAAGGACTTCCATTATAGTTTCAGAGTATTACGAGCTGCACGGAGTAAAACAGAGTAAAACAGCACGACTATATAGGATATAGTATAATCGTAACAAGTGGGTACACGTGACATCGCCACATTTTACAATTGCAAATCGAAAAGAGAAATATAGCTAAACATTATTTTTCAAATATGGAAATTTCAAAATCTTTTATTTATATTATACGTCACTTTCATTATTTTGTCGAGTTTCTCGCATACATCAATGTTAAAAAAAAAACTATCAATTTCTGAAAAATATCAATCTATTCCATTATACTTTGACATAGAAATTAATACTTTTGTACAAAATATATGCGAATTATTTTTATGATAAAGTCTTATTTTAATCTTATTTCTCACATTCTCTGCAGGGCGAAAATTAAAGATGAATAAACTTAGTTTTTCTTCCAAACTAGAAAACTTTTACTATATTAAATAGTACTTTACACTGTATCTCTGAAAAATAAAATAAAATTTTTAAATATTTTCAAATACAAGGAAAATTTGATATTTTTAGAGCTGTTGGGGTTTCGTGCTAATGAAAAGAATTTCATTCTAAGAAAAGCACGAGAATAAGTTGAAACGTTGCATCTTTCGTATTTCGTATCCACATAACAGCCTTATGTGCCGTTTCATTTTTAAACGCGCTCAATTAACGCGCTTAATTAATACGTTTATGCTCGCGGTAAAAACTTTTAGCACGGTTATAAAAGTACGTTGAATTCGCTTTTTCGTTAAATTCCGGAGGAGTAGCGCTAAAAGGCGGTCGCCCATTATTACTATCACAAGCGACAATAATTGTCTTTACGTAGCTAGCGCGGTAAAATATGAATTAATTTGTCGGTGATGGCTTGTACAAAAAAATCGAGAATTTGGATTCTCTTTATTACGCCATAAATAAAATTGCGAGAGAAAACTGTCTTCGATTTTGGAGATTGCTTTCAATTTTATTTTTTACATTTATATTTAACGAATAAAGAGAAATTCGTTCATTGTTAAAAGAAAACAAAAATATCTATACTGTAATCATTAAAGTTGATTTGAAATAATGAATTACGAATTTTATCGGAGAACCCCTTTCTCTCTCTCTCTCTCTCTCTCTCTCTCTCTCTCTCTCTCTCTCCGTCAGTTATATGCATAGAAACGCCTCCATAGCTTTCATTTTCATTACCTTCAGACAGCTATTAATTACCCGCAATATCGACAATCGATTCTCACCAAAGTGAAGTCGTGAATAAGAAAACGGAGAAACGACTAAAAATGGAGATCGTGTCCGCTGTTTCGCGCTTCGACGATAACGCGTACCGCCATTTCTTTCACTTGGATAATGCCGACGATAACTTTCGCGGTTTAACTCGTTGAATCTGCCGGCTTCATCCGGCGTTCCTCGCTCTCGTTCAGCTTCTTTCGAGCATCTCGTGAAGCTTCATATCCCTCGCCATTATTATATGCCATAAATACGCTAAAAACTTGGCGCTACCATATTATGAGAAAGGACATGCATGGGATAGAAATTTCATCGATAGTATATAGAGTATCGGAAAGCGGAATACTCTATCAAAATTTGTCTATGCCTCTCCAATTGTTTCTTAGCTTTTTCTATCTACGATAAGAAATATGAGATTATCTTAAACTCCAGTTTTTCACAAATTGTTTTCAATTATTATTGTTTACTTTCATTTTTAATCGTGTTGAATCCAGCCGAAAGTTCACAATTTAGTACGCTTTCCTTAGTTAGCTGTTGAATTTAAGAACTAATTAAATCATCTAAAGTTTAATAAATGACGAAATGATGTTGACGCACACAAATTACGTTTTACTAAAACAACTGCGAAAGCTGCGAAAAAGTTTTCATTTTTATTCTCTTATTATGGACGCTATCAATCGCCGCGTCTCAACGAAAATCCGCGATATGATTTGTTTTGTAACCACGCGAAATCTGATGAGTATCACAAAGTATCGCGAAGGGGTGTGTATACGAAAGTTATGACTTGGTGAGTTGTTTACGACATCTGTAGAAACTGAGAAAATTCCCAGAGGCTCGCCAAGTATCTCAATGCCTTTCGCGACTGTGTTCTACACACTATACGCTATATATACATGTGTGTAGAAAATCCGTAGCCAGGCGTTAACGTGTTTTATGGTGGCCGAAAGGAGAACGAACAAAAGTTTACCGCGCGTTGCCTGCAGAGCGTCGCAGTGACGCCGCGGAGGAGCCTTCCTTTCATCATCCAGCATTCTCCTTCGAGGCTGCACTTCCATCCACGGCGGTTGTATTTTTCCACGGACAAGTTACAACCACCGTGTGCCGTTCGTTTCCACGCTGAATGCGCCACTAGCGTAATGCACTTTCCAAGAGACACTTAAATAGTCGTTAACACGCGCGCGTGTCTAACTTGGACCGGATACTGTTCGTCCGTGTCGAAAAGTCTCACACGCGTGTGTGAGACGAGAGGATTTATATTCCTGCTAGTTACAGAGTTCATATTAGCAATACTTGAGCGAGATTTTGGATAATTTTGCAAACTCCATTACAAACATTACAAACCAATGCAATAAGATCAATGCGTAGCCAAACAACGCAACAAGTTTTTGTCGAATGTATTGTACATACCTATTTAATTATTGTATATTAATCGGAAGAAGCGCATTTGTCTTCAATATGTATACGAGACGAGTATGTCGAGATATATTATTAGTTTTTAATATGTTTTAATATGCAAAAAGGTATAATTTTATAACTCGAAAGAATATTTCATCATATTAATGCGTTGAAATATGTTTAATTAAAACCTCTTGCAATATTCGGTCGCTTTACTTTATTACAATATGTTGCGTTTGACTTTAGCCAGGAAAGTATTAATCTTCCGCAGTGTCGCTTACAACGCACGCGAAATTACAGACAAGTAATTATTTATTTCCACACAAGCGTACACGTCCGCTGGATAGCATCATGTAATCTCCGCGGCGGCTATTAACCAGATTAATTAATTCACCAAGCAAATATCTCGAACCTGTGCGCGATATACTAAATCGACCCAAATGTTCTGGCCGCTTTATGAATGAGATCTTCTGTTTCACAAACTTAATTATCACTTGGCCTTGCAAAATAAACATGCGTCTCAATAGATAGCCTAATAGCTCAATTAATAAGTAAGTTTAATTGTAAGACCAATAGGAAGATGCTTGAAAATGTGTTACTAAAATCATTACTAAAATCAATTTGGAAATTTCAAAATTAAAGATGTAATATTTACAAAGTCTCAGAAAATTTTTCGAAAGATATTGGAAAGCCGCTATGATACCTGCTAAAATAATTCCTCTATTCTTTACAACACGTCCCTGTGTAACGAGATTAATGAGAAGCAAAGAGAATATCGCATAATATCGAATATTGGATTTCTTCTTTCAGACCACGTGCCTAACAGAACTGCCAGACGTGGCGCCTTGCAACGGCACCGTGCGACTACCGCCGCCGTGCGAGGACTCGCCTAGCAGCGGCAGTAGCAAAGATCGCAGAGACGAGAGTCCTCGCAGGAGGTGTCGGCTGTTGGCGCCTGTCTTGCTGCTAGTGGCCGTCCTGCTCCTCGGAGGCCTCTGTCTGCCGTTTCTATTACAATCCGCGCCTGCCACGCACCAGCAGAGGCTGGACGTGATAAGGAGGATTCTCACTGAAGTGCCTCTGATCGACGGGTGAGTGAATTTGTTATCGATGTTACGGTCGATACCTCGCAAATGTCGCAAATCACTGGCTTAAATATAAAGAAAAGGAAACTTTAATATATGTATGTATATGTACATACATATATTAATGTATTAATGTATGAAGTTATTTGAAAAGTTACTCTAAATTTCACAGTCCATACGATCTTGTTTCCAAAGTATACAATCTCATTAGTGTATCGAATAATTATTCCAATCTATTACATATTACATGTTGCACGAATGATATGGATATAATCCCTGGACATTCGAAACCAAATAAATCGCGTTTTGATTCAATCTTGCTTATTAATCTCAAGTAACATTATAATATACAGATCATTATGTATTTCAAATTATTATTAAAGTATATAATGTTTCATAATACTGATACTCGAATAGAAAAAAAAACATCTCATCATTACAATATGTCAAATTTTTAAGTTAATAAAAGATAATTATTCTGCCGAGTATCGCGAGGTAAATAATTGTACGTAATATTTTTTCTATTTCTCAGGCACAACGATTTGCCCTGGAACGTCAGAAAGTTCGTACACAATCAACTTGGCGAAGTCAACCTAAGCAGCGATCTCGGCAGGGTCGACCCTTGGGCCAGATCAGACTGGAGTCACACGGACATCCCTAGATTACGCGCTGGCCTCGTCGGTGCACAGGTAAATTCAACATTCATTAGGTTCTCTGTCCCTTCTCTCCGTCAGCCGTTATTTTCCTTCCGTTTTTTTCTTCTTTTTAGCAAAAGCACACCTATTCCAATATTTTAGTACAGTTTCGTAATTTCTATGTTAATTCGCGTTACGTTATACATTTATCGATCAAAAACAAATTATTTTGTCATAAATCGGATAAATGAGAAACGCTCTCACCAACACGTTATCAAACACGTGAATTATCAGCAATTGAATAAAAATAGAATGTATTAAAGTCCTTTATTTATCGCGTGAGATGATACCGGAATATATATATATTAAATCGGAGACCTTTCCAAATATATTCTCATTAATAAAAAAAATCGTTTTAGAATGATTAAATGAGCTTCGATTCCATTTTTGATGCCAATGGTAAAAGGATCAACGTCGATTCAGTTTTGTGATACGAGGTTTCGACGCGTTACACGCCAAAATTATTTTGATGCAGCGAATTTACGCCTGTCACTGTACTAAGAATAATATACAATTGCGGTCAATTAGATATCAAAGGAAGCAATCCAACTTAAACAAAGACGCTCGGCACGACGCGACGTGCGTTTCCGAATATGAGTCAGGGCGACCTTATCGATAACCAGAGCAGGCAGAGACCCGTCATTGGCGTAGAAACGTGCAATTCCAATCGGACTCGTACGTAAAAGCCTCCAATTATCGAAACATATTATTCGAATGGAATAACTATGTGTGGGATTGTAGTCGAATGGCGGTACTCGCGTTGTTGCTAAAGCGCCCGTGCAGTTTGCAAACAATTCCAATTCATTATCGGTTCTATCTGCAGCTATTCGTTGTAACGGATCGGCATTGGTCGGTACACCACCTGTCTACTCTGTAATTCTACTCGACTAGGCGGGCGCGCACAATCCAATCGGATCGTGCCAAACGATGAGTCGAAATGCCTAACGATGCCTAACGATGATTTGCACGCAAAGGATAAAATAGAAAATTTACTTGCGCACAATGCCACTTGACGTAACGCTGATCAGCGACTAACTAATGGCACTACACAAACCGTTCATCGAGAATCATGCCCACGGTCGATGCGCGCGGCGATTCGTAGTGATTCGCCTCGATTCACATCTCGACGAATCGAGTATCGCTCTTGTAACGATGGAGATGGTCGTAAAGCACCGTAAACGCTTAATCGATCGTGATTTCAATGAGAAATGACCTCTAAGAATCATGTCGACATGTCAAACTGAAAGTCGCCATAAAAATCGTCGTTATTAAGACCTCTCGCGAAATCCGAGACCCGGTGTCTGGCCACACGTCGTTTCTCTCAATCGCCGGTCTTGTATCTCGATAAGTTACGATCGTCGAAGCGGGTCAACAAGTGAGCACTAACTCTTATCGGAACCAAGGATCCTGTCTGTTCGATCCCGCCGTCTCTTGCCGTCTTGCCGAGATATTGGCAATCGACAGATACAGACGGAGGAAGGAAGCATCATCTACTTCGAGCCTTCATCGCCGCGTCCACGAGGTATCCCGAAAGAGATATACACCGGCAACGAAAATTGATTTTCGGTATATCGAGAAACACATTTTAGAGCCAGTTTCCCGAAAATTTCGCCCGAAAGCCGTATACCTTCGCTCCGTGTAAATCTCAGTATAGTATATAATTTTTAAATTGTTAATATATATATATATATATATATATAAAATTGTCTTCCAATAGATTTAACTCTTAAAACGTATTACAAATTAAAAAACGGTTAGTAACGATTTCTCATTTATATTTGCGAAATATTGATTGCTCGTTTATCTGGCGATACGTGATTAAAAAAGAAGGCGAAACTGTGTATATTCAGTGATATGCCAATAATAGTCAATGTATAGAATTCGTTGCGGTACTCGAGCGGCAGAAAATAGGTTCCTTTGATCCTCAGCAACTACTCTCAATTTTTAATCCAATCTGGCAAGACTACCTTTGAAAACTTCAATTAACCGATAAAATGCTGATAGAATCATATTACAGCTTCAAGCGGGAAAAGATCAATTGTCGAAAGCAATGTTATCTTTATTTGTTACGTAATTTATCATATGAGACATTGACTTCTATTTTCTATTAATTTTATACGATTTAAAAAAATCAAGATTCTATACGTGCTCGTGTCAAATGTTACATTTAATGTTAATAAACATTTAATATCAAAGATCAATATATTTAAATATAGTAATAAAGTAGGCCAAATGTGTAGCAATTTATTAAGAGTTTATTATTTATTATTCTTACTATTATTATAAACTACCTTTATTATTATAAATTATTAAGTCACTATAAACTGCCAGCTTTTTCTTACATGTGTATGCGTAAAATATTTCTAAAGAAATTTTACAAGCATCCAAGTACTTAACTTAAAAAATCTGTATTAAAATGAAACACACAATTAGTGGCTAGAATACAAGAACACATACGATGGTATTTTAATGTTGAAAACGAGCCAATAATAGAAAATGCAAAATATCCGTCTATCATCGACAACGAATGATTTGATTAGTGGAATAATTGTGTACGGTTTTTTGTTTTGAATCATTTCAACGCAAAAATTAGATATTTCTGTTTGGCTGTAAACGAGCGTTACGATATTTATTCTACAAATAAGTTTTTCATCGGATTGAAAAGAGCAATAAGCGACGTAAAAGCGAGTCATAAAGGCTCGTAAATGATCTAAATTAATCCGTTGCTATTATTGGCGTATTTCCGATGCTGCATAATTTATCTATATCGGAAAATTTCATGGATAAATGAAATGGCGTTTGTACCCGATTCGATATTTATAACCTGTTACTCGCTTCGAAGCAACACATTACAGTGTGTTAGTCCATAAATTTTATATCCCCGATATAATTCGCGCGATCAAATACAGAGCATCCTTATTCTTTTATAGTTCGTTGTAATCCTCATTAATCAGGCGACAAGGGGATAAAGTAGACGTGTAAACGAACGCGATCGAGACTATCAAGAGAGAGCGCGCGCGAGAATTTCATTCCAGTTTTGCCGATTTACGTCAAATCCAATCTCCGGGGACACTGCATTTATTACTGACCGTGAACCCTTTTAATCCTGACAATTTATTAATCGCGTCGATAGACGGACAAGTGGTCGCGTGTCATTCTCCTAATAATAAGAAAGGATTTATAAATCAGTTTTTTCAGGCTCTTTTTATTAATTATATAAAATACATATATTAATCGACTGCTTAAGATTATTTACAATTACCTATCAGAAGCACCTATCAGAAAATAATTAAGTATTTCACGTTTAATAAACTATAACAATACATCGATAAAATAAAAGAATACATCTATTTGAAATTTAGTTGTTGAAATATCTATAAATATATATATTACAATAAATATCTTTTTATATGTATAAGTATATATTTTATACTTTCTATTGGAAGATGTTTTTTTATTATTATTAATGATATATGTTTTTACTTTTTGCGGTCTAAAAAGAAAAATGTAATCGTAAAGGGAGAATATTTTTTCTAAACAAAATATTGTTGGAGCATTTTTCAACTAAAGCGTTTTCGGTAATCAAGTACTTTTTTATCTCTTCACGCACACTTTTAATTAGAATTAGAATTTTAAAGAGCAATTCTCTGAAATAAATATGATAAGCGATCGGATGCTGATTATTTAATCGCTCAATGAGCTGATATATCCCGACAACGCCGAGAGGAGCTTCGCACCTCGGTCTGCGGCTATATTTGCGATTAGCTGACCTCTTCCTCTCATCTCCGTCATCGATACGAGCGTCGCGCCCGTTTACTCTTGGCCCGCGGAGGATATTAATGGTCCTCTGGGCACGTTCCATGACAGAGGCAAGCTAATTTCGATCTGGATCAATGGCGACGCCATAATCAGCAAAGCCCTCGGCAGAGCCATTCACTTAGGCCGAGGCTGCTGGCGGCAATCGTGGCGCTAATATGTCGCTATAGAATCGCCAATACCTAAACTCTCCCCCCCCCCCCTCCGCCCTTCCGCTTTCTATCTTCATTCTCGCATCTCCTCGCATCCTGACTGCGCGTATGACCGTTCGCATTCACCGCGTGTCCCATCATCGGACCGCGCCTTCGAGATTAAGCCAGAAATTAGATCGTGCCCGAATGAGTGGCCGCTTGACGAGGACGGATCGCACGACGAGAAATTATCTAGGAATTTTCGATCTCGTGTGGAAGAAGAGCGTATCACGCGGAGCGACGTCGAGTAGTAAAGTAAGAGCTTGATCCGACCGTACTTTAACTGAACGTTAAATAGTCCGGGCAGTTATAGGATTCTCTCTGTTAGTGCACACCATTTATAATTACAATTATAATGACACTTAGCAAGATATAAACGTGAAAGTATAATGATTTATCCTTTCACTTATTTTTTTTTTCTGTTACTTCATTACGTTACTTAATACGTTCAATCGAAATATTTATTTATTCAAAAGGACATTTCTCAGTTCCGAATAAACTTAATCGCGTTTATTCGAACGCGATAAATCCACGATAACGAGTTATGATTCTTGTATGTGTACAAGTTTCATTCGCCCAAGGCTCGATAGCGAGGCATACCGAGCGATTAGTCATAATGGGCCGGCTCGTATAATAGTCCGAAGTCAGGAGCCCACGTACTCATTACGTATTCTACCTAGCTTGTGCTGCAGTCGAAACTTGGACAAGTTTGCACCGACACTATTTGAATGTCGAAAGAAGGGTGGGGGTTAGTTTGGCGTACTTGGTAACGGTACTGCCAGTGTCAATGGGCCGGTAAGGTCGAAGGGGAAACTTTAGGCTTCGATTATCAAGGCGCTAATTACGTCGCGCGCCTCGCGTCGAGCTCAACTTGTATTAAAATTTCTCATTCAACCGGTGCCAACGATAAATATAGCCTAATATAAATTTAGAAAAACATCTGGAAATTTCTAAGGAAAAAGCCGGAGAATTAATTTGAATAAACGTTCCTGTGTTTGGCTTTCTTTACATTATCGCGAATGTTTTGCACAAATGTATTCAAAGTTTTGTAATTTGTATTCAAAATTCTGGAAAAATCATTGAAGATGAGGTCTAAACACGAGCTATTATAATAAACACATTTACAATCAATATAGAACGCTTGTTCACGAGTTGTATCAATCATTGGAATTTGCTTTTTATTTTTCTGTAAATAAATGAATATAATAACATACTTTTACTAAATTATTATTTTGAAGATTAAGAAATAAATCGCTTGTAAACACAACTATACTGACATAAAAAAGATTCGAGTAAAGAAACTGCAATGTTTTCAAAGGTTTTTAATTAAATAAGAAAATTTCTTTTCATTTGATAGCGTGTGAGTTTCTTCATTTTTAAGCATTTTTATCATGTAATGCCAAATTACAGATGTAAAATCTTGCCGCTAATTTAAAACATTCCGGTAAGATCAAAGATTTCGTTTCCGCCATACTGCGCGATCATTGAAATCGTTCGTCCTCATCCTATCCCAGTTCCCAATTGTCTCCTTACGATTTAATCTTTTTGCGCCTCGGTCAGTCAATAAAAATGTAACGCAAACATTCTTTCCCCTGGGAATTATTACAGCATCGATAAACTGTTGATTATTATTAACATCCTTCTTATTATTAATTCCCTCGTTCGCGCAACTTGTGGCGGATTAATCACGAATCATTCGCACTTCGTTATCGAAACATTGTTGCCAATTTACGAAGAATTAGTAAGTGACTTAATTAAAAACTTTGCGATTTTATTATTGATGGTATTCACCTTTCCCGGATGGAATTTTAAACATCAGAAAAGTTCGATGCGATCGTTCAAGAAGAAGAGGCTGCTTTACGATTAAATGCACTTAAACTGCAAAGTATCATGCTTCGCTGTAAGACAAGTTTATAATCTTATATAACAACTATTCGTTCCCAATGAAATGCTTAATGCTTAAATAATTTGTTAAGGTCTCGACTCTCACGCGAAAAAGATAAATTTATTTCATTATTTATGGTATTCTATATTATATTATATTAATGCTATTCTTTGAATTATTTAGAAGAGCAATTGTGGAAAAATTGAATCAGACTCTGAAAATTGTTACCCTTGAAATTAGCAATCAAAAACTGAACTAATCAGAGTAAACGGTTTGATTAAAGATGTCGATCCATCAATATCGGATTACAGGAACGAGAATGACAACCGACCTGTCACTTGTCCCTCTTGTTACCTGTCCTTCATCTGAATTCATATAACTACTACCTATGGTTATATACGTTTGCTTGTCCGCTGTTGCTACATTGCATTCCATTTATCGAAACTTTAAATATGCTAAATATTCTATTATTCCTTTAAATTCTATTATATTTCGAAGCCACAGTTAAATTAAATTCTTGTGATTATTAGCACGAGATTAATTCGTTTATACCAAAAGTTTCACACAATCTATGATGAATATAGCAATGTATTATTAAGTTTTAATTAGTTCCAGTAATTTGATTATTAACAAAATAAATTTTAAAATCATTTCGTATATCGACGTTTGTAACAAATCTATTTGCACCAAAAAAAAAATGAAAAATCGATCAAGTATCGAAGTTGCGCGATACAATGATGATATCAACCGAATAGCAGATGTCGATATGTCAATCACTTTTGAAAATCGTCAGAATTTAGTCTATGTCGTTATTCACCTTTGGTTTCTACGCGAAGGCACTTGAATTATGAAGATCGTTTATCTTTGATAAACAATGTTTTTCAAGCGAAATATCATTCATTGTCAACTACATCGATTATAAGATATTGCAACTTTTGACGAATAACTATGGATAACAATAACTAATGTCGCTAATTATCTATTTAGTAAATTTTCAATTTTCATACAATATTAAATACTACACAGTTTTAATTTTTTAAATAAATATTTTCTACATTAAAAAATTTTTTGTTATATTTTTTTGTGTGTGAAATATAGTAGATATAGTAAATAGTAAAAATGAAGAAATTCATAAAGTCTAAATAAATTATTTATAGAGAGCTTAAAAATCAAATTATCGCATTGTACGTTATATTGCACAATTCAATTTAATATCTAGCATCAAGTGTCAAAAACGCTAGCCATCGCTGATGGCGATCGAAAGTTCACGCTGCGAGCTTTCTTTCAGCTCGTTGTCAATCGTCGACCGCGCATGTTTATCACGATTTGCGAGGGGGGCATCGTAACCGATTGGGAGATGCGAAGTTTTACGAAAGTCAGTGGTAGAGCGGCGACAGGTGTCGATACGTCAATCAATTGGATCGGATCGATAGGATTCGGCATACGCGTCTACGTTCTCGGCCGCGGAGGAACGCGGAGCGCGGTATGAGGAAGGTGGGAAGGACGGGAAACGTGGTCGTTATTACGAGAGGGGTATTATATCGGCGTGCAGTGCTGATGCACGCAGGACTGGTTTACGCGGGTCCATTTATAGCGAACGCATGGCGCTACGTCGGTGCACCACTATCATAATTAGGTCATATTGGATAATAGCGCTGCACCTGGCCATTCCGCGGGTACAGACCTCCCGTATTCCCCGATGGTATTCCCGAAAAGATGCATACCTCATCATCGAGGAGGTTGCGCCTCGCTTAATTTGCATTCATAGCATAGAGGATGGCTAATTAGACGGTGAAATTGAGAGGAAATTAAATTCCTCGGAGGACAAGGTCGATATTTAATTTTATGACGGACTTTGTTGCGTTTTACATCTCTCTACGTCCCGTAGAAAAACCCATCCTTTAATACACATGCGCGCGCGATATTGACATTACATTGCGTATGTGTATTATATTTCAATTTGTTTGACTTCAATTTAACGAGGAAACACAGTACGACAGTTTGCCAACGTTTCCGATTAATTGTTCGCTATGATGATTAATCGAATACTATGACCACACCATATGGTAATCAGTGCGAGTCTAGTAAGTAAATAACGTTGATTTGCGATGAAAACTAATTTTAAAATTAATTTTAAGATACCTTCAAATATAGGAATAAAATATAGGAATAAAATATTATCCATGAATGTTTCATAAATGAACAAAACAACGTTGCTCGTATAAAAAGCCATTTTATTTGGACTATCTCAAATTCAGAGGTGCCATTATCAGCGACGTGACCAAGTGCATTTCTTCTTCTTCTTCTTCTTCTCTCTCTCTCTCTCTCTCTCTCTCTCTCTCTCTCTCTCTCTCTCTCTCTCTCTCTCTTCCTCCCTCTCTCTTTCTCATTCATGGAAACTGATCGAAACTACCGGTTATTTTTCCATTGTTCTTTCTATTTCCGGATCGTAAGGCTGCACCGCGCTAATAACGAACGTATTTTCGCGCGTGCCGTTCGTAAAGAATATTATTGATTGTCCGGGCTTTCTGCCAAAAAGTTCATTTCCGGCATCGCACGCAGAAAATGATTTACGTTGATCATTTTCGGACCCGATTGGGTACGAACATCAGAAAGGACGCGAGATCTTTCTTGAACGCGAAATGGTCCGATCTCGTTATACATATAAGCGTATATACGGAATAATAGCGACAAAAAAATTTTCCCCTTGTTCACCCGATGCTGAAACGAGAAAGAGAGGAGTCTTCTCGTCGCTATTATTTCTCCTGCCTATGCAACCGGAGCGAGCCAAATCGTTGTTTACCCCGATCTGTAACTTGGCACCGGAGCCATTCGCTTTAAGATCGCAAATAAAATTTCGCGTGTTGGTGAAATTCGATTTTCAATTCTTTCCGTTGGGAGATATAATAAGGCTCTAGACGGGACACAAGAAATATGGCGACTCAGAATTTCTAATTCTTTTCTGATAATAAAAGTACCCGACCCCGAATCTCGCGAAAGACAGAAAACACTAAAT
Organism: Tetramorium alpestre; assembly: GCA_021460005.1. NCBI lineage: Eukaryota > Metazoa > Arthropoda > Insecta > Hymenoptera > Formicidae > Tetramorium > Tetramorium alpestre. The sequence goes on along the minus strand of JAJVSH010000033.1, from coordinate 241,851 downwards.
TTATTTATTTTTCTCTCGTTCGATACGNATTACTATCCATATCAACTGGTATTCATTTATAATTCTTGTGAACCAACTCTTTCGAAATAGCTCAAAGTAGATCGCAAAACATACGTTTCAATAGCGAAAACTTTTCTCGAAAGAAAAATCGGTTTGCTTTCTTACAGTAGTGGACTATTATTCGTACGAGCATTCGTTCAAGTAGACAATATATCGTGCGAGATTTCTACAGAAAATCAGGTATGCGCATGGAATTCGACAATACGAGGCGGATAGAGTCTACGTTTCAATTCCTGGACGGTAATTCAGAACGGGTAAACATCGTCGAAAGGGTAGGTTAGCAAAAAGAGATGGCAGTTTCCGCTATCCCGAAATTTCCGCCGCGGCTTTCATCCCCGACATCTGCCTCTCTGCAAATTTATTTATGCCAGCTCGCTACCTTCTTGTCGGTTATGAGAACTAGCCTTTCACCCGCTGAGACATCGCTTACGAAACGACCCAACTTGTAGAAATAATCAAAGCAGCATGATACGCGCGACATATGGAGAAGAAAGGTTCTCAACAAATATACGCTTTATTTGTGCAATGTAAAGCAAAATTCAGGGATTAATCTACTTTTCCATTTCTCTAAAATAACTCTATATAAAAAAATCTAAAAATTTTTCATGTGTGAAAACTCAATTAAACCGTCGCTTTTATTCTCTTCGCAAATCTATAATTGTAATTATATTCATTCGAGTGTGTAATTGATACTCGTATAATCAATTAATTTCTAAATGTTTTTATAAAAATCACACATTGTAACTAACAACAATTCGAAAAATTGTTACATGTATTTATATATTATACATATAACAATATTTCGAAACAATTCGTCCAATTTCGAGCCGCTACATAATTCGAGATTATTATAACAATAATTTGGTAATAGTCATGATTAAAACCATTCGTGTGAAGCTCGTTAAATCTATCTAAATTATTTTGTATGCAAAATATATCGGATAAACGATAAATTTTATTTTACATATGCAGTTCGTGAAATTTAAATATACCTACCTATTATAATTTACCTCGCCAAAGAACACAGTTGTACAATTCAAGTTTGCAATCTAAATTCCGGTTCTACTCTCGGATATCCGATTCATAATTCATCTCCATCTCCGTAGCGTAATTTATAAGACGGCATGTATATATTATCGTTTTACACAAAATGAACTAAGCGGCCTTGTGTTTGCGCGATCTCGCAGCGCGGATGGAAATCCGAAATTAGCGGAATCACCGTATGCGGAAACACGCGCGCGCGATTGCTCATTCGCACTCGGACGTTTATTGACCAAATACAAAATTAGAAGTCGCTATTAGATGCCTACATATAATCTCCGCATGTCAAATATTTCAACCTTTATTTTTATACATGATGTATGAATAAATTAGAAAATTTACAAAGTTTATCGAACCTATAACGTCAATTATTTCTGCATTCGATGTTACATGTATACATCGCAAAAATTACTTCATATGAAACAAATAAAAACAAAATATATACTGCATGTATAAATATTGCATCACATATTTTAAAATATTGTAATTTAATATCAGAAGCGGCGCATTCGTGGCACTGAATGGACTTTCCTTTCAATATCGAAAAATTCAGCTTTCTCTTCAGCATCGCAAAATTGCACTTTCTTCCTGGTATCGAAAAATTGCGCTTTCTTGTAGCGTCGGAAAACGTACTACAATGTCTGTTCGTCCGAATACCGTGCGCATCAAGCACGATAGACTCGTCAGTACATCAAGCACAGATGCATCCAACAGACAATGTATTGTATGCAAGAATAGAACTGCTATGTAGAAAGAGATATAAATTTAAAATATTTCAGTTAATATTGAAAAAAAGTTATTTTATTGTAAATATGCAAAATATTCTTATTAAATCAATATCGGTTACTTTTAATAATATAGAATAAAGAGTCTAGCTATTGTCAACAACCCTGAAGTAGAAATAAAAAGTATCGTTGATATGTTCTAATATTCCTCTGTCCATGTCTCTACAGGAAATTGGTATATCAAATTATAATATCGTATTCCACGACCAAAAGAAAAATAAATAAATGGATCGGTTAAAAATTGGATACACGTATATCCTCGAAATACGATTCAATTAATACGATTTTAATAGGTTTATTAAATGTCCTATAAATCTTGAAATCTTATCGAAAGAAATGACAATAATATCATTGATTATTATTACATCATTACGTGCTCAAAGAGACGGGAATTACACGAGAGATGTACATTTTCCTTCCATCTATCCAAACTCACGTCATCTCGCGACAAATCGGGCAATATTTCTCCATTCAGTTCTTTTTCTAAATTTATCACGTATATACGTACATCGTAATCTTTTGAAATATAAAAAACACTCGTTGTCGTATTATTACTAACGGAGCCTTCCAACACCTCTCCGTTTCACAACTTCACGATATAGTTCGCCTTGTGTCGTTGCGCCTTGTGTGCCTTGGCAGCGTGATTTTTATAGTGCTACGATACACAAACACGATTCTAGCCATCGAGAGCTCGACGCTGCGAGAAAGGAGGAGCGTTTGATATACGATATGAATGATTCGCGTTCAATTATACGAGCGGGAAAGAGCGAGCAATAGATAAAGCCGAGAGCGCTCGTTGCGACGATAATAATCGCTCGTTCGCTTCAGCGAGAGATTCTGCGTTTTACGCGATTATGTCTTTTTATGGAGAGCGCAGGATGTCATTCCGTAAAAGTCAATGCCGCGACGTAAAGACATAAAAGCGTGATCGTAAAATCCACATGCGACTCTCTGAATTCTTTGAAAAATTCCCTCAAAATTTTGTAAATTCGGATATAAGGATAACAAATTAAACTAAATTTCAGCAAAAAGTTTGACGACGTTCGGTGCGTGTAATAAATAAAATGCATAGAAACAATCTCGTCGCAATTTGTATTTGTCACGACGCCAACTAATCTGCTGGTTTACAGAAAACATTAACCGTTTATCAATCACAAAGTTTCTGATTCGACGTAATAACACAGAACGGCTTTTTTTTTCTCTTTCAATACCAAATAACGTCTAACAGAAGTACGTACAGAGCCAATGGAAGAAATACGGAAGAAAGTCGATTCCTTCGAGTGCTTGACGAGATGAAAGAGACAAAAGGTAATAGCGCTCATCGCGATTCGTCGTACGGCAGTAATGTCGAATGAAACGCGGTTGCGCCATAATCAGATTCGTTTGCAGCGGCGTATCATTTGACCCCTAGCTCCCGCATCTTTTCAATCCCCTGTCGTCCTTCTTTCATCCCGCACGCGCGGAACGGTTTTGCGTTTCATTTCCCTATCAACGTTCAACTCGCGCTATTCTAACAAATTGACGGCGGAATTTTATCGACGACGATGGGACTGAGCTTTGAATTTTTTTTCCCCTCGGAATCAAATAGTACGAAGCGTAAATGTAGACAGCTTGAAAGGAGAATATATCCAAGGAAGAGAGAATTTGCAAAGATGGGAAAATTTATGCTAGAAATGCGCGCGCGCGCGCGAGGGAAAGAAAGATGAATCTCAAGTGTTGCGCTTAGTTTTGGTAAAGCAGAAATAAGAAATATCATAAAACTTCGGATGTGAGAACTCTTTACATTTTTCAGAGAAATAAATGTGTGTTGAACGCTCTGAGATAAACAAATTTCACGTAAAATTTTTTTATTCTGCAGCAATATATCACATATTTACGTTGCATTACCTCGCCCGTTTTATTAATTAATAACTTTATATTATATTTTATATTATATTTTAAAACGTAAGACTCGTGCTATTATTAATAGTTTTTTAAAAATTGCACTTAATATAAAGTCTTTGAAAAACTACTTTAACCGCAAAAGAATTTTAGAATCTTAAACCAGAAGAAGAATGAAAAGTAGAAGCAAATTTTTTATAACATTTAACAAACACAAGCGTGTTGCAAGATATTTAAGTGTTATAGAAAGTCCGTTTACAAAGAGTCGAGCAAACAGTTAGTAGTTACGATTAAATGCAAATGGATTGATTGGATTTGATAAATATTGAGAGATTTATGTTTTGAGAATTATGTTTACATGTTATTAGAAAGAGTTATCGAAGCACATTATAAGTTTAGGATATCCTCGAGTTAATCCTCGAGTGATAACGTTCCGACAAAGCTATTGCAAATTACATGGATCACTATATTGTGTGTGCGACGTGTCTACTATGTTAACATACTACAGAGTGGACTAACATGCATAATCGACGCATATAATCAATCTTCATTCCATACATGATTCCAATGCACAGTCTAATTAACCCTTCTGCAGTATATCTCTAATTGACTGCAAACTCACTTTTATATTACTTTCTCGATAGAATATGGAAACATAGTAGTTAATATACATAATATACATATGTGTACATGATGTACAATGATAAGGATAATATAAGTAAGGATATTTTTTAATTAAAGTCCTAGTAATTAATTATATTTAATACCGATGATTCTTTCAGCTTAATTTAAAATATGATATGTATAATATGATACAAAAAAATTGAGTAATTTAAAAATTAAATATTTGTCGAATCGTTTCAAAAATTAAATTGTTATAAATGCCGCGCGATACGCTGACAATCGAAAGCCACGACAAAGGAAGAAAGCTAAAGAAAGCCAAACGTAAGCCCGAGACACACAAGGCAAGCAATCGGATTTGGAATTCTGGGCGCGTTATGAAACGGTTGCGAAAGCTTCTATTTCTCTTTCTAGTAAACTCCACCGGAGATACTGGCGGCTTCTAATTCAATTATCGAAACAATCCCGATGAAAGGCGCGACCATTGTCGCCGACGAGAAGCGGGCGCGTCCGTGAAATTCAATTTTTTAGTTTCCCCAGGCTGTTCTTGTCCTTTCGCTCTCTTCTGAGCTCGGATAAATATTAAGATCCGGTAAAAGAAAACTCGGTCCGCGTTGCGCTCTCCGACCCGTTTGTAAATCGAATTGAAAACGACTAAGTGAAACCTCGCGACAAAAGGGCTAACTAAAATGAACCGAGTGCACGTAACAAGAGAACGTGGCCGGTATTCTCTTTCTCTTTATTTGGCGACGCGTTCGGCGCTAACTATTACTCGAGCGTAATAACGATTTTTATCGATCCGAAAGAAAGATTGAGTTTTTAATATGATGCGATGGATACCCATGTTTTATCATTAAAGTATATCTTTTACATCGCGCTAAAATTAAGATTTTATGATTACGCTCGGGTAATCTCTTGCCTGCTGTCGTCTTGCCGGATAAATAAGAGTGTTTTTATTTAAAAAGTAAATTCGAAACATGACAATCTTCTCTTTGCATTCTTTGGCGTACTCTGGACTCTGATATGAGAATATGAGAATGAAAATGAGAAAGAACAAGATAATCACACGAGTGAAAACAATAATTGGATTTACGATTATAGTGGAAGAGGAAAATCTTTCTCTCTCTCTCTCTCTCTCTCTCTCTCTCTCTCTCTCTCTCTCTCTCTCTCTCTCATTCTTATTTTTATATTCTTATTTTTCATATCTCGAAGATCTAATCTAATAATTCTTTGATACTACGTAGGAGTAATCAAAGATGTACAAAAGAAGAAGAAGAAGGGAATAAGGTTTGTAACGTTCCTAAAAGTAAATTAAAAAAGTAAACAAGCAATTTCGCCATTAATTTGTAACACAAAAGGAAAAGTGCGTTCGCACAAAGAAACTAGTGGGAGATGAAAATGTAGAACAACGACGAGGGTGGTAGGGAAATGTTGCGAGTTCCGGGCGCCATTATTTTCCAAGATGGAACAAAACGCGGCGGTGTAAAAAGAACAGGCGCCATTTGCGTATCAATTTCAGGAGCGCGGTTTTTTTTTCCATATAAAAAGTGACACACGCTTTTGAACCATTAATATTTATCAAACAACAATGCGCCATCTAGAGCGTATCGATCCGCACCGTCGAGTCCCTTCCAGATATACGCGTTGACGTTACGCAATATAAATTTTACGCACAACCGTACGCGTTACAGGACAACTCCGTCGCGTCGTGCCCGTCAGCTATGATTTACTGCGCGATCTACGCGCGATTTATTTAGCAATTTTACGACTGGCAACAATATAAATAACGCACTATAGTCGCGTAAGCTCTGTGACAAATCCATCGAGGATTAAGCCGGAGTTGGTCCTTAATGGCGAGCCCAAGCACGGCGATAAGCACGTCCATACGAACTTGGTTGCCCCTGAGTGCTCGTCCACGGCGAAAAGCTTGCTCAGAAAATGGAGGGAGAGGGGAAACTCGGAAACTGAATACGGAATCGTTTCCCTCTCCCTCTCCCATCTCTCGCCTCCACTGCAAAACTCTCTCGACGAAAACGCGGAGAAGCTGTAACTATACCGAGAAAGACTCGACGTCCCCATCCTTTCGTTGTAAATCAATATTACTAATGTAAGCGCTAGTAACGCGTGTCCGTTCAAGAACGATTCTTTGTAGCGAAAGTGTACGGTAGATGTAGACTTTAAGTGCGACTCTCTCAGTGACTGTTCGTGAGCTGCGAGAGCTATCACCGGATAGTAAAACACACTCGATAGTTTTATTCTTTGAGAATGATTTTCGATGGATGTTCGCTTGAGGGTTTCACCCTCCGAGATAACTTTCAATAATAAAACCTACGATCTTGATAGTGTCGCACGATCTGTGAGTGCGATAACAAAAACTCACAAAGTTGAAAGTTATTCCATGTGAGATTGATTTTTTGCAAATACTTATTTTAAGCCCGCAACGCTTACGATCGCGCATTAGTGAAATCTCGTCACTCTTAAAAGCGTGTCACGTGAGACACGCTTATAAGCAAAATAATGCTTTATATCTCGAACGGTGCACGTTCGATAAGTATATCTCTTGATTAGAGATGATAAAGAACTCGATTAAAAAAACTCGCGAAACGATTACTAATGTAAAATATCGTTAAGATATTCGATATTATATCACAATTCGATATTACAAAAACGTCACATTAAATTGTTTTTAATTTTTAACATATGGAATCATTTCAATTTCAAACATTTAATTTAAACTTAATAATACTCTGATACTAACATATAATATGTAAATATTTCGCTTTTCAATCTTCATCTTATCCATATTTATATTTATTATATCTGATATAATATATTTTTCGCTCTGAATCCATATTACTCCAAATTTAAATTAAAAATAATATCACTCTCACCAAGACGCGGCAGCGGAGTTGTAGTACACTGTTGATCTGTAAGATATAAATATATTCAGGTTAGAACAGCCAAAACCAAAAATAAACGATGATTGCATCAAAATTCCTATATATTCTTCATGTAAATATTTAGAGATTTAAAGATATCTAAAAAGAATATATTTCTTAAGCACTTTTCTAAACTTTAATAAAATTTCATGAGTAAGAGTATAAATCTTTATAAATAATCCAAAGAATTATATATGTTAAAAATTTTTTAAATGTTACATTAATTATTTTACGGAAAAAGTATTGTCTCTTAAAATAATGAAAAATATTTCATATGCATCGTACTACACATCAAGTAATATAAAAACATTAATATCCGAATGATCGGTAAATAAAATTAATTTTTCAACGTATAATATGTAACAAGTAAATAATAAATTTTACTCACCCCTTGGTTGCTTCGCCGTCGCCAGATGCTTCCCCGAGCATCTTCCATGTTTCTCCATTACTGATTTTTCATAGCACAACACCGTCACTCGCGAAACACATTTTAACAATTTAACACAATTATAATAACAATATTATAATACAATACAATAACAAACATTCTACGAAACTGCGATTTGCTCACGATATTTTGCAAAGGGTAGTGAATAAACTTCAAACGGCAGAGGATTTTAACACATTACGACTCGAAATCGACTCGAAACTCGTTTCGTAGATGTGACGGCTTAATAACCGAAAAATTCATAAATAAAATTGGCACGTTTATCCCGATTCTGCGGAATGTAACGCGAATTGAGTTAGTAGCTAATCAAAAAACGCAATGAATTGTTTGAAAATATATAACGCCAAATTCCAGCATTATATGCGCGATACAATTTGATCGCGAAAATCGCGGCTATACTTATACCGAACAAATTGTATTAACGCTGGCGGAAAGAGTGAGAACAAAAATGTATTCTTTATTAAAATCTATTCTAATCCGCGGGCATTGCTAAAAAGACAATCGTTCTAAAACTATCGCGACGAAATGAAATAGTTCTGAATCTCATACCCTGTTCACCAGGTGTATGATACTGAATCGCGTGAAATATTCACTTGGCCGTCATATTCATGAATAGCTTAGACACAAGAATCACGTGCGAGATGGTAATCGTTTATTATACGAAGCAATCACGTTTTGCGTTTCTCAGCATTCGCCACGATCGGTTTCAGTGAAATATTACGACGGTACATAGAGCGGCAGCTCGCACGTGTCGCCTGCTCGAGCCTCGGCACGCGAATGATAGCGCGCGACAACCTTGCGTAAAAGCACGCCCCGCGTATACGATAAGCTCGCTGTCGTAGGTATACCAAACAAAACAGTCCAATTTGCTCTCGCTTCTATGAAACATAATGTAAACGGAAATTCCGAATATTCTGTGTGTGTGTGTGTGTGTGTGTGTCCGTGCATCTCAGATATTAATCAATATTAATTTGCGTGTTTTCGTATCTCGTCAAACGGATTATCGCGCACCTAATGCTTCGTGTTTTGTGATCTCATTAGCGTCTCGCTACGCAATTACAAACTATGACAAGTATCAGAACGTTGATTTCAGCTAAATACGTTAGATGAAACATAATCGCAAGTGCGAATTTTTAAGTTTTACTTTTTGATAATAAATTCCTAACTATATCCCTAATTGAAATTAACATATTAATTTAAATGTCTATTCCCGAGAATAGTGATAAAACTCTTTTATAAACAAAATGAATATTGAACGATTTCTTCGAAATAAATATAACACGATAAACTTTTTACAATCAAACCTGCTAAATTAGATTTCTACATTTGTCATAAGAAAGAGAAAAGAAATGAAATATCTTGCTCATTTGATTTGATCGTCGATTGTGAATGACATTTTTGGATAAGACGTGTATGTAGTGCACAGCATTCCTCATCGCGATAATCTCTACAATATTGCGTTATCCCCGAAGCGTCGAAGAACCGTACATCAAATTTTCTCGAGAAGACAGCGCAAACCTTTTTACTTTGCAAAATCAATTTATCACGCCACGGGTGTTCGTTCCCATTTCGGGCTTACAACGAAACAAGCCGGGAACGAATCGAAGGTGCATTAACGCGCGGCGGAAATCTGCAACGGCAAAGTTCAAGGCTCTAGGGAGTACTTATGCATAGATAAAAGCACGCGCCAGCAGAATGGCGGACGGAGTTTGGTAGCGAATGGTTCTCGCACGTTTTCTGTGGGAAGCCGAGAAGAAAGCGCCACGAAAAAGCGCCGCAAACCGGGAGAGCGGCGCAGAAAAGCGTCCAGGAATCGGGAGGTAGTTGACGAAAAAGTTTTCGCAAGCGATGAAAATTTTACTAACTGCGTTTTGATGAGACACGATGGATCCACGCTTACAAAGGTTGCTGCGCATACTAGTTAACAAATCAGCAATTTTTGTTGCCAACTATACGAAACTAGCGCGGTAGAATCAAAATGAGTTTATAACAACAACAACAACAATAAACGACAACAATAAAGAGAAAATATGAGAGAAATCCGTAGATATATGTATGAGAAAATATTCAAATTTTACTTTAATGCAATTTCTCTGTGAACGTTGTTTCAAGAAATTAATCTTAACACGCAAATCTCTCTCTCTCGCTCTCTCTCTCTCTCTGTTTTAAGAATACCTATATTAATTATAATGAAAGGCACACACAAATATCTGAATGAGTGAAAACATGTCTTCTACAATAATGTTACAATATAAATTTAAGATTAAGCTTGAGCATTAACATATGATTTGTAATAAATAAATAATAAGGTAGTCTCGTAGATCCTATTGTAATTGTTGATTAAATATACACGTAACATGGCTCACAGTGTTAATAATATATATATTATTAATGATTAGCCGATTAATTTCAATTCATGAACTGATGAGGTATTTCGAATTCAGCATAATTCACTAATCCGCCAATAAATACTCTCTCACATCAATTAATTAATGGAAATTAATCAATTATATTCTGGCTCAAGAATACTTAATCTACTGCGTGTAATATGATTTTATCATCGATGTATATCATCAAAAGATTGTATGTATGTACGCGCATAAAAGTGAAAACAAAATAGGATAATACTCATTATCCATAATTATAAATATAAATGTCATTCGCGTGATGTAAAGTAATGTAAAGAGTCGCGATAAAACTCGTGGATAAAAATGTGTTCTGCGTTTGAAATGATTGCACTGAAATTATCGATATATTGTTTAACATTCTACGGTTACACAGTCATAAAATAATATGAAATAATGGTGAAACAAGGTAATGTAATAAATAACATATCGATCATGAGAGACGACATTATTATTACTTTTGTGATATATTTGCTCAATTTGTGATGTCGGAGACATAATTTTATTTTCATAGAATTTTAATTTGAGTTCAACCGCATGAAACATTACGATGAAATTCCGTATGAATATATTATATACATATAATATGCAGAGCATTATATCAGTATCGTCTTTCATATTTCCTTATGAAAATGACGGCAAAATGAAGTGATTCAATTCTTCGAGCAAACGTTTGCGACCGCTGAAGAAAGAAAATTCATTGTGCGTTTAGCTCTAGAAAAATATAAGTAAAGAACGTTATACATACGACGAAAAAAACGCGGAACACCGCCAGTTTTATCCGTCTTTCTAGCCCTCGAGCTATCGTGCGCAAAGTATAGCGGTAAAAACGACATAACGAAACAAGAAAACGCCGTGTAATTCGCGAGGGCGGGTGTAGTGTATCGAGGCGCATTCGTTGCGGCAGTAAACCGGTTCCTTAGGTTCCTTCGAGTCGAGCCACTCAAACTTGGCGTTCGTGCGCGATGCGGACTCGACGTCGTACGTAGGTAGGTAGATATCCTTAACAATGGCAATCCTGTTTACGAACAAATTCCCCGCAGCGGGAGCGCGACGAAATTCCATTTCTTCTCAGTTCGTTGGGGCGCGCACAGAGACGGGAAGCGAGTTGTTCCTGCCCGCTTCCCTCAGCTTCCCTCCGCCGATCCCTTAACTTTCGTCGAAAACGGGGAGAAAGTACCGTGACCGCGAAAAGATTGCCGAAGTTTGCAACGAGGGAACAGCGATAAAAGACAATCAACGAGACGAAAGCTTCATCCACGAAGTCGACCGCGCTGGACCAGCAACCCCTATCCCATTCGTTGTTAACTCTAAACTATATCCTTACCACCTGCCCCTCTCTCTTTTTTTCTACGAGTTTTCTTCCGGCGCGAAACACGGAAGCACAGCCGTTGAAGCAGGTTGTTTCGGGCACAAGAAAATGATTTTCGTCGTCGGGAAAAGGCTATTTCGAAGGAATACGAAACGAGAGAACTCTCACGGATCGTGAGTGCACACTTGCACACGAAACGCATCGAAAACGTCTTTGTTTTCGAGAGAGAGAGAAAGCTCTTTCACTCAGCGCGACGTCACTTTCGTAAAGAGAATATTGTATCATGATTTTCTTTACGTAGTGCATAAGGCAAGCAGCGTGCACTTGACAAGTTTTTGGCAAATTTAACCAACAGTACTCTCGCTGTAAAGTAGTCTAGATTAGTTGAACGATTAATAATATAAAAAGATTTCTAGATGCGCTGAAGATGAAAATCTGCAAAAAATATGCGACAAATATCTTTCTAACAATAAGTAGCTTATTTATTTAGAACAAGGATAGTGTTTTCGTGGCACTTGGCTGACTTTTTATGTTTAGACTGTGTTCATTTGCTACTATTAACGACATAACTCCAAAAATCAGTCATTTCCGAATTGTTTGCAAAAAAAATGATGAGAATTTGACGCATTGAATGAAAAGGTAATATACATATAGTTAGGTATTTTTATTCCTCAATAACAATCAGTTACTGATCAGTTATTGTACCTAAATAAATTGTAGCATTTTTAAAAATAATATTACAAAATTTTAATGATTGAAAACATTCAAACTCATTTTCTGGAAAACTTTGCTTTTTGAATTACATCATTGTTGCAGCGAATGAGCGACATGTGGACATGTCGACAGTGGAATATGACGCCACAAATGCCTCAAGTTACACGTGTACGGTGTTACGTTCTTCTCAGTTACACCTATAAATTCAAGTATCTTTGGTGTTTATTAGCACAATTACGTCTGTAAAATTTGACACCATTCCGCTTCGGCGACGGCAAAACGCCTTCTACTTAACCCACACCGTTGTTTATCCTTCATCCAGCGAGTTCACGCTGACGCTCTCGAGATACGTTTTCTTCGATAAATATGTTTCCGCCCTGGATTTCTCGAAACGTTGCACCGCTATCGAGCGGATATTCCGTTGGCAGCCGTCGCGTGTTTTGAACCCCCCAGCCTCGTCAGTGTTATCTGCTTTCCTTCTGCAAGAAGGCACGTAGCTTTCCGGTCGGACGGCTTTATCTGCCGTATACCCCCCTCCCCCCCTCCCTGTACTATACCCCCCCGCGATATCATTATTAACTGCGATTCGCCATGCGATCGTCCATGCGATTCGCCGCGCGCACGGTCTACCGCAGGCGCGGGGGTTGTCCGGAAGATAGGGAACGTCAGATCCGCCCTCTGCTCGCTGCTCGCAACGCTAAACTCCATCAGTTAGTGGCGTCAGATTATTAGCGTCCCCGCGTCTATTTCGCCGTGACGAATAACCCTCTATCGCGCGCATCTGCCGCGCGATGTACCGGAAAGATGTCTACACGCGTGTCACGCGCATCCGCACTCTGTGTAAATTACGCGCAAAATACTATAAATTATTTCAATTCGCATAGCTCGTACCTAAAGCGATAAATCATATGCGGATCCTCCTGCGATGTTGTTGCGCGCTACGCGGAACATCGAGTACTTTTGACGATTCGCAAAATAATTTGACATCTCGCGATTTACTTGTAAGAATGAAGAATAACCCTCGCGCGGATGATATCCTTAAATACGACGATTTAAAAATAATAGGGAAAATCAAAATATTGTATAATAAATACGTCTACCTCATCTACCCCTCACGTAACGTCAGTTACGCATTTATAAGTATATCGACGATGGCGGCAAGCGCGTCAAAAGGCATTCGTGCCGAGACGCCAGCTCCGTTTTCTCCTGAAAGAGACGTCGTTTGATTGTGAGTCGCGCGCGACATGAGCCTCCGTGAGCCGTTGTTGTCTCGCCTCTCATTTCTCCCGCTTATCTCTCTCCATCTCTGCCTCTCCAGTTTCCTTTTACTCCTCGCTGTCCCGAACGCGTGCCATCCTGCCCATCCATATCATCAGGTGATTAGTATAATAACGTTGATGTGTGTGTCAGAAGAGGACTGGCAGCGCGAGAATCGAGGATGCCAATCGCGTTAGACTAGACCCGAAACTGAAATTCAATATTTACGCCAGTGCGCGGTAACTCAGTGTTAATTAGACCGCCGAGTAATTGGTAACGCTAGCTCTCTCAAAGCCACTACGAGAGAGCGCAGTGAAATTCGGGCCGAATGCCGTATTCCTGCAACTTGCCGTATGCGATGCGTGTCTCCTTCCCGATATTGACGTTCGATTACGTTCGAATGCTCGACCGATCCAGGAATTTAACATTCACCGTTCAACTGCGCGAACGTTTGCGACGCTGAGCGTTTACGCGTAAATTAGGTAAGCATGCACGAGTCACGTCATCATTTCGTTTGATGCGAGCAAAGTCGGGTTAAAAAACCCAACGTAATTTTGAAAATTTTGAAAACACGATTTACGATGATTTTGTCAGGGAGATAAATCGAAAATCTCACGTGTCTCTAAAGTAATATCTTAATTTCAGTACGCGCTCTATTACTTTTTTACTTCAATCACGTCGACCTAGATTGCAAAACTTTTCGTGTATACATACTGTTTCTTTTATAATATTGTATAATATTGTATAATGTATAATATTGTATAATATTGTATATTATAAATGATGGATATAAGGGAGACCGCTTAATACAATTATAGATATTTAATGCGCTCTTAATTAATTTGATTAATTAATTGATAGACTCACGACTTTTACTTCTTCAATTAAAATATCATGTTTTCAATGACGCAAAGTAATTAAACAGCTATAGATAAAAGTATCGGTATTTCACGGAATAATGTGAAATTCCTTTTTGGCAAGGAGCCTCAAATAATAATTCCTTATGCGATAAAACAACTATTCATCGCGGAAATAAAACCCAAATTCTATAATGTAAAGAGTTAATAAAACGTTTATCGCACCGACAATCGTTAAGTATATATTGTGCGCACGTGGGCCTGACTATATTACGACACTGTTATACTGATTGTGAGTCACGCGATATCGGAACACGCGAAAAAATACACGATGTACCGCTAATAATGCTTCATTTAAGATTCTTCACCGCGATGTTTTATCGCAGCTCCTACACTGAGAGAAATGTTTTGTATTATGAACCAAAAGTTTTGTTGATATATGCCCAAGAAATTTATTTAGTTGCTGTAAACAAATATGTTATTTGCTTATATCTTGTTAAGTCGTTTCGGTTTAGAGAACAAAACAGAATTGTTTAGAGAACAAAACTGTTTTGTTCTCTAAACCAAAACGACTTAACAAGATATAACTAAATAACATATTTGTTTACAGCAAATAAATTTCTTGAGCATATATCAACAAAACTTTTGGTTCATAATACAAAACATTTTTCTCAGTGTAGTATTCGAGAGTTGAACGATAGAATAAAATTTCTAACAAAAATTTTATATAAACATATTTTCTTTCTCGGGAAAAAAGTACTTTTTTAAAAATAAGTTCGTGAGATATCTTCCTCTGATGAACTCTTTAGTTGATCATTTATATTTATATTTAATTTAATCATTTTGTATCAAAATTATTAAGCTTATCAATTGTTTTTCTCTCTTTTTTTTCAATTTCTTTCTCTGAACAATATTTTCATTCAATTAATTTCGTGTACGAGAAATATAGAAGAGACTAATTTTTCAAAATAAAATATAGAAGAGACTAATTTTTCAAAATAAAAAATATTTTTTAAACTGCGTTTCACGAAAATGCTAGATTTCTAGACACAGTCGCTAATCGCATTTTTGAATAATCTAATGTCAAAGTGATATGCTTTTTTTTCAGTTTTGGTCCGCCTACGTTCCTTGCGGTGCCGCTCAGTTAAATGCAGTTCAACTCTCACTGGAACAGATCGACGTGATTCGTCGACTCGCCGAAATGAATGCTCAACACTTAACCCTGGTTACCTCCGTCAAAGGTGAGTATTACATTAACATTGATCGACAATCAATCATTTTGTACGTTGTCCATTATATTATATGACAGTAATCTCTCGCGTCACTATAATCTTTCTTCATATTAGATATGAACGATTCTTTTTCTAACTTCAATATAAAAAATTGCAATTTATTCTAAACGATTAAAAACGCACTTGAAGGTTATTAATAATAAAATTTGTTTTCTTCATTTTGAACTTTTTTTTCCAAAGTGAACACAAAACGATTATTTATTTATGGACAAATTGTGGACAATCGAATGCCGTATCAATTTTGTATAAATTCGCATTTCAGGATACCACGTTCACAAACTTCGATCTGCACATTTATTTTTTATTGTCAATCGTCAATTTTAAAGATGTATAAAATTATCTACTTTTTTGCGTTTTTATTAAGTATTTAATAACTACGATTATGTACAGTTACTTAATCAGTTAATAAATCATAGTCAGTAATAAGTGTAAAAGTATTGTCGATAATATACGAACAATGCAATGTATATATGTCAAGTAAATGCAAGTGAAAAACATATTGAGTTGAGTATAGAACCGTCAACAGTATTGAAGCGCGCGCGCGGCCGCGCGTACAATGAATGTGGATCTCTAAATTATTAACAAAAATAAAAGAATCGTCGTGTCTTCAGAGGCAATTCAGTTTATTTGAACTGAACCTTTTGTAACTGAAAGAATTCTTGTGACCACCGTATTATGTTATTAAATGTAACACGCTAACTGGTGGTACCAATAGATATATGAAAGCGACGTTCTTAGAGAAAGTTTCTCATCAGAACGATTCGAGAGGATAAAGGACCGCTATTAATTGCTCGACTTCTCCGAAGTTGAAGAGGAAAGTCGTTCGTGGATTCGATTCGATGGCGTAACTTGGTATTATGGAAGATTTATCAGCAGTGGACAAAAGTATTAGGCTCTCACCCACGCCATAATCGACAATGGTCCCTACTGATTCACGAGACACTAGAGACATAATAAAAATTCGACGTAATAAAAATATTAAGATTTGAGATAAATAATACCGGTGTGTCGAATTCATGATGGACCTTTGTTACTTCACGATTCGAATTAATCTTGACGAATTAATGCCAACTAACTTATTATCATTTTAATGTGACTACGACGATTGCATCGGATAATAATTAATTATTGTCGCACACTTTCATTGCATGCATATTTGAATTTTTATAGAACTTTCAAAATATTGCATGTGTAGTTTAAAGCATTGTCGCTGCATACAGTATTTTATATGTTTAGAAACTTTGTTACAAACAATTACCATTAATATGTCAAAGTTTACATATTCACAATACAATAAGAAGTAAAAAGATTACGAAATGTTAAATGCATCTTTTTTTGTTTCGCGAACGTTTATTAGAGTTGATGACTGGTTGAACTATCTCTATTTTTAACGAAAACTCATTTACCGTTAAAAATTGATGGGTCAATTTATCGTCTGTTAACGAGAA
Source organism: Tetramorium alpestre (assembly GCA_021460005.1). Taxonomy (NCBI): domain Eukaryota; kingdom Metazoa; phylum Arthropoda; class Insecta; order Hymenoptera; family Formicidae; genus Tetramorium; species Tetramorium alpestre. Next base: position 224,791 of record JAJVSH010000033.1, on the reverse strand, counting down.
TGTGCGGAATGTTGGTAAAATCGACTAATGGAGAATAAATTTCATCGATATGCAATAGCTACTTTTACGATACATCCGTGAAAAGGAAGAAAAAAGAGGAAATATATCGAGGCAACAGTGGCGCTGAAACAAAGAACAAACTGCGCGCACAGCCTGAAAGAAAAGAAAATGCCAAGCAGAAGAGGATAGCGGGATGAATATACGCGAAAGCTTGTGAAAGTTTTTGCGACAAGTAACTCACTTCGAAAACCCGACTGCCATTTTCATAAGCTCGTTGAAATCGAATCGAGGTCGCGCGCAAGAAAGAGATAAGAACATAACATTTACGGAAGCTTTTGCAAATGCTGCATAAAGAAATCGAAAAACAATTAAAAACATAACAAATAAAAAGTTCAAACAATGTAACATTGTATAACGAAAAATGCAAAGACAATTTACATCAGTTAGATTAATAGTGAATATTTTATTACGAAACCTTATTTTAAATATATATATATATATATATATACCTAAATATTTAAATAGGTATTTTTGCCAAAATATCGTACTAGAAATTGAACAATTTTTGCGACAATTTTGCGAGCTACAATTAATCTTTCGATACTGAAAAATTCGATCCTCTCGCGAGGCGAATATACTTATGCAAAATGGATGTTTGCAATTGAACATGTATGCGAGAAATCAAGTTACGCACATCGTTGAGATATGAAAAGGAGGATATGAAGAGCGAGTGAAGAAATGTGTGTGGCATGGAGTCTCATAACGAAAGCCTCACAGTGGAACTTACCGCGAGTAACCCGGTCCGGAAAGCTGTCAGCCATTTTCATAAGCTCGAGAAACTTCGCCAAGTGGGAAGTGGAAACGAGGTCGCGGTATGAAGAAGGTAAAAGGTGGAAAAGCCAGCGGCTCGTGCATGTGAATCTGTCTCACAACAGTGTCCCAAACAGGCAAAAAAACGAAATTTCGAAAATTTTGCGCGTCGAGATTGACAAACCAAGTACAAGAAAGCACTATTAATTAATAACTAACAAGATACTTTACAGAGGATACTATTCTCTTATTTCTTCTATATCATATTATTCCGTATAATATATTATAAAATGTAATAGCGAAAAAATATTATTATTATTACGTTAATACATTCAATAGTAGAATAAAAAAATTAAGTCATTGCTAACGTAATAAATTAATTATTTACAATAATTGTTTTAATTTAGTCCTAAAGAATTTATTATTTCTTTTTCATTAAATAATATTTTAATATCGTTTCATGCAGTGTATAATTCGTCTTAAATGTAGTCGTTCTTAAACACATTCTTTAGATTTCAAATCAAATCTTGCACGTTACATTGTGTAATAATAAGCTTATCGTAAAATAGCGTAAAATAGTTATTAATGAGAAAAACGGATACGTTGTTATTAAGTAGGCGATATATTCATTTAGATTCGTTTTATTTTTTGGAAAAAGGCAAGCTGCTTCCAAGCGAGCTTCGTTGAAAGCGGCAAGGCAGAGAACAGTTACAAGAGAAGATTACAGCTTTTTAATTTTCGAGATCAGTGGCGCGTTACTCTAAAGAGAGTATGCGGCTTTCTTGTATCAAGATAAAAGATGTTAAATCCTATTAAATGCTATAAAACGCTTTAGCTTATCGTAGTATGGCATAATAAAAGGATAAATCAAGCGAACGCATATAAACTTTAAATTAACATTAATTTCGCGTTGCAGTTTTTCCTTGTAATTATTCAATGTTTTTTTTAATTATAATCCCATGTCCTCAGATTTATTCTGTATAAAAATTTCTGCAACCATTACGGTTCGCAAGTTTAATTAAATTATAATTATATTAACCAGTATCTCTCTATCAATAGCACACTGTGCAACGAAATAAACAAGATACCGTAAATAGTGTAGGTATACCTAGCAATACAAAAAATGTGGTGTGAGAACTTTTATTGACGAAACGAATGGAAAGCAACAGGATGATAAAAGTTTACGAGTCTGACGAATCCGTCATTAATCCTGAGATTACAGATATACATACACATACCTTTAATATCGCAGCAAAGCGGACTTAAAATCCAGGATATGCAGTTAAATAAATAACTCGCGCGAATCGACATATACGATATAAAGTACGATAAATCAGCAGGCTTTAATATCCCACCTCCGTCTCGATGCAGTCTGAAAGTTTCAATGAGGCGATCGACAGCACTCCTGAAAGCACTTCCGAGAGCGGATCTGAAAGCCGATTTTTACCGATCTTTTCATTCATTCTCGACCCGCCTAAAGCGCGACCGACTTTTCGAGATTCCGTCCGATCTCTTCACCCCCGACGGAGCTCGTAAATAATCTATGAACACCATAATTCCACGATCCCGAGGCCCCGTTTAATCTCATAAAGTGTCACTTTAATCTCGCCCGGGAGGGGAAAAAGAAGGAAAAATTATAAGACTCGCGCCGGCGCGGCGGAGCAGGCACGACGAAAAAAACGGATGAAACTTCGCTGATTCACGGAAGAAGCTGTAATTCGGCCGAGAGCAAAGTTCACCGAAGATGATTCCAAGTTTCGCGGCAGGCTGAGCCTCGAATAACTCGTGTACTTACATTAGGTATTTCCCGAGGTTTAAATATTCTCAGTTCGGCAAGTTCATCGTGGATAGCGCTATCACAGTTTTTAGTTTCACGTTTACAACGTTAAATCGCTGAAATATGACCAAGTTTCTATAGAACGTAAGATAAAAAAATATATAAAGACTGAGACTTTTTTTTATTAAATCATGCGATGTATGTAGGTCTCATCGAGGCGCACAGAGAAGGCAAGATCGCAAGTCTAATCGGAGTGGAAGGTGGTCATTCCCTGGGGAATTCCTTGGGTGTCCTCAGGACGTTTTACGGTCTGGGAGCGCGATATCTTACTCTGACACATGCGTGCGACACCTCCTGGTGAGTATAAATTACGAGGGAGCGTACATATAAGAAGCTGTCTCGGAAATAATTAATTTCGCGCGATCTGAAGCTCAATGAGAGGTATAACAGTCTCGTAATAAACTGATCACGTGGAAAAAAATTAACGAGATAATATAAGATAATATATTGTGGTAGAATTTAATAACTATAAAAATGAAAAGTGTTGATAGAAGCTCTCTATAGTTATATTACTGTCAAATTATGCATAAATTATGATTGATAATAGATTAGCCCACTTTATAAGGATGGCACTGTCGAATTTAAATAATAAATTTAAATAAAAATAACAATTTTATGTATGTTACACAATCTCGATTCAACTTACAAACTGAGCCGCACTATATTGATTTGTAGATAGCTAAAAAACAATATTTTGAGATCGATATGGTCGCTGAGATATTGATTGATTACCGCGCTTTAATTTTAATTTTCAATGCTATGTTCCTCGCGCCAATGCATTAGAGTTGAAAGATTGCACCTTCTTATTCACTCAAGATTCTGCGGAGTGTTTCATTTTCTCAGTATCGTTCTTGTCGCGCCTCCTCTTACCTCGCGCTGAAAAAGTTTCTCCGTGTACAAGCCGCTCGTTCATCGAACATCCGGTTTTTTTTTACTCGAAACTCGTTGTGCTTCGTATCACGATCCACTGTTAGAGGCAAACCAATTCCACGGTTGATCGGCTTAACTGAGAACCGAAATAACCTGAAATCTGGACGCCCGGAAGGGCGTCCTTTTCGGTAATTTCGAAAGTAGCCTAAAGCCGCCGTTTATTTTCCCGCGCGCGCGCGTGGAAAAGAAACTTTACAACAAAGAACGAGCTCCCTGCTTCGCAGAGAGAAAGAGAGGAGAATAGCACACCTCTTATCAGAAAGACCTCAGAATCCAGAAGTCAACTTTCACAATTTAGTCTTCTTAATCAGTTACCGCAAAGACATTTCTTTAAATTGTTCTGACTTCATTTTTCAATTTTGAGAGTTAGACTTTATCTGACACTGTCCGTCTCAATTTACTGCATTATTTGTTCTCATCCTAATTGTAAGAATATTCGATTTAGTAAATCGAGTTAATACTTGATAAAATCTTAGAATGATATGCTCCAGCTTTTGTTTGTGTTATTTTATTTACTATACAAGTTTGTCGCTTTATCGTTACAATTTCGAAACATAAACAATCTCATATCTTTTTTTTCGCGATAAAACCTTAAAAATATATAAATTTGCGAAATTTATTATTATATCGTTGCGCTCCTCGTCTCGTTGAGACGCGTAACTCCGCTCCTGAGCCGAGGGCGCAACAATATTTTTATTTCTTTATGTTTTATTTTTATTGCATATATATATATATATATTAGTTTATTATTATCTGCTCGCTTCTTGCGAGCGAGATTGCAAAGCGAAAAATGGAGCAGAATAGGAACAGAAACCGCTTTTCCTCTTCGAACATCGATCTTTAACCTCCCTATAAAGGAGGTTTATGCATCCCATGTGATATTGTGTGCCGTGCGGAGTTGTAAATAAAGTCCCTGCTTTTATGCGTCCGTTCGATCCGGGACACATGAGCCGCGACAAGTTGCGTTTTCGCGGAAAATCCAACATTGCATTATTTGCGAGCTGCAAGTTACGCGAGCCATAAAACAGAACTACACGCGCGCGAAACAGCGGGACATTCGACTCCCGCGCGACTCCGCGGTCGTTTAATTATCACCAAGCCATTTGGTGGTCATTTACAGATCTTCCTCGTCGAAAGGAAATTTTCGTAGTGACCAACGAAAAATTTTCGCCCGATCTTTCTATTCTCTCATACTTTGCGAGGAGCTTCTTATTTTTTTTGTCTTTTTATCATAAAAATATTCATAATCCGGAAACTAAAGTTGAAACAATCTAGTTTTTTTTCCTCATGAAACTGAAGGGACTGATCATTACGTTGCAGTGCCGAAGATGTTGAGATGGTGCCAAGGATACATACGAAAATATACTCGTCTCAAATTTCGCAATTTTATTTTTCTATTTGTTACATTTTTCACATTTTCCACTTTGTTTCTTTTATTAATGAAATTTCGGAGAGGATTGTTGACCGTATTTATTGATTGGTATGTACCCACTGTATCTTTTATGTGCACGAGGATTATGCTCGAACCGTAATAATCTCACTCTGTGTTCCCTGCCACGCGAAATAGGATTTATGTCTCGAGGAGAGCGACACTAGATGCCTCGGTAGTTTTCGGGATGTAAATTACGACGGTGACCGCCAATGTTACTAACTCTAATGCCGCTTTAAGGTCCAAGTATTATACGACAATGGGCACCGACCTGGTTCGGCGTACTCTTTCCGATGTTCGGCTGCTTTATGTCTCCCTCGACGCCGTGATGCTTACTGCAGTAAATAAGAATCGGGAATCACGTCAGACTTCTCGACGTGCAAATCTTCTTTCGGATACCTAGTACATATTTTTCTCTTCTGACCCACAAAATTCCCCTTCCTCTAAAATTACATTGACATCGTCTTACGATACGCACGATACGAGAGGTAATTTTTCTTCGGCACCACAAGTCGAATTCCGTCAAAAGAACAAAGAACGAGAAAGGGCGAAAGATTCATTTCACACATAAATGTGTTACTCAAATAAGAATACAAATAATAAAATTATCTATATAATAAAATAAATCGCAAAGTATTTCATATTAAGCAAAAATTCGAAACATAAAAATTGTAATAAAACATTTTAAATTGATACAATTTTAATATTTTTTTCGTCGTATTAATTTTATAACTAAATTACATCTTTCTAAATTTCTTTTGCAAAATGGACAAGAAATAATTATTTATGGACAATCAGAATCCATATATATGTATAATTTTAAAAATACACTTACAATTAGAGGTACGAGTGATGAAATTTTTTTTATTTTTAACTTTTTGCAAAATGGACAAAAAATGATTATTATAGACAAATGTGGACAATCAAATGCCATATTAGTTTCATAAAAATTCATATTTCAAGGTGCCAACTTGACAGATCTATAACATTATAGTTGCGTGAGTCAGAGAAGAACAAGTTTGATTTGAGACATTCAGAAAAGTACAATCTATGAGAGAAGCCTACTACAAAGAGAAGAAAACTCGTCGTAAAAATGCGGTTTCATCTCTGCGGCCTGAGATTTCCGGCCGCCATGAGGAAAAGCGTGCTTTTATTGGGACAATATCCGAATTGCTTTCGGACGTGTACCCGGGGCTTAATGTCAGCCTCTGACCCTATTCTTTCTCTTTCTCTCATCTCTCTTCGTCTTCTTCTGTTTCTGTCGCGTGTCTTCCCTCTCCTCCTTGGGGACACGAGATTGTCGACCCGATTGAATTTTCTAGTTCTAGATGACGACGCCGAATCATCTCTGGCGTTTCCACTGGAAGCACCGTGAATCGACCATGAAGAATTATCGGATTCTCGATATCGTTCACGCCTTTATACTACTTGTTTTTTAACCTTTCCCTCCCCCTTTATTTTTTTTTCTTCGATATTTCACATGTACTCCATTATTCAGCTATAGAGACATAGAGATAACACAAAATATATTCGTTCATAGTCAAGTCTTAATGAATTTTCTGGTGAATTTAAAAGCGTGTATCTTTTGACAAAAATTAAAATTATACAAATGTTTACTTACAAAAGTTATTAAACGTTAAAAATAAGTAGACAACGAGGTATATTACATCTCTCTTAATTAATTGCAAGTAGTATTTAGTTTAATAGATATTTACTATATAATTATACGTTTACAATATTTAGCGAGAAAAATTTAAAAATTGCCATTAATAATAATCTTTTATAAAATTCATTGCGAGGACATTAATTCAGAAAGAAATGTGCCATTAAAATAATTAAAACACAACAATTGACACGCCATTAAATTGGCACATCTATATAGTTATTAGTCATTACGTACTTGTGATCTCAAGATACAGTTTTTATCAAGTTCTCGAGCGATTTATCAAAACTTTTCTTATCAATTATTATCAATTAATTTGTTTATAGCAAACAATAAAAATTAACTGTAACAAATAGATAAATGGAAACATGCGTTACTTCCGAAAAGTTACACGAAACTCGAATGAGCTTCGGATCGCTTTAACGATTCTAAAGGCAACGTATATGATAACGAAGTGCCCAACCCCGAAAGCAAAGTTTGTGTACATTTGACCTAAATCACTTGATCCAACGTTTCTCGGATATGCCTATTCGAGTACAAATAGAAGAGTCTGAATCTGTTTTCAGTGCACACACACCTAACAATAAGTCACCTGATCAGATTTAAAAATGTATTACCACAAAAATGATGGACGTTAAAGCTGGAAATTATCTTCTTTATCGAGTTTTGGACAAACTTTGGCAGACTTTATGAAACACTTATTATTAATATTTAATATTCTAAATATATAGTGCGAAGTAAATAAATATGTATTTTTGAAATATAACAAAATGATGTAAAATAATAAATAAAAAATAATTTATTTTTTGATCGATGATGTATACGTAGGTATACTTTCATGATGGACTTTCACAATTTGCCGTATCATCGGGAACTCTTTTTATTTCACACTAAAAGGCTAAAAAAATATATATATATATATATATATATAGTAAATGTGTATGAATTTTATAGAAGCTTTATAACCTGATACTCGAGAAAATATTGTTTGCTCCAAGCTTTCGTCCGAAACTTGTCCGAGGGGAGAGAAAGCAAGCGCGAGCACGCAGTGCAACCACTAGATTTTCGCGGCGAGAGACGCAAACCGACATTCTAACAGACATTTTCTTGGCAGGGCAGTCTGTTCTGTTGGCGAGACGAACAACACTCAGGACTCCACGCCGGGCCTCAGCGAATTTGGGAAAGTGAGTCAACATTTACATTGTACGCTCCACTGCGGATTTACTTTTTTCAGTGAACAGGGAAATATCGCGCTTGCAAAAAAATACTCGCGTGTACATACACGCTTCCGAAAGAGTTTCCGTTTTATAGCCGCGGTCGGAGTTGCGCGACATTCTGCAGAAAAATAATACTGCAGACTTCCGGCCAAGACGCGTCTCTCGGCATTATTCCGCAAAACGACCGCGCGACAGTTTAGATTATAATTTCGCTGTGAGCTTCGTACGTTATAACGTGAATATTGCATTAAACATTTTCAGCTTTTTTTTTTACGAAAATAAGATATTCTCTTATTATATAAATAAATAGTAATATCAGCATGAGACACTGGAGAATATCCCATTATATTGTTGTGAAACACGAGTAATGTTCCAAGTAATTCAAAGTTGTTTCCCTTTATGATATATATTTGCGCACAAATTATTACGAATAATACTGTTATATTCACAAATTGGAAAAATTTAGCATTTAAATCATCTATTAGCGAACAAAGTGCATAAATACACCGATAAGATAATATTCGCTACGTTCTACTAACATTTCGCATTTGTACGTTAAAATTTCCCAACGGCTTACCCTTCCGGAATATCTAAATAAACGCGACGCGACGTCACGCGACGGCACATTACATCAGGGACGTTCCCAATTTTCGTAGCGGGATTTAGATCGCGGCTTCACGATCTCGATGGCTCGTATTATTTTTCCACGACGTAACCGGGGAAATGATCGTCAACGAAAGCGCGACTGATCGCGTCCGACCTACATTCCGTTTATCACTCCCGTCGCTTCGCCGCGTTCATAAAATTATATCCCGACCCACTTTCACGCGCGTAGAATTCGTCGAGGGATTTCGAGCGTTAACGCACAGGTTCGGTGATCTCGGCGAGGCGACGTTCTGCCATTCTCCGCGTCACGTGAATCCCGAAATCCGTCCCTCTCCCTCCCCTCGCCCCCTAAAAAAAACCGAAAAGAAACGAATCCCCGTTCAAATCGTTCCGCATCGATTGAGTTTTTGTCAAAATTCATAATCTTGCGGCACAGCGGTTTTCGATTAAAAGAACAAAAGAAAGAAGGAAATAGTGAGAGTAACAAGCAGAGACGAGAGGAAATAAGAGGGGCGAAAAAGATGCGTGAGAACGTAAATCAAACAAATTACCTCTGTTATCTCACATCCCTTGCAACGGCTAAATCTCACATTACGAAATGACAGGTCTTTCAAGAAAAAATTCTATGCGCACGTTATTCGCCTATGAAGTGTTAAATAGATATTCGCTATCTGAAAATTTTTGGCAGTACCGAATCCGAATATCATAGTCCGGGATTTTAATGATTTTTATTTATCATGTGTATCACGCGATTCAGATACTTTCCTATATTTTATCGCATTATTTACACACGTATAATTTACTCTTTCCTTCGAAAAAAATCAAAGACAGAAAGTTTAATTAATAATAGATCACGCCACGTCGGCGCTGCATCGTTTCAACATAAGTATATTGTAACTCACCATCGAAAAACATTATGGTAGATATGGCTGAACTACGGCTTACAATAAATTACTCGGAAAAAAAAAGAATTTCCTGTACGCGCGTTATCAACCGTGTTCTATTTGCTACGCAAACGAAAAGTCGCGTCGCCTGGCGTGGTGTCTCGCGTGTCGCAACACACCGCTGGCTATATTGAAACACCGGCGTGGTACAAAAGTGTGTTATTGCTGGTAGCCTGGCATCGGGCGAACCGTTCGCCACGAAATTCCGATAATCTACAAGTTCCAGAAGTAATATCGTCCTTTCTGTGTGATATCGAAATATTTTTATCAGAGACAATAATCCACTTGGCGTATGCGTTAGTTTTCTATTCGCAGAGGAGAGATCACTCCGCTTTCGTGTTACACGAGAGTCTCGAGACGAAATGCAAACGAAAGGAAGAAACGAGCTTTTACTTTACTTTACGCGCCCAATGTTGATAATTGAATTATAAATGAGGAATTATAGGTATGTCGAAATGAGTAACTCGTTACTTCGAAATCTAACAATAAGTCTATCGGAAGCACTCCGTTATATGTATATGCGGCAATATATTTCAGCCGAAACGACGTTCGCATGTCGTTTCAAATGGAAACATCGTGACACCGTGGCTCGTTCGGAAAGACAAACGGAATTATCTGAAAATTCTCCGCGTGCGTGCTCGTGTCTCTTCATATAGTTCAGCCCTCTATAACGTCATGCCGTTGTAAATACCGGCATACGTTTCTGGCGATGGACGTCCAGGCATATAGCATATACGACATCCTATTTTGCAAGTTTAGAGTGACTGCCGCGTATGCGAGCGACGGAGCACGTCGACCAATATTTTTACCCTTTACACTCTTGTTCTTTGTCTTTGACCTGTTATCTCTTTATTGAATGACACATATTTTCCAGTCCCATTCATCAGATGCACTCACACACGCACGCACGCACGCACCTTGAATCGCATCGTTAACGCGACGCGGTGATATATCATGAAATTATAACGATAGCTCGCGGCGTTGTATTTGTCACGATTGCAACATGGGCTTGATTTTATTGCGGCTTTTGGATGTGACGATTAGTTTCGCGACTAGTCCTGTCGCGCGCGCTCGATATCCAGCAACAGGCATTGGATTACACCGCGAAAATTCGCCGTTTTGTCCGCCCGCGGAATACCGATGACTGTAAAGCCAGTCTCTCCCTCTTGACTTTCGCGAAAGATTGGAAACGATGTCAATTGCGCGCGACGCTTATAATTTGAAAATTCTCATAATTAAATCTAAATAAGGTAAAAAATTTCGCAAACACTATTGCGAAACAGAAATTGGAATTTATACATGTACGCTAGTTACTCACAACTAGCTGAATCATGTAAATAATCTCTCTCTCTCTCTCTCTCTCTCTCTCTCTCTCTCTCTCTCTCTCTCTCTCTCTCTCTCTCCTGATTTTTATCAATATTATATCCTTTACATGATAAAGCTTCCCAATTGTTTATCCGGTCGTTCTACTTGTCTGCAATGTTATTTGCACGATTCAATGCGAGCAGCGTTTTTCGTTTTTTGCTAGTTATTAATATTGCTAATAAAAAGTCGTTCTCTATTCGCATAATCGTCGGTCTTTCTAAAAAGAGAAAAAAAAACAACGACGCGTATCAAAGCGAAGACCGTCTCTTCGCAAAAACAATGCGCGTCGTTTTCTACCATCGACGCATCGTTCGCATGAAATCGTGTGCGCCGAGAAAAGCGAGCCCTCACCCTTAATGCCGGAAAAACGAGAGACCATTGTGATTCGTTCTTCCACCTACCTCCCCCTCCGTTTCCTTTTCCGTTCGCGTCGACAGGATTGTATTTATCGAAATTTGCTCGTGACATTTGTAGAAAATACATAGAAACATAAGAATTGTGATGTCCAAAATTAATGTTTGAAAGAATAAAAAAATGGGTAGATTAACAAAGAGAGAAGCAATCAGTTGTTCCAATTCTATCGACTAATTATTTTTAGCATTCTCGTATTTTAAAAGTTAATTAAATGATCCGTTAATTAAAAAAAGCGATATAGGTCAAGCTGAGCCCAGAAAATTGAACGAAATCGACGCGCCAATTTATAATCCTGCTAAGCAGGATCTCGCAACGTTACTCAAAATTAAACTCACTCCATTTCCAAGATAAAGAAAAGTGATTATAACATTTATAGTAGCAGAGGGCCGCAAATACAAATACAAATACAAATACTATAAGCTCGAGTCTACGCTTCGATCGATGACCAACGATATCGATGGCCACGATATCGATGCTTTTTCCCCGTTATCACATGATGGAATGGGCGGTTGCTTGCGCTCCCGGCTAATGTTCGCTAACCGAAATGCCCGGCGTTTCCTCCATTTCCCATGATATTTTTCTCTCATCCTTTCCAATCGATCCTTTCCACGTGTTTTTGCGCCATAATAGACGCGCACCTTCCAAACCCCGCGCCTGTCCGACATTTCGATCATATCTCGGAGTTAAGAACTTTTACGAAATTTTGATTCTTACACTTTGCTCTCGTTATTAAATATTTTCTTTTAAGCACATATTTCTTGGATATATGTATATTTAGAGTATATTTTTGTATTCAGTAAGTATGAGTATATTTTAATGCAGATATTTGAAAGATAGTAACAAATGGAACAGTATATTTTTACAAAATACAATTTATAAATTCTTTTGTGGAAAAGTCAATCTATTAGCGCAGTTCTTTTGAAATTTAGCATATAATTCACCTATTTGTTTTAAAAGCCACATGACTTTATGCAGATAAATATGATTTTAACATATTTCATTATTTCGCAGGCAGTTGTCAGGGAATTGAACAGGCTGGGCATGTTGGTCGATCTCTCGCATGTCTCGACAAGAACGATGAGGGCGGCCCTGCAGACGACGAGGGCGCCGGTGATCTTCTCGCACAGCGCTGCCAGAGCACTGTGCAATTCTACTAGAAATGTGCCGGATGACGTGCTCAGAAATCTGGTGAGTTCTCCGCGTCACATAAACACACCGATGCAATGCACCCGCACGGCAATCAGGTGCGCTTAAAAAAGGGGGGAAGAAGACGAAAAGGTAAAGAAAAAAAAATATATATATAAATATGTATATACATATACATAAACGGATCAGTTCGGTTATTCCGTTATTCGCCGATATTCCGCACTTTTCGCGGAAACAGGTAGCGAGCACGGAAACGGAACACGCTGTCGCGAGGAAGAAAAAGCGATACGTCGATTGCAATATGTACAGACGGATTTATTTATTTATTCATTCAGGTCTCGCGGTACCGCGCGCGTCGGTCAGTTAGAAAATACTGCAGAGTACGAACGCCCGCGTATAGAAAACGAATGAGATATTTCTCCGCTGCTACGTTTACAAGAGACGGATAGAGAAAATCAAAGCGGGCACTCGCGAAAATGTAAACCGGCGCGCATGAAAGTTGCTGGCTGCCGCGGCCTTTGTTCGACCATACCGAGATTATTTGATTTCGGGTCGGCGTACATACATACCGCCGACCAACCAGGTCGCTCTGAAGCTCGGTTTTCGTGTGGTTTAGTATTGGTGAGCGACAACTACCCTGCGGAATTGCGATACGTGTAATATTTGAGAAGCAGCGGGCAATAAAATATCCGTAGCTACGCTGTAAATGTACCCATGAACATTATCGATTCTATTGATACATGCGGCAAAATGCAAGGTAGGCTCGTCAAAGATTTATTTATTTAAATATTCTAATTAACTACACGTTCGATATAGGTATAGCTCTAATTATATGAGCAAGGGAGTAATATTGAAATAATATTCTAATGAAAGAAGCGTAACGTTGAATAAAGATGTAAAGATGTAATAAAATATATATGATAATACGGTAAAAGAGTACGAGTAGAATTTGAATTTGAATTGGAATTGGAATGGGAGAAGAAATAAAGCATACGTGCGATAATAAATAGCTGCCGACAAGCTGCCGCTTTTTTATATATCGCCGATCGTTCGAGTGCATGTAAAAAGAAATAAAAATGATGGGAAAGCAAAACGAAGGTGTGCGCGCAGTGCCGAGTGATTAAACGCAAGTTTTATCGACAGATCTGATATCTGGAAGTGAGATGCGTAACATCGAAATTAAATTCGTAGCGTACAAGCGTATGTATGTATGTATGTACAAGTGAGAAGGAGACCAGCCGTGTGTGCAAATCGAACGCGCGACGAGAGAGTACCCAGTTTGCACGCTGTGCTTGTAAGTTGTAAAACGCGCGCCCGCGCGAATCGACGTGGAAGTGTGCAAGAACCTCGGGATCTGTATTATCAAACACAAAGTAACATCGAGCGCGCAACGTGTTGGAGTTTGTATAACGAGATAATCGCAAACTATTCATAATCAACAAAGGAGCGAAGCTCAGGCTGGAAATATGTCAAAACCCGCGTCGATTTCGAGCGACAGAAATAACGCGCCAAAATCGCACGAGAGTGTTAGAAATGTGCGAGGCTTAATCCGCGTTATTATCGCGAATTTGAATCTGCTCACACTCACCACCGCCAATTGGCGTTAATCCAATTGGCACTAATCTCGTCCTCTGAACCGTAGTACCGAAATTTTTCCTCGCCCATTAAATTCGCGAGAAGCATAAACGCGATACGATAATTGACATTTCATTAATCGCGTAACAGTTGGTCGAGTACGAATGAAGCGACGCTTCATTAAAATTTCATTCCCCCCCCTTTCTCTCTCTCTCTCTCTCTCTCTCTCTCTCTCTCTCTCTCTCTGCCGCATGCCCGTCGATTAATGATTGACGAATCGACGATGAGCTCAAGGAGCTTAAAGTTAACGAAACTAAATTCAACTTATTGCCGATTAACTTGGAACTTTGAGCTTTATCGCAAGGAATATGCAATGCAAATTTTATACTTCATTTCAAGCTCTGTAATATTATTTATATGGATCATTGAACCCATACAAGATTCTAAATGTAGCAAAAATTGAATGTTCTAATGTAATTACGTAAAGAATTAATGGCAATGTAATGAAAAATTTAATATATAAAAATAAACTTAAATTATAAATGATACAAATGAAATATAAATGATAAATTATAAATTATAAAAAATATAAGTAGCAAAAGCAACAATACCGATGTAATACATATATTAAAATATTTTATAATATACTACAATCTATTTTCTTAGAAAGCTCTGATTAAAAAACCTTTTATTTTGACTAACTTGGCATTAATCTATTCTAATATAATAAAATTCTAAAATAATTCTTTAACACTACATATGTAATACTTTATAGTAATATCTTATTTTAGAAAAATCATATTACTTCGTTCATTAATTCCTTTGAAATACATTTTTAATTTGCACGATAGTAAAATATTATTAAGTGTCCTCGAAAAACAAGACCGCTTCTAATTAATTAACCAACATTTTCTTCAATTTCTTCAAGTCAACATCTTCATATCACGAACTTCATTCTCTTCTCTCTCTCTCTCTCTCTCTCTCTCTCTCTCTCTATAGGCGATCAATATTCCCTTAATTATACCTGCAGAACGAGAGGATGAGTAACAGCGATCTAAGCCGGATGGCTTGTCCGGTAACGTGTTATTAACCGCGTCGTCCTGCTGCCCTAATTAACATTGCCCATGCAGTTTAACCGAGAATAGGTATCAAATAGACAACTGCGTTTCTTGAAACAGTTTTCCTAATAGTTTCCGCGTTGATTAAAAAAAAACAACTTGAGTTAATAAAGAAATTAATTAATATTATTGAATTATTTCAAACCGATTATGTCGATTAGTATTTTGATAATATCTCTTATAATTGTAATTTATTAATTTTCTGTTCATTTTCTGAAACGTCCATTTCTTTTGTGCAATCGTATTATCCACTTAAATTTATAAATGTATTTTACAATTGCAACAATCTGCGCATGAACGCATTATAATTAATAAAATACCTATTTCACTTTTATCTCAGATTTCAGACAATAGAATATTTCTAAAGAGTGGTCATTAAGATTTGAAACGGCCATTTTTTCGCGAATAAATTTCAGTAGTGGAATGATGTATTATACATACATTATGGCTTTACTGCAATGGACTGCACAATGTATTTTCGTGTCATACGTTTAAAGATCGAAAGAAATACGATCACGCACAGCGTGTATGACATTAATGTATCTGTTCACAGGCTAAGAATGGCGGAGTGGCGATGGTCCCTTTTTATACCTACTTCATAACATGCAACAGCACCGCTACTATAAAAGACGTTATTGGTACGTGCAACGCTATTCGCGAAACTGTGCTAAGCTACAGCCCTGGGAGTAAATTATACTGTATCGATATTGCATGTGACAGATGCATAATTACTATATACACATTGCGCATTGTATACATACGTGTCATTTTGACACGTTCCCCGTTGTGAATTTAATTTTTCAAGTCACGCTTTTAAAAAGATAAAAGACGAAAAGGTAGAACACGAAATCGTATTGTATCCGATATACCGCTCGCGAATGAAGAGCAAGCACGTATCTCAATATTGTAAGAATCCTGAATCCTAAATTCATCTTGCTCAGTCATTTTTTAAGTGGGGTATATGTTTGCTTCTACTTTAACGCTTGTAAATATTTGAGGAGGTACGTTGTCCCGACAACAGCAAAACATTTTATTTTACCTATGCATGCATGACGATCTCGTAAACGCGTTACCTCATAACCGCGTTATTCCCCAATCACATTTTATTCCCACAGGCAAACGCGCATGCATTTATATTAAAACATTTTATATTAAAATATTTTGCGACGCGCTGCCAGCCAGAACAGAATGATTAAGGCCGTCTATATATTGTTTCAGCACACATCAATCATATTCGAAAGGTGGCGGGAATCGATCATGTTGGGATCGGAGCCGGTTTCGACGGGATAAATTTGTAATTATTTTTTCACTATGCCTATTTTCGTACGCGAGGAAGAAACGCTCAGAGACAATTTTACACGCACGCCATAAAAGTAATTTGGTTCAATAACATTTATGATCAATCTTCGTCGAAAGGTACGAGCCACGATAAATCTGAAGCTAGACATAAATATGTATTTAACCTACAGAGAGTTCCACTTTTATAACACTCGGGATAATTGCTTCGCTTGTTTTGAGAAGCGCACGAGTCCCGGGAGGTTAATTTTATGGGGGGGGACGCAAGAAACAATGCCCAAGGAACTGCTTTTGTTCTACAGCTATGAAACTTTCACAAAGTGCCTATCAAGGTTCTTATAATACATAGTAAAATATCGTTACCAGCATAACTTCCATTCTTCTTTTTTTTTGTCACATTAATTCTTCCAAAATTTACTTTGATTTAACATTTAAAATATGATCCTTTTGATCCTTTATATTGGGCACAAAAACAAGATTAATTTGTTTTCATGTTACCGAACATTGTTTGTAAAATCACTAAAATATTTTAGTTGAACAGAAACATTTTATAAGTTTATGCTTGATTTAACATGCGCATTTCGCAATAAGCCAGCTGTCGAATTGTACACAGCCATCTTCTTCCAGTCCAACTTATTCATAATGATAATCAGACTGTTCAGAACTAATATAAAATCACAAAAGCTTGTGCATCTGCAATAATGCGTGGGACATACGTCAAACGTCAATTGCGAATACAATAGTGAGGTAGGCAGAAGTGAAAGTATTGAAGATCAGTTTTATGGCTGATAGATATATCAACTCTGCTGGTTAGCTAAAAATATATCATTTGCAATATATTGATATCGTTTTGCAAAACAAACGATTCAATCCCTATTCAATTTATTGTTACGATGTTGTTTTAAAAATGTAAGTAACGCGTCGCGTCGCTCTCTGAGTGTTACCTCAAATCAGCTAAGTTGAGAAGATCGTTTGATCCTGAGAGATTTGTCGCCTTTGCAGCACTCCCACGGGTTTAGAAGATGTCTCGAGGTATCCGCAACTATTGGCCACCTTGTTGGAGGATCCTACATGGACGGAGGAAGACATAAAAAAACTAGCCGGCCTCAACTTGCTGAGGGTATTCGCAAAAGTCGAACAGGTACGGCAATGCTCGTTTTTAATCGGCTACAGAGCGTCGTTTCTTTTACGATCATTATTTATGACGGTTGTAAATGAAAAGCGCTTCGGTTGCAAGCTCGAACGAAAAACACGTAATCTCCTACGTGACGGCGGCGGCGGGCTGTGTAATTCCGGATATATCTGCAGACCACGATTAATCGCAGGCATTGAATTTATTAACGCTATTGGACGGTTGTTAAAGTTTTAATACTCTTTGTTACACACGCGCCAAATTAATTGAGCGCTTTATAACCTTGGAGCCTTGGCTCCTGTTTTTGCAAGTTCATTATCGGAATTATTTTCACGCTCGGAATAAAAGTAATTCTATATTCTATGATAGTAAAAAAAAATTTTTTTAAAATAGCAAACATTGGCTTTACATTGGATAAATTAGAAATTAAAATGAGAAATTAATGGAAAATAAAAAATTATACGCAGCAGCTAAATAACGCGTGGATATTTCGCAGAAGAAAAATTTACAGCAGATTACACACTGTGCAATTCCATGCAATTTATATCTTTCCTGATGTTGAGAATCTTTCTCATGGAAGAAAAAGAACAACATTCCAAAAATGATATTAAAAAAATGGTGTCATTTTTCGTTCTTCGTTTTCAAGATATCGTTTTCCATTTCTTATCTTGAAGCAGTTCGCAATCACTATCTTTTCCGATAATAGGTTCGTGACGAGTGGCACAGAGCGGCGGTGTTACCTGTGGAGAAGATCAGTCCACCGGATAACTCGGCCTGCGTCTACGGTGCGTCCTGATCCTCTTTGAGGACAATCGTGCCGGGATTTCTCGACTTTGCGCGATCGCCAAAGATCTTGCGGGTGCCGCGATATTATTGGAGCCTGTAAGGACGCGTGCCTCGAATCGCCAAAAGCGTTCGCTGTACTACAAGAGGAGCGATCTCCAACGGAAACGACCGACCACAATCAACACCGAAAGAACTGCCGACTTCTCTACTTCAGGGACTCCGTCGCGCCTTAACGAGAGACGAAGATTCAGCGCGGGAATGCGACCGGTCCTTTGAAATTAATGGCGTCGAGGATTCTTCGGAGACACCTTTGGGACAAGCGAGTTCGCTCGTCTGCGAACTACCGTTTGGAAAAAGATCTCAAACGCCGTTAACGGTTACAGTAAATTGCAATCGCATTTAAGAAATAATTATCCGCCTCTTAGAAACGGCACACTTAATTTTGTGATATTAAACGAATTAATAATCTTATAATGTTAAAGAAAGATTAATGATTGTTTTTAACTCGTCACTTCTTTCACACTCGGAAATTATTTGTATTCGCATAATTTCGCGATCATTTGTTAGGCATTTCCGTCCAGATTTCAAACTAGGCTTAATGATCCGGATACTTGTTTATTATTTTTCGCACGTTGTATCTCGTTAGGAATTAGGTATACTTTACTTTTATTATATTTATATTTTATTTTAAAATAAATTAAATAAACACAAAGAAAATATGAAAATTTCAAAGTATAAATCATTTCATAGTTTCGTTTTAAAGCTGCAATTTTTAATTAGATAAGATAAATTCGCAAAAATATTTGCGCTCAACTTATCTATGTCATATTACGCTAAGGGCAATCGGAAGGATTCTCGATAAAATTTTCTTGAAAGAAAACAGAGAAACAAAGATTAGATATTCTCAGCGTACATTTAGTATCAATTATGGTCGGCTGATTCTCATATCATGTTTCCAGCACATACAACACGCGATCTTTACATATTAAATTAATAAATCTCAGAATCAGACAGCCATATTTAGCGTTAAATGTGTCGGAATATGGATTGCATGCGACAACTATACGTGATTAATCTCATAAGATTAATTACGTTTCGAAAAACCGAAATATAAATAGTTTGAATGAAATATCATCTCAGGCGTTACATTTATATCGTTCTTCATACTTTGACCAGAGAGAACGATTGTAAACGGCATCACTGTCATACACCAACCAAAGAGATAAGCCATACTTTTATAATTTTTAGATAAATTAATGATACGATACTATATTAAAAATATAGCACGTCCTAAAAAATATTTGAATTCAATCCCACATTATACAAGAATAGTAAAAATTAATAGGTCATCGTACTNCCTGTATGTATGTACATTTCCGTCAATTAATTTTTATTTAAACTTATACACATACCCACACATCTCTTTTAAATACAATCATATTGTATCTTCAAAAGAATCTTTTTTCCAACAATTGTAATACTTTTTCTTATTGATTGCCGTGCTAATTGATTGTGAGTCGTAAAAGTCTTTTTTAATTCTTTGAGCATTTTGCACTTGATCTTTCCAAAATAGAGAGAAACGTGGTTGAGTAAAAAAATTTTCTAGCTTTTCTTAATTTACAACATTAAATACGTAATAAGCATTAAACCGAAACTTTTTTTATAAAAAAAACTTATACGTTCGCTCAAGATTAAATGTAGACTAATACATATTTTGTTACTTGTTTAAATTTTTCAAAGTTAATGACAACGTACTCACATCCAATCGCTTATAATTGAGAACGTGTTGATATTTCGATAGTTTTTAAGATGGAACAACTCCAACGGAACGTTGTCAATGAATTTGCCAATGATGTCTGTCAGTGTAATTTTGAAACGCCCTATACATGACGATCGAATGAGACAAGTGCACTTATGATGTGCGAATATAACTAAATGTTCAAAGAGGGAAGATTGAGAAAGAGATACTAAGTTTCAGTTATGCTTAATTAAAGCTTCAAAGGTAACTTCCACGCGTCAATAAGAAAGAGAAAAAGAAAAATAAAATAAACCGCTCGCTTTATAGCGAGTTTCTCATAATTGATAGCAATGCAACGAAATTTCCTGTTACGTGCGCATCGAATTCCATTAAAAAAATTGATTCGCTACTTTCTGTGCAGAAAGATGCAGAACACTCAACACTCGTCCGGACACACGCTATCGCTATCGCTATCGACAACAATATAACAAGGCTTCCACTTGAATCGCATCGCCAAAGAATATCGACTCGTCTCGAAATTTATTCGACGCTGCTTGACTATATGCTTACGATGCGTATGTAATACGTGATCGTACTCATTGCTGATATTAATTCACTGCCAAACCATCCTTATACTGGACCTTACGAACACCTTGATTCATATCTACGACCGTCTCATTGTCAAAACTCTCACAATCAATCTCTCTCACAGTTTCAAAAAGAAGAGCAAAAATGCAACACGATTGACGATCCGCGTGATAATTTCAATTCAACAAAATTCTTTACGAGGCTTTGCAACCGACACGTTTCTACACATATATCCCCGCAAAGGCAAGCTTCTCGTAAGCATAATAATAGATTGATTGTTACATTACTTGGCACACGTTCGCTCGAATTCCATCGCTGTACTTGCTGCTACGACTGCACGAACCATCGTCCTGAATCGTCCTACAGCCACAAGTGCTTTGATTCAACAAATCACTTGCAACACGTAACGCGACCTATACTCTTCGGAAGTTATCGGTAATATACAAGCCGTTCGTTTTGAAAATGGCGTGTAACAGTTTTCAGAAGTAGAACTTGTAGAGAGAGGCGGATTGCACGAATTTATATATTCCAATTTAGAGTGGGTCAAACTTGGACACTTCGGCCATTTTCAAAATAATTATACGACCAAAAATAACTCCTGGATGCGTCGCGGATAGTTTCGTGACTTCTCTCAGGGCTGTGATATTTTCCGCGGGCCTCGTGAAACATTTCGTGCTTCCATCTAAAAAAAAATCGGGGCGCGTCGCAGAAGGGAGAAAACGTCGTGCGTATCGAAGAAAAGAAACGCGCATGTACGTTTATTACGCGCGCGAGTCGCGTGCGCGAAGACGCGTGGGTTCGTTACGCTCAACAATTCATTAAAACGATATAATAGTCGGTTTAGCTACACGACAGGAATGGCTCCTTGTGAAACGATAGATACTTGCTAAGAGATATTTCAGAGCCTCGAGATAAAAGCCTCGAGAGACGATGAAAAGGCGTTCTCACCGAAACTTTTGGTAATATATAAATATAATTTTTAATTTCGTACCTTGTTACAAATCGCACATAGTCTTGTAAACGCTTTTATAGTTGAGAAAATTTATAGTAAGATACAAATATTATCTATTATATAGCTCAATCGACCGTCATACCGCTTTAATCGCTTAAAACGAACTGAGAGAACGCGCGAGATGAGAATTTCATCTCGTCGAAAGATGCGCCGAGATTTTCCGATTACGACTTTGTTAATATCGCATTAAATGAAATAGCAGTATCGGAAGAATAGATCCGTAGAGCGAAGAAGATAAGAAGCATAAGAAGCATACATACGTAGTCTAGCGCGGACTGTACATCTACGAGAGATTTTTCAATACGTACTAAACACTCTTAACGCGAAACCACACAAGCGCGTATACATACATATTTGTGTATACGTATACAACAATCGATGCCTTTGACGACTCGCGGCGTTGTTTCGCGAGCTACGGGATTTTCGTCCGCACAAACTGTCAAAGAACTAAACTTTTGACAAGAAACATGTTTTTGCAACGCAAGAAAAAAAAACATGAGTTTAATGAACTTGCAATTAGTCGTTAATTAAATTAGCCATTATCGTTGGCTGTACGTCTCCCCCCGTGTATTCGGTATTCGAATGTCGATTCAGCAAGAAAGACGAATTCCTTTGCGTTTTTCCCTTGAAATAAAGCTATCAGCATGCATTTATTCTCAGAGATTTAGCAAATATAATGAAAATTGTCAAAATATCAAAAAAAAAAAAGAAAAAAGAAAAAAGAAGTTGACAATTAGTTGATAACCATATTAGAGAGTGAGACGCAGCTCCCTTTTACATAAATTTTAGCAGCAATAAACGCAAGTAACCGCCAGATAGTCTACTGTTAAGTAGCATAAACGACCAATAGAAGGATACGTATAATTTCTAATTCGTACCGAGTAAGTACCTAACGAGTACGTAATTATGGCACTTTGCTCAATACCACCAATTAGGACATCAGGAAGACACATGCATACCGTTCTTTCCGTAGCGTTTCCATAATGTAAACCTTTGTAAACTTAACTACGTTTAGATGAACAACAAACGCGCGGCTGTGTCACGGTTATTCTTTAAGACCTTTAAGTATATAATAAATCATTTATGGAATCTTTGCTCCGCGCCGAGACAAATATTGTGAACCGACTCGAGAGTCGAGGGGAAACCATAGATAATTATTTTGAGTGCGTATGAGTGAGCAACACATGTGAGCGAGATGAGAAAAAAAGGTAATNGTCAAAAAGCCAGAATAATTTCGAGCGTTTCGAGAAGGTGGACGCGAAAATTGTATCCGAACAACGTCAATTATTTATGTAGACGAACGGACACTTATCGATACGTCTTTGTATCGTTTGGACAATCTATATTCTTGATTTCAGTTGGTCTCGAAGTTTCCAGCTTGCAATTCACAATCACGCTGTTACTTGCGATATGGAAAATAAAAAAAATATATGTATATGTATATTTAGAGAAATATGTAAACATTCCTTTCTCGAACAGCTCGATCATTATTCTTCCGATAGATCAACGTGTTCATTTTGTAATATTCTAACGAGTAGTACGATCAACCACGCAGGCGAATTCATTTTTTTTTAGGAGGCAAATCGGACGAAAAGGCAGAAAGGGAGGAAAATAGAGAGAAGGAAGACACAGCGAGGAAAGGAGAGAAGGAATCTTAGTTGTATAAANCTTAACGTATATACCATAAACAACACACAACTGCCTAGAAACTCAGATTAATAATATATATAAATATATATGGTATATATATATATATTATACTTATTAAATTATATACAATTAATTTTAAAAATGACATGTCTAAGCGCACAACAACGAGCGAGTTTGGCACAACAAGAGACGTGCGTGTAAATAGGATATATCCAATCAAGACCGAAGCGCACGTACAAGGTGTCCCGGAACCTATTTCAATTTCAACAGATGTTACAACAGATGTTACAACAGATTGAGGTGGTCGAATTACAAGCGAAAATATAATTATTAAAGAGCGAAGCTTCTTTCAAAGTGAAAGGCGGAGAATAAAATGATACTGTTTGAAATTCAGGTCGGTTTCACTTTGGTAAGAGTTTGGATTGCCGCTTTGCGGAAGCTTAAGAAAATTGCAACATGATGGTCTTCCGTAAGATTTTCCCTAAAGAAATATCAAGTTTAGTCCGCGTGAGTGTAACAAGGCCATCATCGAAATACGTATTGGTACATTTCGAAATGTACTCCGTGCAGGAGACAGAAGAAGCGAGACAGTTGGCAACTGTACTCGAGAGACCATAACGCGTTTCTGACCGTAGCTACGATTTTTCACTTCGTCTGGCGAGAATAATGCACTCCCGACCATTTACCGCGAAACAAGTTTTGCGGTCGAACGTCGATACATCGAGTGATGCGAGCGAAAACAAACGTCGACCGCTGCCATCCGGCCGCCATGGATAGCCGATTGCCGGGCCAAGTTGCTAGTTTTGAAAAGTTAAACGCGTCCCACGAGGATCCCGCATCCCGAGGATGCGCTTCTCGGCGCGTCAATAATGCAAGTGCAAGAAAAATTGCCACGACGCTAGCCTTTCAAATAGTCTTTTTTTTATTTTTCACAAAGACTTGTTGACACACCGTAGAAACTGGTTTGTCTCGCTAGCTCAGCTCATCCTGACTATGACGACCTTTATTCGAGTAAAATAGTAATTTCAATTCGCGCGAGAGATGTATCTCTTATTGATTCTTGACTCGTCAAAAATATCTCGAGGCCAAGTAACGCCGATTGTCATCGGCGCAGACGAGTCGAATCAATGTCGAATAGTCGTGTGCAAGTTGCTCGAAAAGGGGGATAGCTGCAAATTTCCACGACCAACTTTGGCGGAGATGCGACGTGAAACTTTCGTTCGCTCGCATTTTCGATTTATCGCTTTGTCGAACGCTCGAGACGAATCCTAGAAAAAGAAGCGACGATCGCGAGTTGGAGCACTTTAGAAACCCTGTTCTGAAGGGCATCGCCATTTATCGCTGCGAAAACTCGGGAATGAGAAGCGGAATGGGAGGCGTTTAAAGAGAAATCTCATTATCAACAAACACAAGTACAATCAGCAGGATGCCTCGAGCTGTTCGATGACTATGTACAGCGTGTAAAAGTTTTTAGAAAAATTTAACTATGTGGCGGGATGAGAGGAAGAGAAAGAGAGAATGTGTGTATGTGAAAGATTGAGAGATGTACGATGAAAACACGTTGTAATGATTAATGCATGGCCAGATTTACAGTTATTAAAAGCGCTATGAAAATGAGAAGATGATAGAGAAAGTTTTAATAAATTAATTCTTAACACTATAACAAAAGACAAGAGACACTATTGATACCTATTACTTAAGAAAT
>JAJVSH010000033.1:172778-199493 GCA_021460005.1 Tetramorium alpestre | reverse complement strand
TATATATATATATATGATAATACACACACATTTACACAATCAGAGAGAGAGAGAAAGA
Source organism: Tetramorium alpestre (assembly GCA_021460005.1). NCBI lineage: Eukaryota > Metazoa > Arthropoda > Insecta > Hymenoptera > Formicidae > Tetramorium > Tetramorium alpestre. The sequence goes on along the minus strand of JAJVSH010000033.1, from coordinate 199,435 downwards.
ATTAAAAAAGTGAAAAAACAAGAAATATAAACACATGTAACATGGCATCCTATAAACGTATAATCATAAATATATGTGCGTAATTACATTAATATCTATGAAAATTAGGCATCGATGTATTTACGGACGTAAAACGTGCATGAGATTAACTTGCTATTACCTTATATGAGAACAGATAAATATTCATAGAATATCCCAAATACTATCGCCGATTTTTCTCATTTACGAATTATTTGATTAATTTTCAACTCACCTTCTTATAATTTCTTTATCCTTACATTGGATGGATACTTTAGAGTTAATAATATTATATTAGATATTTGCTCGCGATTAAAAGTAACGTTCACAAAATATTATAGATTGAAAAGCAAGCAAGAAAATTTTCCGTTTTCAGTCAGTTATAATTCAAAAACTATTTCGCCGCTCAATGTTTTTACTTAAAATTGCTAAAATCCAAATTGATCAAAGAATTCTTAGAGAAAACAAACTGGCGACAATTTTGGAATATTCTGTATGTAACAAAAGAGATAGAAAGAGAAGAAAAAGTACGAGTGTGTGTGTGTGTGTGTGTGTGTGTGTAAAAAAATGTACGTATGAAGAGACTTGTGAAAGAGAATGCAAAGAGAATAGGAATTAATTAATCAAGAATTTTTTAAAAAAAGTCGGACCGCGTTTTTCGAACGCACGCTCGTCGGCTTCGACAAACTTAGGAAAATATTTACAAATGATACATTTACTTGAGATAAGTTTTAGTTAGAGAGTGAGAAAGGTAAATTTAGATCGTGTATAAACTAATTTTAGAAATTTTGGTTGGTTTGATGTTAGAATTGACCCGGGAAAACGTCGAGTCGATCGTCGTAGAAGCGCGTGAACTGCGGCAATAAAATCGAATCGTATCGCTAATGAGGTCGTGTCCGCGTATAATTAAGGTCAGATTCTTATCGCGACGGCAGTTTGCAAAAGGATTTTCCCTTAAATTGCGCACTGGCTTGTCAAAGTGTATAGCATAACTGTTCCTTCGCGATTCCTAAGCGGCTTTACTTTTATTAGACGCGCTTGTTCTGCTATATGAAAAAAACTCAATTTTACGATACTGTATTGTATAAGCCATTGTAGTCATGAATCAACAATATTTCTACTCTCAATTTCTTCTTATTGATAGACGATTGTTGAATTTTTAGCATATACCTAAAGCATATAAGGAAAGAAATAAAGAAGATTGTTACGAGTAAAAAAGAAAAGTAAGCGTTTAAAGAAATATACTGAAAGAGATCCAAAAGTGAAGTTTGCAAATATCATGAATTACGCCCCATTTTGCGCGGCGTACAGGCCAAATTATTAAAATGATTAGGTAATCTTTCAGCAAACTTCGGTCGACAAATGCAACAAGTGCGATTCTGCGACCTCGATGAAGAAAAAAAAAGAGAGATTCGATTTTACGTGTCGATTATTAAAAAGAAATTGTTACTTCGCGCAACGAAGCGTATTTCGCGAAAAGCGGACGAAGACGATCGCAACAGTGACGATTTTATCTACGTTAATCTAGAAGACATTGCTGGAACAATGATTTGTACGCCTTCTATGAAGGACCCTAGAGTACATTATGTTACCTAATACTCGTAAGCATACATATTATCTAATAAATATTATTTACAAAATCAGCCAGGCTATGCGATATTTATACGATTTTTATTTTATAAATCCTCAAATATATATTAAGTATAAAATTTCGTAATTAAAATGTTGAATACATTTAAAAAGCAAATAAATGAATGATTGCTTACGATATGCGGACATAATAACGGTACTAAATTTAATATTCAATTAAAAGATAAATTTCATTTCCATTTTAATTGGAAAAGTATTTATGGAAATTATTTTATTGTTATTCTTTCTCGAACGTTTTATACAAACGAAACGAAAATATGTAATTTTAATCATTTAAAAAGAATAAGTTTAAAATTATCTTGCAACGATTTAATTTAATTTCTTCGATTTATTAAAATTACAATTTTATTTTGATTTAATAAATAAATAAATTATACGATTTCATTCTTCTGTTAATTGAAAAATAAAATCTATAAATAATAATAATAATGAAATAATTTATATAAACCATTTTTCAAGATTAAAACGTAAGAATAAATATTCTTATTCTTCAAATAATATATTTATCAATTCTTTTTAACTTAAACACGCAGGTAATATACGTATAAGTTGTTATTACACTGTTAAAACGAATGTGTGAATATCACACTTTTTGCGTGTGATACGTGTCGCCCGTTTTAAGATATCTATGAGTGTGTGAATTTTTAAAAAATGTGTGAATATTCACACATTTCTTGAAAATTCACACACGCATAGATGTCTTAAAACGAAGGACACGCATCACACGCAAAAAGTGTGTGATATTCACACATTCGTTTTAACAGTGTAGAAGAATGAAATAACGCGATGTATAATTAACAAAAATTATACAGATATTAATCAGTATGAAGCAAGTATTTTCGTTAAAATTCAAGTAACAACATTTCTTATATATTTCCATTTTAAATCGCTCCTTAATTCAGTCAAACGGAATTAATAGTCGAATGCGCGACTAACGAGTCCGCGTAAAGAAGCGCTAAATATGCAGATAACAGTTTATTTTAAATCGAAATCAACTTATAATATGAAAAGTGGAATCTTCAACGTATGTCTGATTCATAGTACATTAAACAAATTTAATGTTTCGAGAATCTGGCCTTGGGGTTATTACCTTAGTGTTTGTTGTTACAGAAAATAAGCTCATCGAACGGCAAGGCCATCGTACACTGTGTATCATTCACGCAAGACAAGGCTGAAGCTGGTACGAACATATCGTATCGTTTCATCGTGTTACTCATCGAAACGCGATTACTTTCTACGAACTATTAGCTCCATCACCATCACCATCTCGTGCGATTAACTCTCGATTGACGATTGTAAGTCTATCGACAGCACGTATGCAAATATTTCACACAATTTATTCATCTCACTCAAATTCGGATTGACAGGGGATTGATGGGAATTATTTTATCGCCTTGTTTATACGTGCACGAATGATTTGTTTAACGATTTGGTTAACTAAGCTTTTAAACTCTTTATTAATCTGCACACTCTATTGCATTAATAAAATGCTAATTTTTATTTTTTCATTTCCTGTCACAAGTGAAATATCGTTGCATATACGAATTACGAAACGGATCGAGTGCAAATCAAGCAGCATCACGATGTGTTTAAGTAATAAGTACAGTTTAAGATTTTGTTCGTTATGTTAATTTGCAAGTTTTACGTGTGTCAAGCGAATTATAGAGTGACGCGATCATGTTTCAAAGAACGTGCAGTGTACAATTGTTAAGTGCGCGTCGCGTGCAATTATCGCTGGGAGTGCCGTGCAAAGTGTCGCGCGATTATTCTACTGATTTGTATGCGCAATAATTACTCCTGATTTCGCGAATGTTACAAGTGCTATGAATGAAGTTGAAAGAAGAAAATCATATGGGATGAGTAAATAGAGTAACCGTGACATAAGTAAAAATCGATCAAAGGAAGTTGATGCTTGTTAGAGTAACTATAATTATAAAATATTGATTATGAAATGATTTCCCTAGCTATAAATTACATAAACTTGAATAAAAATAAGTGATATCGTAAAAAAATAACATATCGATTAAACACCGATATTATGCATCCAATATTATGCCTCTCTTTACCTTGTATAAATAAATAAAAATAGCATCGTATTATAAAAAGATTAAAATAAGATTGCTAATTTAGAAAAAGAAAATTAGTAAATATTAAGAATTATTAAGACAGTAAATATTCCTCGAAAGACGAAATATATTCCCCCTCCCCCCCCTACACACACAAAATTAACAGTCAATTTTATACATGTATTTGAATAATTAGCATTCCTGTTATGTCTCTTGTAAAACTTTTCGCATACATAAATATTTGCATCTAGATACTGTTTACATACCTAAACATCTACCGACTAAAGCTGTCATTTGCACGCTACCTGGCCGCGACAGGTGCATTTGATACACCGCGGAATCGGCGGGTAAACGCAATAACGCGGCGATGGATGCGCCGCGCGCACATAACCGACCGTCGAGAGGAAAGGAGGAGAAGACGCCGCTAATTGTAAGAGGACTCTTATCCTCCCTCGGAGAGAGAGAGAGAGAGAGAGAGAGAGAGAGAGAGAGAGAGAGAGAGAGAGAGAGAGAGAGAGAGAGTGAGAGAGGAGTGAGAAGCTCGGCGATACAACACACATCGATCTGCCGTGCTGCGGCGAGTGCGCAGTGGCTCGGCGCGAGATGCTGCGTCGTGCGTCGCGCCGCGCTGCTCCGCTCCGGCCGCGGCCGCGATCGTTTTCAGCGTGCCACCCCGTATAAAACCGTGACCGGGGTCACGGCGCGATACCAACAGGTGATGCCGAAGAAGGAGGAGGACACTCCCTCGAGCGGCATCTCGTCGAGCGTTTCCCACGGGTCCCGCCGCCGCCGCCGCCGCCGCCGCCGACGACGACGACGACGACGATGACGGTGATTTAATATCGCTCGCCCCATACTCTATACCCTACGGTCAGGATCCCACCTAGCCGGATCTGGACTCGCTGCCAGGCGAAACACGCGCGGGGGTCGCATCCATTTAGTTGGGGCGGAATGCGGGAGGAAACGTCGACGGCGAAAGTTTCGATCGGTCGATGATTTAGTGGGAACGGGCAGGCTGTTCATAAACGTACAGTAGTGCTCCCACCGACTGCTATTCTTCCGACGCAGCTTCCCGCGCGCCCGTTCTACCCGCGAGAGAGAGCATCGACGTACGCGGGATGTAGTCGATGTAGTTACGCGGTTGACACGAGCGCGGGATCGACGAGTGCGGACGTGCGATGATCGAGTGTTGCCTTCGACGCGCTGGATTCTGACAAGGTGAGTGATTTTCAGATCTTTAGATAGAGCGGCGATCTTGAAACGGACAGCGACTGCGAGCTTTTGACAATCCTTTAATATTCCAACTGTCTCTAACTCTTAAATGTTGTAAGAAACTTTGTAAGAACTTGAACACAATATTTTTGATCCGTCGAGATCATCGAGATATCCTGTTTTTACTGTTTACTGCATACGGCCGTACGCTGATGGCTATTTATCAAATGGAAAATATCGACCATGTGTAATACTGAAAATAAACCCGCCGAAAGCAAGTTGAGAAAATATTTATAAAAATAGATTCGTATGTGAAGACGACAAAATATACGAGAGCAATGAGATTATACGATACGAAACGGAGACGAGATTTGAAGACCGCGCGCATATAAGCGGAGCGCAATAATAAAATTACATGTCTCTGAGAATTCTTTCTCAGAGACACGATGATATTCTGTTGGTAGAAATTAAAAGCGTTTTATGGGATTAATACATAAAGGAATCTAAAGAGCATTGTAACCAGACAGGATATTTCACTGTTCAACGGGCTGCACATAACGGACATCTTCACTTTATATGTGAAATCATTGATTTCCTCTTGTCGCTTCGCATTCAGAGTCCGATTGCACGATACCCTGACTTATTAATAACCGAATCCCAATTTTAACACAGTTTTTCTCTTCGGTTCGCTGGCCCCTGGCGATGACTATTGAACATATTGAACTCTATCTAAGATGCCGTAAAGATTAAATCTCGGTCAATGCAGATCAATGTTTCTTCAACTACGTTGTCGCTATTTTTGAGCAAGCAAGCACAAAAGTATTATCACTCCAAGTGTTACAATTGTATAGCGGCACGAGCTGCTATAGAATGCAAGAAATTAAATATACTAGTATCGATATATACATTGTGTATTACAAACAGTATCATACATTCGAAAGTTGTAAGAGACAATTTGTGAAAACGACGATCGCGCAGCCAACGTTAAATATGCGTGTCTAAAAGTTACATAAAGAAGCGTCTTTAGAAAATTTTGACGATTTCATTATATCACGCAAAATGAGACGAAGACGAAACGAGAGCGACACGTACAGCACGACGAAGATGATCGCTCTGCAATATCATCGTGTTTTCTTAGTTGGCCCGCGCAACACGTGTCGGAATAAAAATAAAGCCGCGACGGTGCCTAAAATTTCCGAGTTTATCACGTCACCTCGTTGATTAGTCCGTATTGTGCGTTCCGGTCTTTCGCTCACATAGAGTAACTTAATAGCGCGAACCGCATGAAACTTTAGTGCAAAACGTGTGTGGGTGGCACATTAATTTCGATGAAGCTTGATTCGGGCATCTGACTCACCAACGAAGAGAAAAGTCAAAGGTGGACAATCATTATCATCTTGGTTTCCCTCAGGTGGGGACGAAACGCGAAACACGAGAGGTACATGAGATGCCGTGACAATGGGTGGAAGAGGAAAGATAGGTGTGAGCCGTAATAATTTAAATAATTCTTTAGGCAACTCTCTCCGCGGCAGGGGGAGCGCAAAATAAAAATTTCAGGCGTTTGAGATAGGTGCAAGGAGAACGGTTTTAAAAGCACTCGTTTACAAAAGCGAGACGCGACGCGCAGGAGCAACATAAATATGTATTTTTATGTGCTATTCTAGAGCGCGTAGTATATAAAGATATATATGTATATACAGTATACGTAAAAATAGCGAGCGAAATGATGAAAGCGTGCGCGCAAGGACTCTGCATCAAGAAGATTGAGTTACGAAGAGTAATTAAAAATGCAAATTCAACGGCACGGCGGGGCACGAGCGAGCTATTAAATCTCTCGCGCCGCCTCGCGCGCGCGAGTACTTGTGCGTGTCGTTTCATCGTCCCCGAAGCGACGCATGCAAAAAATACTATAATATTATAGATATACATATTATAAATATTGTATGTGAATCTGTAGGTAGGTAATTACACAAAATATATTGCAAATTCGGCGCACTCTTTTATTAAATACTATATAAATATATCTTAATGTAAAATCTCGCTTTCAATCGAATCTTTATCAATACCATAATATATCATGGTAAAAGTTTCGCCAACATTGATTAAGAAGCGCCCATTTCTTTCACAGGTCACAGTTAGAGGAGTCTCGCGTTTTAATATAAATTTCCGAAACTCTATTAGAGCGAAAGAAACGTTGAACGTTGATTACTTCGATCGCCGTAACGGCGTAGGCCTAGTATTGGAAGCTTTTTATCCTGTTCTTTTCGTGAACGCTCGGCGTGAATACCGGATGGTTTGCTTCGACATACCTCAAAGGGTTAAATATAGATCGCGACCTCTCCATATATGATTTGCGCGATATTAAGGAATAAGAATATAAGACTCTGCACATATCCGATCCGTATTATTTATACAAGATTTATACTACAGCGATACTACAAAAAGTAGTAGTAGTGATAAAGGAGTGATAATATTCATATAAAGGCCGTTACGCAAAAAGTTGTGATTAACATTGAATGAACAAGTCCGCGAGCTTGATAGAAAGCTCGTATGGCAACGATTTGGAAAACGTCGGGAAACTCTCGGGAACTCGGCATTTTCCCCGCGATGCATTATTCATTCGATGGATCGGAAGTCGGGCTTTGATTGGGCAAGGAAGAACACGCAGTGTGTACGACGAAAGGTCGTGGTTATGCAAATGGAACTCGAGCCGAGTCGGTCGTTATGGTAACCAATCCGCCGCAGAAGCATCGGAATTCATTATTTATCTCGATAGCATGGGACACTCATTCGTAAGAAGCACACAGATGTCAGATTTTAATAATCCAGATGGACGAGCCGCGCAGAACTGCGCGTTGAGAATATGATGGCGTTGCCTGAAATCGCCTGAATACGTGGATCGTTTAATTCTTTCACGAGAGGATGAAATCACGTGCTCGTGCGAAATGTAAGCCATGATAAAATCGATATTTTCCCAGTTCAATCGCTCCTAAATGATTTACGCGCAGACGCGCTTTGGCGAAGAATCGCGTAGATTATATTATAGAAGAAACGACGAACGTGGCTTTTTATACGGGATGCTTGAGAAGGTAGCTTTGGAAAAAACTCGTGAACATAACTGTAAGTTTATTACATTTTTTTCTATCTTTATCCCTTTAGTAACACACGTAACTGTGTAATCAAAATTCTTGAATAAAATACGAATAAACATGCGAACCTGTGGTCAGTGTTACGGAAGTAAAAATTGTGAGTCGAAAACGAGCGTTTAGAAACAATCGCTTAAGAAAACATACACGGCGCCAGATACCCTATCAACCACATATTCTCCGACAGAATACAAATTCCAACTCGTGCTTGATAGAAATTTCATACAAGATCTTGTCAGATCACGATCAGAGGAATCACGAATAATAATAATAGACAGATTGAATTTTATTTATGACACATATCTTAAATTATCTTAAATTTGATTCAAGTTCTACAAGTCAGTCGCAAGCAACTTCCATTTATGTATACACTTTGGGAGTTTAATTCTTCCAAAGCTTTTCATCTCCCTGGACGCTTATAACTCTTTCGGAAACTTGGTTTTTCCAAGTTTGAACTTTACGAGATTGGAAGGTTGCGTGATAAATCCAGGATATATCTTGCATTTATACTATTCTTGTTCTGTAAAAGAATTCCAATTTTGAACAACGAATCTCCCAACAAATTTTCTCTTAAGAGATTTAATCTGTATCTATGTATACCAAAATCAACGGAGTGAAATCTTACAAATTTATTATAAATTGCAAGGAAAGAATCGGCGATATTTGTAAACAGAAAGATTTGCGAGATTAATTTACCAAGATTATTGCTAGCGAGCAACAGAGACATCTCGTGTTTTATGTATATATAGATCAATCCAATTTAAGGTCTTGAAACGTCATAACGTGGAATGTTCTCCTGAATTGGGCGCTACGCTTTGCGGAATGAAGTGTGAGAAGCAATCTGGCGGAAAGCAGTTTCTCGGCAGTCCGTCGGATCGAATCGCTCTGAAATAGCAGAGTAGAGTTCGTATCATGCAACTTAAGCAGACTTGTGCACATGCTCTTAGTAGATAGACAAGGAAGAGCGCGTGTATCGTTAAATCGCAACTATTATTCATCATTCTGCACGAGATTTCGTGTTGTGTAACTAACGCCACGCAAACCTCCTCTGCCACCGAAAAACATTGTTCGCGTACGTGACCATCTCGCGTGTTTTTCATTAAATTGAAGTTAATTAAATTGCATTCCATAAAATCGTTTTGCTATTCATCTATATGGTTGTTTGTTTCCTTTTTCTTTTTTTCTCCTTTTTGCGAAATATAAATGTTTGCGTGATTCTTTCCACAAACAGGCAGATATTTATGCTATAAACGTCGATTTTTTTTAATGCACTCTTTTGCGAGGAACACATTACTGAAGAATCATTTAATAAAATTCTGGAATCCTCTATCAACGTCTCCAACGATCTCGCCGACGAGAAAGGCAGATTTAAGAATATAGGCAGAAACTACTTTGGCATTAGTGAGATCTCGACGAGTGTTCGAAAGAGGAGCTTACAACCGTTAAGGGAGTCTGTCGGGCGAAAATGGCCAACTTTCGAGACGTTAGAGAAGGATCGCTGCTGCAACTGTAAAGAGGGATTTGAATCGATAGGACGCGCGCCAAGTTTCGACGTTGAAAGACGAAATACGGGAGGTATAGGCGCACGAACAATGCACTTCTGCCGCGTTCGCCATACACGAGAATCGGTGCACACTGTCGCGACGCAGTCAGATAATTCTCACATACATATTGTGAACGCGACTCCGAGTGGCGTATGCGTGTATGCTAGACGTGTGAATGTCGATGTGTTGAAAAGCGCACCCGTATCCGTTGTGCGCGAACGTCAAATTAAAACGACGTCACGAGCGTCGACAAAACGTGACGAGAGATCGTACCTACATAATACTGCCAGTTTGGAATTGCTAATTAACAAACTTGTGCATTATTACATTCTTTCGTTGCAAATCAAACGTTATTTCAAGTGTCGATTGAAAGAAGAAAAAATGTAAACAGAAATAAACAAAACATTTTGGAATCCTGTCTCTTTAACGCTACATGTTCGTACATGTATAAAAATGATACAATGTCGCGTGTGAATATAATTAAATCTTATAATATTTTAACGATTCTATCCTTTTTTTTCTAAATAATACTTAGTTGAAAACGTTTGCAAAATCTGGGATCGTATGTTTCTGAGGCCTAAGAATCTAGAAAACGTGAGGATAAGCAATTTAATAAATTTAATGTCCAGTGTAAAAATAGATTTAATTCCCTAGCTTCGTTAAAAAGTCAGAAAGGTTTAAATCAGAAATAATTTATGTAGCATACTAGTTTATTAAAAAACGGCTCGTTTTTTTTAATTCCACTTTTCTATTATTACTACTAATTGAGATTTAAACAGAGTTAAAAAAGTTTATCGGACGTCATGGATACGTAGGTGTGTAAAATTTTTAGCAAAAGAGTCGACTACGGATTTCTTACGGAATATTGATATCTCGCAGCTATCAATGTCAAATAGGAGTATAAAAATAGATAGATATACTTGTAATATCTTACAACGATAACATTTTTTTATTTATCGTGGGATAAGATTAACCGTTTCTATTATCAATCTATATCTATTTTAAGAAACACGATATGTAAAATTGAAACATTGCATGTTAGTATAATGATAAATTTCCAATTAGCAAATTAAACGTTTTTTCACATTAAATTATGATGAAAAATTAATTGAAGCAAATTCCTATTAATCACTTATAAGAACGTATCTAAAATTAGTTAATTAGTTTTCTCATTTTCTGGATTTTAGAAATATGTACATCAGCAAAAAGAACTTTAATGAAAACTGTGCGTGTGAACAGAATATTGCGTGGATATCACCTAAATTAAATAACTTAAATTTTTTCATGTAACAAAACAACAGAAAAATATTGTAGGTACATATGTGCGTTTGACTGTTCGTCGTATTAAAAAATTTCTAAGATATCAGCCATATGTCTGTGTGGCATTGTAATAATCTGTTTAACATTACAGTAGTCAAAACTACATCAAAACAATAATACTTTTCTGTAACTCATAATTCATGATTTTTATCAAGTTTTAAAATATATAAATCTATGTATATTATAGAAATTGCTTCTACGATGTAAAACACATCTTAGAAATTGCCTCTCTCCTTTCCCTCTACCTGACAAATAAAACATTTGTTTTTATGAGCACACAGGATGCCACAAGGAAGCATTCAATGGCAAGGGACGCAGAGAAGAGCCTGCGGACCTGGGGCTAATTGGAACGTGCAGGTACATTCTCATCGCATACAAAAATTCAAACTATTGATTATATTGTATCACGAAGCTGATTTTTTTCTTTATTAGTCTCGTTAGTGTAATTATTAGGAAGTAGATCGATAAGAATATCATTCGTCGGGAGAGGGAGAGAGAGAGAGAGAGAGAGAGAGAGAGAGAGAGAGAGAGAGAAAGAACGAAAGAGAAACTCAATAATGTGCATATGTAGAGAGCATGTACGTAGATACATATATTCGTATTTTAATCATCTCTAGCACGTTTACAAATTTCGCCTGCAGAAATTACCTTTCCGATGTGAAATTCATCTCAGCGGAAATATAACGCAAATTTCATTGCAAACAAAAGCAAGCTACAATTATTAGTGCTACTGAAAGAGATTACTAGCGCTCTAATAATATCTGCACATGATTCTCTGTAAATGTAAATGTATAGAACTGTATACATATATAGTCTCACAGTGACACACACACACACACACACACACACACACACACACATTCGTAGAAAGAATTTTTATATATTTTTCTCAATTAATCTGCAATTAAAGTTAACAATTCTAGAACTATACTCTCCGTGTGCAATAATTTAGATAAAAACTACTTAAGAGTACGTCGCTCTTGGCTTACTAGCACTGAAAAAGGTTACTGTGCCGTTACACCGTTAATGTAACATCGTAAATTGTACTGATCGATTTAACGGCGCCACGTAAACGCAGATGTACAAACAAGACGTACACTTGTCGCTGGGTAAATAACTGGACCATCGTCCAGGTTTATTAACTGTTAACGACGGCAATTAAATCGAACAGGTGGTGAGAGGCAAGGTGACAACGCGGTGCTTGTGGCACGCCTGCAAAGCTCTCGGAATTGGGCTACTGCTAATGCTTTTAGGAGCTTGCATGGCGACTATAGGTGAGTAGAACTACCGGTAAATTAAACATTTATGTCGGCAAGCGTTATTCGGCCTCTATATACATATATATATATATATATATATATATAAACGCTAACCGTTTAGAGGCGTTTGCAAAGAGCATTTTAGAAAGCCCTCAATCCCTTAGCAAAGATCAACTCTTCATAGTTCATGTTCTGCCGTTTCTTTAATGCCTCACACTTAAGAAGTTTGGCAAAAAGTTTATTTTCAATACTTTCTTTGATGATTGTCGCACTATTGGCAATGAAGAGAAAATAACTTGTGCATTCTAAACAACAATTCTAAATAGACAATTAAATCTTGTAATATTAATGCTAATGTAGTACACTGCAAAAGAGTCGATCTACTTTTACGCGCAAGCTTGTAATCTGCTTATGCTTCTACATCTACATGAAATCATGCATGGTTCTCCAAAATTTTAATTTTACATAAACATTAATAAAATATTGAGCGAACGAGAGACAAAGTTTACTCTGAAAATTTAATCTCTCACAGAAAACATTATGTCTCTTAATACGCTTAATAAGGCACGTTTCTTCGATAAAAACAACTCTTGAAACAGTTCATTTAACGCTTCAAAAATTAATTTTATAAATGTAAATTTATTCTTAATTGTAATTGCATCATCATAATTTTCTAACAATAAGTGCACGTGTTAAGCGCAAAGTATCACATTGTAGCATAAAAATCAATGTCGCTATCCGTTCTATTTTTCTTATGTCCTATGTTATGTCAATCATTATACATATACATTTATATAGGTGATGGAGAATGAAAACGTTTCTCTTGTTTCGTTCAATAGGATATTACGCGGACCAGCTATCGGTGGCGCAAGAGATCAGAGGTAATATCACGGTAAAGGTGAAGAACGAGTCACGCGGGTTTCACCTAAATAATCTGAGCTACGCCGGCCCTGTCGTTATGGGTCTGGGAGGTAATAGTAACATAGTACATTACACATACATTTTACGAGCGCGATACACTTGTTGGACCAAACGACCTAGCTACACGACACTGATCTCCTTGAAATGGTAACTGTGCGGTAATAGATAGGTTCACTGTTGCAAAATGCACATATAACTGTATCCCGGGGCCGTATATGTAGATGTATAATAGCGTGTAACTTTATACACATAACGTATATATTCATTACATGACATGATTGTGATTGTAATAAGATTGTGAAAAAAAATCGTGTGAAAATTGAGCTCGTCTCGACTTTTTGTAAATTGATTTTTTTTCAAAAAGAATTAATATTTTCTCTAAATCGAGGCTAGCATTTTAATTCTCTCTTTCAATGTAGATTAATACATATTTAATATATATGAATAAAGAGATAAACATATAATTAATTAACAAACAAAAATTGCAAAATTACATAGATATGTATGTACATAGGTTTGCACGGGGAAATACAAAGATCGAAAATAACTGCAAAATAAATGCATGAAATAATGTAACGGATATAGAGCGGAAAATTGCGAAACGCGAAAAATGTGCAATATACAGCAGCACAGCACGAACTTGTCTCGTTTGTATAGTGTTCTCCACTCGATAGAAGCTACAAAAAAAAAAAATTGCCCCCAGAGAGATTTGAACTCTCGACCCCTGGTTTACAAGACCAGTGCTCTAACCCCTGAGCTATGGAGGCTCACGCTCCGTTATCGACGAGCAGTCTCAGATACAAGCGCCACGTAGATTTTATCTTATCTATACATCTTTAATTACATTTACATTAAAAGGAAATGTGTTTTTAAAATATTCCAACTCTACTCGCGTGTTTCTAATTTGCATGCAACATCAAATTTTTAATAAGTTTTAAGAAGATGAGATGATTAAATTAAAGAGTCAAATTATATGAATTACGTATTGTAATCAACAGACAATCGCCATGCAACAAAATAAAATCTCATATATTACATTACAGTTTACACTTTTATTATATGTTTATTTTAAATGACTGAATAAATTGTTCAAATATACGATAGCATATAACTATACGTACATGTACCTATAATTAAATTAACTTTATTCAAACTTGCACTTGATATGTAATGTAATTATTAATGACTGCAAAATTCAAAATCGAGTAATGATATGTAAATATATAGGCACGAGATAAAGGTTAGGCGTAATGTAAAAGTATAACATTCCGTTATACTGTACACAGTGTATACAAATAATGATATTTTCAGGCTTCATTGTGGTAGCTGCCTGCGTGATGACTTTCGAGGCGCGTGACAGCGCCGCCAAGGTGGTGCCAGCTCGCTATCGTTTCAACCAGGCATCAACACTAAGGACTTCGAAGAGTCAGCGCAACAGAAGATCGACATCGAGCCAGACGACAAAGTGGGACCATCAGCTGGGCCTGTTTAGGGTGAACCGCAGCCCGAGTCCCAGTACGCACGAAGTCTCGAGGAAACAGCTGACGGCGGAGTTTATGCAGTTCTCAAAGGAACTGCAGGAGAAAGGCGTGACGCACTCCATAAAGAAAAGCCCGAGCGCACCAACGTTGATTGACAAAAAGTCTCCGCGCCGAAGATCGCCTAAATACGCAGGTTGTTCGCTACTTAATCCAGAATTGCTGCAGAGACACGCGCTCTCGGTCGACAATCCAAGCTACAGCCCGCATCAGGTAATCGAGAAAAGAAAATTAACGTCTTGGCGGAAGAAACAAAATCTCTCGCTTATTTTATTACTATAGCTTAATTTAAAAAAGTGTTGTTTGATATGTCTAGCTGACGTTAATTTAATTTAAACGAAAGGAGATGAATACGCACTATTATACATATATGTTATTATATATTTTGTAACATATAAATTATGACAAATTCTAACGATGTTTTTGTCTCAATTGTAATTATAATTGAAAATGGCCAATAAGATTTTCTTTCTCTATAATTGATAGGTCAGCAGAGAAAGTCTGGAGCATCAAAAGAGTGGAAGTCAAGCCTCAATGGCGATGGATCTGCATATTCCGAACAAAGGTCCCGTTACGCTCAAAGTGAAGGACCGATCCGACACAGCGAGACGACATCAGCTGCTCCGTCAAACAAAAGTGGAAGACGTCGAGGAGGTTGATGAAGCTACGCGACCACCGCCAACTCTTGTGCACTCGCCTAAATTGCCAGGTGACTATAAATCATTATATAAATGATTATAAATAAATTTTGAATTAAAAAATTAATCATGTAAAACATGATCATTCAGATATATCAAAAGATCATCACTGTGATCAACAGTAAAAACAGATACGTAAAAAATGTAAAAATAAAAAATAATACTATTTAGTTCAAAAACTATGGAAACTACGGAAATTAAATTCCTATCGCAAAAAAATGCATTATAATGCATATTAAACTTTACTCGTGCAATCGAATGTTATTACCTTTGTATTATAAATTATACTAATTGTATTGTAAGAAGATTGCCTTCCGTTTACACCGAACAAGAAAGTTATTTGCCCGGTGAAGCGTTAAACAATAGCGTTTACATGTCTAAATATCAATAATCATCAATATGGTCATCCTCGATCAGGTGCCTATTGCAGATATCCAGATGACTTTGTGCCAAGAAAAAGAAATTCAATAGATCTGAGACTGTGGGAAGAATTGACGGTGGTATCGAAAGAATTCAGTAAGGCTTCGCCACGAGACTTTCGCAAAATCTCTTCGCCAAACTTTCGTAAAATGTCCTTTGACCGAATCGGTGGCGATCGTCGTTTCGACCGAACGATGGGACATCGAAAAGCTAGCCTCGAGTTTCGAAGAAGTCCAGATTTCCGAAGGGGAGACTACAGGTAGGAAAGAATGTCAGATTAACATTTACTTATTTTTATTATTTTTTATCTTCTTGGTATATGTTTCACGGTATATTTTTCTTTTGTATTTCTAACACACGTGCACGTGTCATTTGCCGAATAACTCTATAATCACGAATTTAAATTGATTGTAATCTTAAACTAATGACAGCAGTAAAATTGAAATTTATTTTAGATATAAAGTAATTCATTTATAAATATTTTATCAAGATTGCACAGAGTACGTTAATATAATGCTTTAAACTGCTTTTCATTTCAAATTTCTATGTAATATTATACATATTATAAAACGTTAAATCGTGACGTTCTGAAATTCTATTTTATTTTTCCCAAGAGCAAGCGATGAAATCTTTCTTCTAACCGAATTTACAGGAAACTATCGATTGATAGATTCAGTGTCGATTGTACCCGATACATGTTTGACGAAGGAGAGATAAAGTCCCGAGCGAGCAGCGGAGAGAACTTGCGAAGGCAATCGCGTCATCCTAAGCTACATCATTCTAGATCGGACGACAACAGGCAGCGATCCTTCGACAGGCATCCGAAGGATCCTCAGTCGAGTCGACACTCTCTGAATACTCAGGCCGTTATGGGATGTTCCGGATCCGATTGCGAGCCGAAATACTTTACGACAGTGTCTCTCGACACCGAGGAAAGCCGCGGTGACAATTCTGATGAGAGTCACGTAGTGGATATCGAGGAGGCGAATCCTAGCGCTTTGTCGTCCGAGGGGCCCACGGAGGGCGACATGCTACTCGAAGAACCGGAATTGGAGAATGTCACGGAGATCGACGTGGAGAGCTCGGGGGATGATCTCGACGACGATGACGACGACGACGATGACGATGACGACGACGATGGCAAGTGCGAATCGCGCAAATCGGCGAGCGAAGAGACACTACAAGGACAAAATTCCATTATAGTTAT
This sequence comes from Tetramorium alpestre, assembly GCA_021460005.1. Taxonomy (NCBI): domain Eukaryota; kingdom Metazoa; phylum Arthropoda; class Insecta; order Hymenoptera; family Formicidae; genus Tetramorium; species Tetramorium alpestre. Next base: position 182,436 of record JAJVSH010000033.1, on the reverse strand, counting down.
CGCCGACATGGATTCGCAGACGACAGTCAACACAGTTGAGGAAGCGGACCACACGTCAGAACAGATGGAACATAATGAGAAATACGAAACGACTTTGTACATAGAAGATGACAAAGTATGAAGAACGAAAGAGATTTTCGAGGATTAAGGACAACGTACTCAGGCTCGCCTGGGAAAATGACGACGACATTTGTAAAGTAGAAGAATCGCGTTCAACATTGCTGGCACGGTTTCTTCGCAAATATGAGAAAATCATGCAAGAATTCGACGATGACTGCTGTCGATCGATCGCGATTGTCTTCGAGTGCGACATTACGTCGTGAAACATGCTCAACGACTTGAACTTAAAACTTAAACACCCGGCATACATAAAAAATGAGATCACGTACGAATTGCGTTTTGTAACGAGACAATCATTTTTTATCGGTATCTCGCTTCGCCTTTCGCGCAAAGGGATTGTAACATTTGCCATTTTGATGACAAATAATTGTTACCAACAAATTTTGACGTAGCACATAGACAGTAATAGACCTAACTTAAGATATAAGATTCGTTAAAATGCAAACGTAATTAACCATACCAAAAAGATTTTGTACTTGTAACGGGTTGTAACGGGAAATATAACGTTTCACTTGTAAATACATTTCTATGAACGATAGACGATTATCTCGTTCGAGTGTTTGTTGATGTGTCAAATCTCTGACGATAAAGTCAGAGGGATATATATATATATATATACATATATGTATATATATATATATATATATATATATATACATACATACGTTACTCTTTACATAAGATTCATGCATTTATATGGCACAATTTTCTCGTATAAAAGCAGAACGCTATAATCTCTTCGACGTGAATACACTTAAAAACCGATATAAAAGAGATAATTTATAAAAGAATACGAGACTATAAATTATGTTGGATAGCAGAATATAATAAAGATACTTTTTTTATATTATGATTGCATTATGTCCCATAGACTTGTTATTTATTGTATATTTTTAATTACATTTAGAATAATGCAATTTACATTTTATATTTCCACTATATGTGCATTATTCATTTCTTTATGCTTTAAAAACATTGATTTGTATCCTTTTTAAAGATTCGATCGATTTTGATGTAGTTTTCCTAGCAATAAGAGAGATTCGATAACTTTCACTTTGAGATCCATAAAAAATTTGAGAAAAATTTTAATATTAATTCATCTGTTACAATGAATTTAATATTAAATTGTCAGACATTACTTATTTTTTTCAGAATTATCACATATGATTAAGTCTTCGATTGAAAAGTACATTTGTTTTTTAATAAAGCAAAGAATTAATTAATTTTGAAAAACACATAAGATATTTTTGGATTTCAAAAGCGGTTTTTACATATTACACTGTATAGCATCTTTTTTAAGTTGTTTTTTTTGTTAGGTATATTGAATTAAAAATTCTCATACAAGTAGTTACAAAATAAATTTTTACAAAATTTTAATTTGTATTTTTACATACATTATTTCAAAACTCTGTTATTTGTAAGAAATATGTGTTAAAAGTTACATCTTTCCCTCCTCCCGCCTCCCCCCTCTCTCTCACCTAATGTATTATGAAAGATTAAAAAAAAAGATAACGAATGGATTAATATGGATCTCATCTAGTGTTAGTACCATCGAAAGTAACTTTAATGGTTTTCCATTGGAAAAAAACTCGCTGGTCCTCTAGTTTTCTAGTTTTCTTGTTTTCTCGCTCATTAAATATCTACCAATGAAATACGCTTCAAGCACTTGGTGCTGTCACTGCAGCGAGTTTTTTCCAATGGAAATAACTAATGGTCATAAGACTCTTCTTGAAATCAACCACGAAACATATATGGGAACTGAATATTTATAAATCTCGGGTAACTTCCGATCTGTTGTTAATGCATGTTTGTGCACGTGAAACTGCGGCCTATTTCGTACTTCTTCGTTAAATATTTAGGCGATGACAAATCATAAAAAAATTCAAAATCATAGAAGCACGTCAAATTCGAATCCTCGATGCACTTGTCCAATGAAAAAGAAATCATCAAATTTCTAACGAAATACTGCAGTTTACTGGTGTCGAGTAACAATTGTTCTTAACTAAATGACGGCCCAACCGCGCGTGTAATATATTTTTATATCCTACAGCGAGTTCGTACAACGTTAATTACATATGTGTAATGATTAATCTCCCTCTCCCTCTCTCTCTCTCTCTCTCTCTCTCTCTCTCTCTCTCTCTCGAAAAGTGACATTGTTTTTATTTCGACAAGCGCCTAGTGATCAATTGTTGACGAATTTTTCAGTTTCTACCTTTCAACTCACCTCATTTTTAACCTCATTCGATAAAATAAAATCGTCGTTTCATATTAAATAATTACGCAATCGCGATTTCGATGTACATTCATGTTAAAATTTTCATTTTTCCATCCTTAATTCACGAATCGTGAATATTGAGATTGAGGAAAATGTACTGTATTCAGATATATATTTAACATATTTTTAAACATATTTAATATGTATTTAATACAAATATTGTATCTGTAAAAGTTATTTCGAAATCGACAGAATAATTTTTCAAGATTTTAGTTGATCACTCTTAATCATTTTACTTGTTGACAAAACAAAAACATACTGCCGAATCTTTATTTTATAAAATATTTTTGAGCATTTTCTAAGGAATTATTTGAAAAAAATTCATTTATTGCGGATAAATTCACAAAGGTTAGCCAAAATTAGTGGAACGAGAATTCAAAAATTACGCAAATAAAGAATCGTAATTTAATTCCAAATTTTTTGGAGTTTTTAAAAAGTTTCATAAATAATTACAATAACAACATGACGAAAACGTGTGTGACGTTAAAATGATCCAGATTGTTTGTTCATGTAAATCATTAGATAATAGAAAAATTTCAGATAATATTGAAGTGCGATATGCTTATCAGCATAAATAAAAAAAAAGAAAATCGATAAGAATGCAAAAAATTACAAGGCCCTAAAAAAGCCCTAAAAATTTGAAAAATTGCTCTCTCACGGGCGCTTTTAATTGTACTTAATTGACGTCAGAAAATTGAAAATTAATAATGGAATTATATTTTTTACATCATTTAGTTTAGGATTGAGTTTTGACAGTTAAATTAAATTTTAAATAAAAATTTTGAAAAAACAAAATTTATCTAAATTTAAATGAAAGATAAACTTAATTCATGAAAAAGTATTCAATTTCGAAGGCTTCGAATTTGAAATGAATGTCAGTATATTTAAATCATAAAAATGTAACTTGAAATTGATCAAGAAATATCTATTATTGGAATTGATGTCGAGATTGTATTGATATGTAGCACATGCTACATATTAAAGATTGTTTAGACATAATTAATAGTTAAATGTTATTGATTGAAACACAACTGGTCAGATCTCTCACTCAGTTGTTTTCAAAATAGAACGTAGAAAATAGAAACAATATCGAAACAATAGTATAATTAAAAGGAATGCAATCATATGCAATATATTATTGACATGTAAATTAACGATTCAATATCGATCATAATAATTGCGCGTCTCTTATAAAGTCGTCTGGTATTTTTCTACCAGAACGGTGTGTAAATTTAATGTATCAGAAGTGATGCATGAAACCGAGGTACATACGTCGATGTCTTTCATAATTTTCTAACTCCTCGTTGAAACGGCTTACATGTTTACAAAACTGCGATTTTACATAGAATTAAGAGTTGCATCTTATACAGTTATTGCTCTGTAGCGCGGCAATGAATGAATGTATGGACATGTATGTAAAAAAAACTATGTGTGTATACATATACATATTCTATAATATATTATATATATATATATATATATACATATTTTTTAAATATATTATATATATATATTATATATTATATATATATATATAATACTATATATTATATATATTAATAATATTATATATTATATATATAATATATTATATATATATATATATATANANATNTTTTNNANATATANTATATATATATATTATATATGTATAACTCATATTTAACGGAGTAAACATAATCGAACTGTGATCGAGGTTGAACTCAATGAAAAATACTACTGTCGAATGTTTCTTGCAAATGTGCCGCTTCGATCNGCAATAACATCTCAAATCGAAGAAGCAAGTAGGCACAAGCGATTGACATAAAAATCATCAAACATATTAAAAAAGTATTCTTAAAGCAGACACGGCGTAACTTTTATTCGCACACAATGGATAAAAGTTAAATTAAGAATGACTTAGTTAACAAGTCTCATAGCCTGAGAAATTTAGTAATATATTAACAGTATTATGTATATATATAAAACTACGTAATTTAAAAAAAAGGTGATTGTTTATACGATACCTATTTTAATTCAGGAAGATTTTCGTTGAAGAATGAAATATCAGTTTGCTTCAGCTCTTTGACATCGATAACTTGAATTATTTAATTCATATTATGTCAATATGCACCTTAATGAAGAACCTAGACTGTTGAAACTGCACGTTCTCCCGACACGCAAACGTTAAAAATACTTAAATTCTTTCGAGATGTTCAACGCGATCGCTCGCGCGACAGCGCGTCGAAGTATCTTTTTACAGTTTCGAGTTTTCTGAAATTCTTCAAAGTATCGCCGGTTCTAGTTTTGGTATACGTAATGCTGAGCGAAGCATCGGTGTAAATTTTTAGTGTAATCCTTGCATGCTACATGTTGTAACATATCAATAAAAAAGGCATTTCAAAATTAATCATATATGTATAAAATTTTTTCATAAAATAATTTCACACGTTTCATCATTGTACGTTATAGATTTATCGTGCACTTTATCGAAAATCCAACGAACGATTAAAAAATACGAAAACTCTTTCCGATCGTGACTTAAAAAGACAACGCATACGAAACTTTTTTTTTATAACAAAAAATATACAAACAGCTTTCGGAAGCAAGCCTATCTTGCGCGCGACATTTGATACAAGGGGACAAGGAACGTTCTAACGGATTCCTAGCGCCATCTGCGGAGAGTTATTTTCATAGCATGGAACCGTAAACGTCGATAAAGACATTACCTACAGTCAGTTGGAACGCGTCATTACCATATGCTACTACATGTATGTATTATACACTTTTACATTGTACTTAACAATTAGTATAATAAAACTATAATTCACCAGGAGTATATATGTAGATAAGGTACTTCCTGGAGTCGTCATATCCTATTTTTAACGACTTAATAACTAAACTTACAATTAGTTCGGATCTAGGTAGATTAAAACTAAACTTAAATTTTAATAAACTACAGAAAAATATTAGAAAGAAAAAACGTCGTCGTGATTCGAGGTAAATAAAATCATCTGTTATAAATTAATTATATAATTAAAGAAAAACAAAAGGATCATAGTAAAATAATTAAAATAAAGAATACAGCCTATCAGAATTAATAATAGCTCTAAACTTATATTATATAATAAAATTAAAATTAAAATTAAATAATTAAGAAGACGGAATATCCTTGGTCAAGACGCGGGCGCCCTCGCGATTCAAATCCAAACAACGGTTCGTTGACTCGGCGAGTTTCAGCGGGACGTAGCCCAGGTGGCGGCAACGGCAAATCGCACGGCGCGGCGCAAACGAGAGCCGAGAGGTGAGGTTATCGAGTCGGAGCGGAGCGGAGCGGAGCGAAGCGTGACAGCCAGAGGATGGGGATGGGGAAGGCGCGCAGGGGCCTCCAGGTGTAAGTGTAACTCGCTCCAGCAGTACACCGTCGGACGCAGTACTCTCCATACGGACTCTCGACGAGCGTTTCCCCAAGTCGCGGACGATGCTGTCCGGATAACCGGATTCGCGGGGCAGCGAGCGACGCGCGCGAAATGTCGTCCGAACGATTTCATAAGTGAGTGCACAACTCTTTTTTTTTATTTATTTATTTATTTATTTATTTATCTTCTTCAATAGAATGATGCACCCGCGGTTTTCTCTTTTATCACGCTCTCTCTCCTTCTTCCGACATTTCCTCTGCTCTTGTTTTCGTACGCGCTCGCCCGTAGGACTTGTCCCGGAAAGCGGAGAAATGTCGTGGGGCGAGGTACTCACCTTGGGATTGAGAAAAAAATACCCTCGAGTCTCTCGACGGCACGGCGCGGCGCGGCGCGGCACCGATCGTACGAGGCGATTCGATCAGCACAGGGAGAATAGCTGGTATTTAACACGTCACGAATATAATATGCAAATATACGAATGTTGTTGTTACGAAGATTTACGGATCGACGGCGAGCTTGAATATCGCGCAATCTTTTTCTTCAGACTTTACATACACCGCTAAAAATTTGAATAGAATAATATTCGAGTTTTGACCGATTATACGAAAGTCTGACGCTTCTTCTATTTCATTGAGTTTTTCATATTCACGTTCATAAATTAAATGTCATAAATTAAAATTTCGTGACGAGCGTCACGTAGTATGTCGAAAAATTTTTTTTTAATAATTCAAATCGTAAATTAAACGATTCGCACAGGATTAATGATACGCGCTGTATCTCATCAAGGAATTCGGACCGACATTTACTGGAAACAACTGGAACGAAAGGAGAAGTTGTGAACCGAATCGAATCTTATAAGTATTTCGAATCACAAAGTGCAGTGAGCTGTCGGAATAAATGGAGGCACGTTAAGCATGATACTTGATGATTATGTTTTAACAACGTTTCGTAGTCGCGTTGAAAATAAAAGAGAGAAAGGGAGAGAGAGAGAGAGAGAGATAGTGTGTGTAATCCCCAGTAACACACATACACAATTTATTAAATGAAGAGATTAGGAGATTTCGACGAATTGTTCACAAGCGCAAAATAACTGTGATTACGGGCTGTTTCATTGCGATATCATATACCGCGGCAGAGCGCGTGCGGACGTCATGCATGAGAGGAGGCCTGTGCTCCTATTTCATTCACTACGCACGGATCATCTGTAAAAATTTCTAGCGAACCAATCAACTTTCGTTAACAATGGAGAATGCCGTATGCTGTGCGCGTGATATATTAATTATAACGATAGCTCTTTATCTCCTTTATCGACGTTCGATTATTCTTATTTTCCGAATTAAACAAAAAGCCACGACTCTTCAAAATGTTTGAATTTTCAGTAATTGAATTGAAATATCTAAATTCGAATTGTATCTCGCTTTGAATCGAATAAAAAAAAAGGGGATTTTTCGTTGTTTTTGGAATTTAATTCTCAGAAACTTCCAAGAAATTAATTTTGTAATTATAAATCTCAGAATAATGCAGATTAATGAGACGAAATGGCAAAAACGTTGCGTTTGTTTCTCTGAGAAACTATAATACGTTTAATTTCGAATATAATCCGCGATCTAAAATTAATAAAGTTATACATGAGAAAATGATAACACATTTATTTAATAAGTTGTTTTTAATACAGATAGCTTGTGTGTTGAATTTATACTGTTTAGGATTAATTAACAGGATCATTAATGTTATAATGCGATGACCGTGATTAAGTACCGAGAAGCGCGACACGCTGAAATCAGTTCGTGGAATGCAGCATCGGCGAATCGAAAGTGCCCGCTATCTCACAACGCGCGCGCATTTTCTTTAACATCTCAATTTCCCTAATTAAACGGAAGGAAAAAAATGCGAATCTCTCGCATCGCGCTGTTGCGAGCACTTTAGCAGTTTACGTTATTAATTAAAGTATCACGAACAAGCTACCATGTCGTATCAGATTTTGAGACGCGTGGCGATACTTTGCGCGAAGCTTTCTGCCCGTGTTGAGCTTCGCGACTTTTCTTCGAGAAACGCGACAATCATTTAAAAAATTATCTGAAAAGACATCACGATGCAACACACTATAAAAGAACGAATACGGTTTTTGCAATATCGTACTGTGAATATTTCAAAGAAAATATATTTTCTGTATAACAGGGAGAAAAAAAAAGAAAAAGATGAAATACCTACTGTTCATATGAATTTGTTCAATCGATAGAAATTTATTTAATTTAATTAAATATTAGTATTAATTTTAATAATCAATTTAAATAAGATATATTTGGACAGTAAATATCGTGTGTATGTGTATGTATACGTATACATATATACATATATATATGTGTGTATACGTATATACATATGTATGCATTTTTTACATATTTCTTTATGTACAATACTATTAATAATTGCATGTAATGAGTAAGATGTTTTTTTTTCCCAATACATAGATACCGTAATTTTATTAGCTTACGAATATAATTTTTTACTGTTAAATATTTACTTGTATTTGTCTCAATCATATCCGATTTTCAGTACTCAGAACGAAACACACGTGCCTAAGAATATCAGAATAATATATTTCTCTTTGTCGAAGGGCCGCGCAAGAAGGCATATTGGATGTTCTGAAGGAAGCTACGAGAAAGGATTGTAACGCGCGAGATGAAGGAGGAATGACCCCGACATTATGGGCAGCCTTCGAAGGCCACGTAGATGCTTTGAGACTGCTGGTCGCCAGAGGGTACGTGCATGCCTAATTTTCATTTTCTTTTTTACAGTGATCAAGTGTAACCAGCATGTTGTATTTTACATCGGCATGCGATCGCTAGCTCACGCGATATTTCTTTTCTAATATTTTTACTCGACTACATACAACGCATTTTATCATTGCAACTTGTTGAGTTGTTGTAGACTTTACACTTACACTTAGTTTAATAAATGAAAATTAATAATAAATCACGTATACGTATACATGTGTATACGTATCGACGGAGAAACTGTGCCGTTACACAAAACAAGTTACAAAAATGAGGCACGTTCGATGAAAAATATAACTTCGTGTTTTATCCACTCACACGAAACCGTGGTGCCCATCAGGCACGAGGTCGTCGTGCCCCGTGAGCACGATAGCCCCTCTGGTACTTCATAATTAATACTTACCTCAACTATAAGAGCCACTCACAGCCAACTCCAAAATACTGTAAAGTCCCTCAACAGTTCCGGTGCGATTTGTCACGAACGTCCCGTCGGATTCATTTTTTTCACAACTTTTTAAAACAACTTGTTAAAAATAATACATTGATCTCTAGTAAGTCAGCAAAAACGACGGGATGTCGATTCGACATGACCCATACCTGAAGGTCCCATCATCGGACCCTTAGTTCTGCTATTGTACATCGCAATAATACGTGCACGGAACCGGAAGCACGCATTACAGGTGTCCATCGACTGCACAGTTGCGGAAACCGCGGTCGAGTGAATGAAAAACAATAGGACGCATACTTGATAAAGGGCAAACCGAAGCAGATCCCACGTACCCGAAAATCAACAAATACTATTTTTTTATAACAAACTAACGAGTAAATTATCCATCTCATATCTCCCGGACACTTCAAATTATTTATTTCTTTCCATGTATTCAGACTAAAAACGATCAATAAATTTTTAAGAAATTACAACATTTCTTACATTTTTTCGTAAAATTAATGATATTAATGTAAAAAGAAAATTGTATGTAATACGAGTTTTTTAAAGCTGTGCTAACTTTCAAACAATTTTTTCAAAATTNAAAAAACGATTCTAATCTAATTCTATTATATATATAATATATATATAATTAATATAA
>JAJVSH010000033.1:157908-172527 GCA_021460005.1 Tetramorium alpestre | reverse complement strand
TTTATATATATATATTTTTTTTTTAAATCTTGTATATAATTTTTTATTATAATTAAAAAATTTTTTTCTTCTTGAAATCTGAAAAATCTGTCCAATATTTATCTCGTCGTTACATGATCGTTTCATCGTAGAGGTGATCCGGACAAGACCGATTATTTCGGTAATACATGCTTGCACTTGGCAGCGGCGAGGGGCCACGAATTCTGCGTGAAATTCTTGGTGAAATTCGGTTGCAATATCTGGTCGCTGGACATCGATCGGCATTCTGCCCGCGAACTCGCGGCGATAAATGGCTGCGAGAAGATTCTGCAATTCCTGGATATTGCTCAGGCTGATCAAGAATTGAATAATCGCAAGAAAAGCCGGCTGCTTCGAGAAAAGGCGGAGAGAGATGCGGAGAAGAGGTACAGTTGTGGAATGTGAATTTGTTTTTATTCCTACTTGAAAAGAGAGAGTGAGAGAGAATAATATCACTGCCGTTTGCAAATCGTTCGACTAATAAAAGTGTACTCCTATAATAAAGTATAAATAATTTTGTTTGGAATTTCAGTCCTTATTATTCATTGCAATTAACATGCTTCCCACATTGCTGACCTATATTACATTTTCCTAGTGTTTCTTTTAACAATTCATTTTCTGTTTTAAATATTTAAAAATTTTTATACTAATTATAAAAATATATTTTTCTATTAAGATTGAAGGAATACATGAAGAAACAGAAAATGGCCGAAATTAGAGCGGAAAAGGAACAGAAGAAACTTATAAAGGATCGTGCTAAATCAGACTTTGACGCAATGAATGAGTTGAACTCTCAACGGCCCGGGGTACTGACCTTTAGAGGCCGAATGAAACCTTCGCCGACATTTAGTGACATCGTTGGTACGACTACGAAGAGACACGGCAGCACAGTTTGTCGGAAAGCTTTAGCTAAGAAAGCCGTTAATGACTTCAAAGTCGTCGAGGTAAATAAAAGATATACAAATAGATATTTTTAAAAAATCATACGATTTTTCATGACTTAAAAAGAAAATGTCCAAGAAATAGTTTAAAAATAATTTGTAAAAGTAGAATGTTGTATATTGTAGTAAAAAAAAACGAAATAAAAGTAAACAGTTGTAATTTATCTCAAACATTTTTATGTTTAATTTAATGATTAATAAATTACATAACGTCGCATATGTTATAGGTCGAAGTGAATGGAAAGAAGTCGGTTCGAAGTCTCACCGGCGTCCGACGAGATTCTGAAGTTATGTACGTAGGCACGTATGACACTCAGCCTCAGCACATGGGCATCAGAAGAGGAAAGATCTCTGATGTATGGGGTACTCTTAGTAAATCACAGAGCACGCCCGATCTCTTAGGTGAAAGGATATACGATGAGGAGGAGGAGGAGGAGGAGGAGGAAGAGGAAGAAGAGGAGGACAGAGAGGAAGAGAACTTGAATGTTGCGAAGGACACCGTTTTTCTTCAGGAACCAGCCAGCATCTTCAACCGACCTGGTTTCGGTTCGGTGGCTTTCAGAAGGGCGGTTAGTTTTAACATTCATATTTTAAATCATTCTTATTATCGCAAGTAGTTATAATAAGTACTTTGCGTGTACAATGAAATAGATTTAATTAAAGGAAATTATAAGCACAAAGCTATTCTAAAAGTATTTTCTATATTTTGAGTGATTTGATTTTCTTTAGAAACATTCAATTATAGAAATTCATACAGGGCACAACGTCTTTTATTTTTACAATTGTTTTAATGTTATACTTCTTATACGCTGTATCTTCTCTTTATCTCACAAATATTATAACTGTTCCGCATGACTATCTTCGTAATAACTACTCGACTCGTAGAAATCGGTATGCTTTAACATTATATTACGTTTTCTTTCGCGACGAGATGACTATCGTTTGTTCCACTTGAATTATGATTCAAAAGAAGCAAAAAAATGAATTGTGGGAATTGTTACAGAAACACTAACGATCTTTTAAACGATTACAGCATAGAAGTACGTAATAGATGTTCCGAATCGGATGTACTAATCGTGTAATTATGAAATAAAGTGTGAATAGGCGGTAGATGTGAGCTAATTAATTTTTTCTACATTTGCATAAGATAACTCGCAATTTTCTTTTGTAGATAACATCTACGCTGGACAATTTGCCGGTCACGCAAACGGATATTCAGCTACAAAATAGCAATCTTTCAGCAAATGGTTCTACAAACGGATCAATAAACAGTAATAAATTTTCCCCTAAAAACGGACACAACGAGGAGATTAGTATAGGAAGTGCCGGTAGTTTGGCACGCAGACAAAGCTTGTGGGATGAGGATCTTCTTTCGGGTAAGTTCAACGAACCTTATTACAAAGTGCAATTAGAATACTTATGCAATACTTTTTGCAATAAAATGTGACAATGCCATTAAGAAACAGTGCACGATAATCAATCTTTCCTCATTTTTTGCATTTTCATATTTTCACCTGCAAGAAATACAGAATGTCACACATTATTGAATTTATTTGTGAACAGAAGGTGAAGAAACGGATGAGGAATGGACCCCTTTGCAGAGATTTTTAGTTGCTAATAATCTTACATCCATACATCCCATCTTGGAATCGGAGCAAATTGATCTGGAAGCTCTGATGCTGCTCACTGAAACCGACATAACGGCCCTCAAACTTCCGCTCGGTCCTAGACGAAAACTCACTAATGCGATCGCAAATCGAAAAAAAGCGCTGAGCACGCCGGAGAGTGTTATCAAGGACAGTAGATTGTGAAAATAGTGTATTGCATTAGCCATTGCTGTTAACGAAATTATCCGTCCATTCATAAATGTGATAAAGTAATCTGCGTGGAAGAGATAGAAATAGGGAACAATTGTTTTAAACGTAAGATATAAAATTTTATGAAAAGCGCGCAAGTTAATCATTAGACAATAAAAAAAAAGTTAACAAAAGATCCAAATTATACATTTTCAATATCAGAAAAGATTCTTAATATCTAACTTTGTGCCTTGTAATTTTACATATAGTCTTTCTGTTTTCAGCATATTTTTCCATCATTTACGATTATAGAATATACTATGTTTAATTGATTTCATTGGCTAACCGCTAAATTATACATAATCGTAATTATGTAAGTAATCATCAGAAAAATTTACAAAATTAGAAAAAATCAAGAAGAAGGAGAGAATAAAGTACCAATGGCACTAAATAATAAATAAGTAAGATAAAACAAACAGTTCATGCCATAATTTAAGAAACAAAAATTCAATACACCATATGATACACTGCCATAAAATGTATCGTCGTTAATTAATCGTCGTTGTTCTACTCTACATCAGCCTGATCCGTTGTTCTAGATAGAAATGTATGTATCATATTGTACTATACACGAAATTTTTCAAAATTTTTTCAGAGTATGTAATAGAAACATATTTTTGCCATAATTTTTTTTCTCTTTTCTATAATTTTACACTATTAATTCTATGATGTGTAAACTGGCCACTGTGGAAAGAAATGAAATATTAAAATTTAGATACTTTATTAGTGACTAACCGTAGCTGCGAAAACTAAAACTTGCTTCTCTCGTTATTTATGTCTAAGGTATAACTACTAAACTCAGCTACTAAATATTAATTAAAAAAGAATTGAGATTACTTATTTTTTAAAATCTAAATTTTTTTAATGAGTGACAATTTAGTAATACACCGTATAGTAATATATAATATTAAATTTATATCCACAATTTTATATAGTATAACACAGAGTCCTGATAATAATAATCCATTACTAAGAATAATTATATATTATTGGATTTATGCATTTTAATTTTGTGTAACATCGTGTATAGTACATACTGTATCCACAAAGTAGCGCAAAGTGTACAAAATAATTATATGACAATAAAGTATGTATATATACATGATGGTTTCTATTCGCAGAATCACATGGGAGAAAGTATGAGCGTGGGCAGGAAGACGCCGTGGCAGATTTCTTTTTCTCGTGATTTATTTGTAAATGATTATCTTACAAACAAGAGGCGCAAAAATATACAAGCTTCTTATGTTCGCAAGAAAGTAACAGCACCATTTCACGCCTTGCCATGAACGCGTCGTGCCCGACCAAGGCGTCATGTTCGTGCAAGTCTCATGTCACGGTACACTCGTTCTCGCGAAGGTGCACCAATGCAACTTGCAGCAATGTGCATCGGGATAAGAAAAGGAAAGAAGATACGCTCGTAAAAAATTTTTTGGTGCCTTGCGTCCGTCAGACGCGTGTACGTTCCTGCGTATCACGAACGTACCAAGTACAATATAACAGTGAACGATATAATATACAAGTGACACTCCTAACTCTCTTCACCTCCGCTTTTTAGTCTATGAATACACTATTACACCGGTCTTTGTACCGTACTGATTTCGGTATATTCTCAAATGTAACATTTTGTCAGGCGCCTATCCACATCATCGCATTATTTATTATTATACGTTTATATGATTCCATATAAACATATATCATTAATATCTCAAAGTGAACAAAATATTTCATACACGTCGTATCGTATTTTGACAAGGATGTATTTTTTTTACCTCCAGTCAAAAAGAATTCTTCTTTTTATCAACTTTATTGCAGAAATTGTCGAATCATTAATTTCTAATTTTGAGAATCAAATGTATATTATAATTTTTAATATAAATTAAAAATTACGTAACATATCGTCTAAACTTAATTATATCTTAATCAACAAAACCATTTCAATTTCGTATTTGCTCGATGTGTATGCATTATACCTATATCTTATAGCGTTATAATCTTATAACGGCCCACAGAGAGATTTCCAACGAGATAATTCTTCCATGAGAAAGGGAAAGCTTCCTCTCTCGTGTGTGGGAAAATTTTTTCACCGACCTCCAAGTGTCGTCCCGTGCGCACGAGTGGCTATTACGCAAGATAGAAAAATGCCAATTACACCGGCGAAACCGCGTGCTCAACTTGCTTACTTGCTAATTTAAAAAAAAAAAAAAAAAAAAAGAAAGAGAGCACACAATTGCCATTGATCTGTCCATTTCAGAGCGACTCTCGGAAGTAAAGAGAATAAGAAGATGCGACGGAGAGAATAACTCTCTCTACAGTATTTGCCAGTGTTGTCCATCGGATAAGTATGACTCTCGATGGTATTTCTCCCAAAAATACACGATGATCGAGGATGGCTATTTCGATTATGCAATCAGAAGACATACCACGAACACATGGAACGGAAACGAAAACAGTTTAGTGTTTCGTAGAGTTGCCCCGACGATATCATATCGTTGGGTTTGGTGCGCTCGCTTATGGGTAAAGTGTACCTAAGTATGGCATCTTCGCATACGATAATAATACCTAAGTAATGTATTACTTTCTTCTATATCATAGTTACGAAAAGAACGACATTTACACGGGAGATATTTCCGATAGTTGTAACGGGCGAGGGAAGAAACGTGTTAAAAACGATGCAAACATACAAATGTTTTAATCATTTCTTTTTTTTTCTTTTTACGTCATCGTGAAAGCAACACCTTTCTTCCGTGATCGTTTAATTCGCAATGTACAGTAGACATGTAAGTGGTTCGCTCGCGAAAAATAAATTCTCCACGGTTGTTGTGTGTTTCGCACTGATGCGAGACTCTCGGACCCTGCATCGCCGATCTTATCCGGGGAAATGTGTGAATCGAGAGAGCAGAGTCCTCGATAATTCTATTAACTGCCGATCGCTTGGTATCATTGATAAATATTGTTAAAGCTATCGCATAGTAGTTAATATTAGTAATGATAATATTAGCGATATATCTATGTTTATTGTTTACCGCGTTATTAGCGTATGCTATATTTACAACTGAACAACGATGTTTATTCCTTGATGAATGACGCTCGAACAATCTTGTGAAGAAATGAATAGAAATGTACGTTGACTTTTGACGTGATTTTCGAAGAACGGTTTGCAGACGAACATGTGGATCTTACATGTAGAAATCGAATTACAGCGAATTCAATGAGTTAAATAACAATCTACCAATTCGTCTGCAACATCCTTGAAAATTCAGTAGCGAAGCATAGATAGAAATAATGTACATTTATAGTCATCACCTTCATTGAGGAAGGAGATTCTCACTCTCTGGCACAAATCGTTAAACGCAATCGTTAAGCGTCTTTTTACAAAATACATCGTTATATATATGTATATATATAAGTACATAAAACGCGCGCACGCGCGCGTGTGCGTGTGTGTGTGTACACATATATACACATATATATACATATATTGCAATCACTATCACACCTGACAAAGTCCACATTTACGTAAGTTCTATATAGCGAACACGTTGCGCTCCTATGAGCTATGGAATATTAAATCCATTTTTCATTGTAAAATATTAACGTAGACCTTGTTCGGATGTAAAGCTTGATATCTTCCCGATGATTCATCTCTTCTCTTTTACTAGCCTATGCTTCGACAAAAAAAACAAACTAAATTTATACTATCGCATCGCCTTTTTTCTCCTCGGCATATGTTGAGACATTGAATCTTACAACAAATCAGACATGTTTGTGCCTTTTATCTTGCCCTTCGTCTTGCTTCTAGAAACTCTTATACTAAAAGTTTGGTTTTACCATTCATAAAAACTCATAATGAGATCTCTTTACGAAATATTTGACGCCCTCGTAATATTCACAGCTAGCACTCTTCGTAGCTGAAAACTCAAGTATTTTAATATTCTATTATATCTTCTCTTCTTAAGAGAGACTTGGATGTCATAATCTTACAATTTGAACTCTATATGAATATTTTTAAGAATTTCATCACATAAAGTAGAAGTCAAAAAAACAATCTGGGCAATAACCATCTCAACTTATACATTTCGATGATGCATACACGATGAAGTGCAATAGATGTAGGATAGAAAAGAATATATAAACAATGAATAATATAAACGAGAAAATCATATATTGTAGACGAAAGATAATAGACTCAAATTTATTATATATTCGGAGACATTTCAACAAGAATATGGTAAATCAATTTTGATAATTGATAAATACGACATAAAACACAGAAATTTTTTAATTTTATTTTCTACCATCTCTTATTTTCCTCGTGTTTAGCTATCGTCCATGTGATATGAAGCAATCATTTTATGAATGATTGAAAATCTAAAGGATTAAACAATCACATACGTATAATAAAAACAATTTAATATTTTAAACGAGCATCTGATAACTTTGACGAATTTAATATGAAAACAAATCTGTTGCACTCATATTTTTTGCCTGTCCCATATTCTGACATAAACTATCCATTAATTTTCAGACAACACAAAAATATTTTCATGTCTCATCTGGAAAACTTAGGAATTTCCCGCACGTAACATAGGGAAAAGATAATATTAATTCATAGATATTAGAATCATCGTATCAGTTGCTACAAATTTTGATACATATATCGACATACGTATTAACGTTAAAAAAACATAATGTTTCGATTAATGTCACACATCTGGCTAAAAAAATTCTTTGTAAATTGATTTACAAAGATCGACAAAATGCCAGTCTCATACACAAATTCTTGCACATAGTATCAGACCAATCATTGTGTGTGGGCACTTGAAACAGTAGTTGTTAAGACACGTTCGTGTGCTCTTACTTCCGTAATTTCGTATGTATCAATAAACAAAAAATGTAAAATTATATGTACATATGTGTACACCCCCCCCCCCCACACACACACACACACACACATACACACACACATCTATATTGTATAAGATTTCACGAAATCCAATTCTCATGAAGTCGCATACAAAGGGAAATGATAATTTTAGGACGTGAACGAAATATTACTTTGCCAATACAGTATATGCAAAACGAATATCCCATAAATACATTATGTGTGCACTAAAAATACATTATTTTCAATTTTATGCGTCAAACAAACGCATTCTACACATCTATTAGATTAAGTAATTTTGAACGTTATATAAATCGAGATCGGCAGTAGAAGCTATCGGAGACACATACGAACGTGCTTATCTGGCAGTATGAACCACTACCATTTCCCTCAAATGATTACACATAACCGGGAGTTATGTAGGGGAGCTGAGCTATTAGTCATTAATCGGGTCGATTAATTAACAGGGAACGAGGGAGTAAAGCTACCGTACGCGTCGCGCGCCGTTACAGTGTAGTACGCATACGTTTGTGCGTGGGTGATCCCATATCCACGTCATGCGAAGCAGGCCGTTTATGATGCCGAGCCAATTCGTTGCTAATAAAGGCCGACAATTCGGCTTGTCTTCCGCCACGCCGAGACACTGGAGATCCTGGAAAAAATTTGTGCCTTTTTTTTACGGACTTGTTTCGCGTAAATGTGCGTTCTTCGTCGCGTAATTCCATGTCCAATCAAATGTGACTGGATCTCAAGTTGGGACATATATAGAGAATATAGATACGTTAGCGTTAAAACTAAGTAGGAATGTTGCACCCCCCCCACCCCCACTGTGCAATACATGTAATACAATATATAATGTAATACATAATACAAAATATTGACTACGTATAAAACAAAGCCACATGAAATTTAAAATAAATTTAAATTGAAAGGGCGTACGTAGAATAACATACCCGATAATGCTTCCCTAAATGTATGTAATTCAGGATCCGGATCAGTGTCTGTTGTTGGTACTGGAGTGATAACCATACTCGGTGTTTGACTCTGCGACGATGGAGAACCACACACCATCATACGTGGCTTAGGTGAACTTCTACAACATTACCAATATCGTGTACTTTTAATTTAATGAAACATCGTGCATTCATGTAAATACATACTAAAGAAATATATTACAATAATCTAAATTAATTCTTTCGAAATAAACTGCAATAAAAACCTGTGCGGATGCGAACGAGGTGGAGGTGGCTTTCCAGCGAGATACGCAAGAAGATCTTCCCTGCGAATCATACGTCTTTTTTTCCTAGCCCAATTCATTATTTCTTTACAACGTTTCTGCTTCCCCATTTCTACTCCCAAATCGCTGCATCGCCTCATACAGTCCACTGAATCTAGTTATAAACAATTCTTGATTAATTTTCTAGCAAAGCGCAACGAAGAAGACTTGTATACAACAGAGACATGCACCCCCTCCCCCCCCATTACAAAATTTAACATACGAAACTCCGTAATACGAATAATATCCAAATTATTTTGTTACATTAAATTTTGTATCTATAATCAATACGTTCAATTTGTAAGATGCATAATTATCTGATCATTTCTGTAACGTTACAGACGCGCTGCAGCACGCGACATAATGTCATGTAAAAAAAGAATCCAATACATTTCTTGTTTTATTTTATATAACAAAATCAATATAAACAAAATATAAGTATAAAAAATTGATTGAAATTGAAAATGAATTCTACACGGAATTTTTAGAGAAAAAAAAACTGCGAACGATCACGCGAAAGCGAAAAGCAAAATATGATAAAGCCATTATGTCGGTAAAGAAAGAACATGCCTTTGTGCTGTCGCACGCGCTAAGTTGACATTTCTATGACACGTCGCTCTGTTGTCATTGATAACACGACGAATTTGACCGTCCTAAGAATATTATCTAAATAATTGTAAGCTTTTTTCAATATTTAAATTTTTTAATGTATCACGAACCATGTTTCGACTTAAAACGTGACCGGCGTCATCTTTTTATTCTGTAACTCTATTAAAATTTTATGTAACTAACACATTCATACATATTCTCCAAACGATACAAAAGCACCGTCTCCTTTTCGCACGACGAGATTGCACTTGCCAGATATATTCATTACTTAATAAGTAACAATTTTTGGCATGTTCGTTTTATCATGAATACTCATTTATCCAATGACACAATTCTTTTTCGTGCAAAAGTACAATTTTACAAGTCGTTTGTAATCACGCGAGTACTTCCTCTGAGTTTTACACGGATCGAAGTATCCGTATAGATGTATGTACGTCGTGATGCACGTCGTGCTATTGATTGAGAATCTAAATAAAAAAAGAGCTGCGTTGTTTCAAACGACTCGTGGCACTGGAGCACGTCTGCTGGATTAAACACACGCCTACGTGTCATAAAACACCAAGCGAATCAGCACTTTGCCGCACGTTGACACAATGTATGACAAAAATTATGATGAGCAAGTAGATCACGTGACCTAACCTATAAAGCAAACAATCGGGGAAAAGAAATGGCGCGTTGTACAATTTTTAATTTTTCCGTCATCGACAGCCATAATAGTGATTCTTTTCTATAGATTTCTGCATCGTACTCTACAACTTGTAATCAACTTGTTAAGGAACGTGTAGACGTTCTCCGAAAATCTGTCGCTGACGACCGCGTGTCTGCGCCAGTCTGCGCTGAATCCCGACATTCCCGACACGGCGACGAAAATTATGCCGCGTCCACAGTGCGCGACGGAGGTGGGCGGAGGGACCGCACATCGTCGATTCAGAAATTTTTCCGTGCCACGTTAATGTCGCATTCAACGCTCAATGAACAGCTGACCCTGAACGACCTGAGCTCGAGGAGGGGCCATTTTCGTCCGTACACGACAGCCGCACGCACGTCCATGGTACATACATGCATACAATAGAGGACAAACAAGAGCACTGGCCACGGGTGCGTAGACAGTGGGGACAAAGATTGAGCCGTGGAGGTAAGACGCTTCGGAGCACGCGGCGGCGGAGCGCCGCAGCACGAGGAGCGGAGATAGAGCGGGTGGGGGAGAAAAGAAAGGGATGGTTTATCCAGGCGCTCATTGTTGACAGTGAGGCACCGTACACACGGGCACAACCCCGAGATAGACAGAGATAGAGAGAGAAACACGCACCTTTGTACAACGATGTGACAGTACCAGCGGCCGTCTGAAAGGGCACCCACAGCGAGACCCCCAGCGTGCGGTCTGCAAGAGAACAGAGAGAAAAAAAAAATAGAGGAGGTTAAATGGATTCGATCGATCGTCGCGGTCCGTCGAGTGTCCGCGAGTCACGAGAACGGACAAGGCGATCGTTGCGCGAGATCCGTTCTCGTAACGGCGCGCGACAAAATGGATGTTACGCGAGATGGGCGGAATTGGCGAGCGCGACCTTGGGGGATCACCGTAGCGGACCAAGAGGGGAGAGGGAAAAAAAAAAAGAGGTTAAAGAAGAGGAGAGCGAGGGTATCGGAACGTGGGGGATCACCTTTGTACAACTGGGCGATGGCCGACGCGGTCGTCTGGAATTTCGTCCACATCTGCTGCGAGTAGAGCTCCTTCTCGTTGTGCAGCTGACTCTCGTAATCGGGCTCGGACTCGAGCGCCTCGACGCATTGCTGCTCCCAATTGCTGTACCAGAGGTCCATGATCGGATCGTCCTCGCTCCTGTCGTCGCTCATCGCGCTGCCCGACCGACGCACCGCGGGGGCTGCCCGGAGTGCAACCTCACGCACTCGCGTACGTACGTACGCACGTACGCACGCACTCACGCACTCACTCACTCCCGCACACACTAGGGGCGCGCGCGCGCGCGCGCCAACCAACGAGCGCTTCGCCCGTCGCGACGCGTCCGCGGCAGAGTGTGCGGGGAATAGGTGCGCGCACGACAGACAGAGAAAAAGAGAGAATACGCCTCACCCACCCACACGCACACAACTCCCGCGAGTCTAGCCTTCGCTTTCGAAAATGGGCAGCTCAAGCTCCGTCGATGTCGATATCGATATCGATGTCGACGTCGATGACGATGACGATGACGATGACTGATGGCGACTTTGATCACGCTTCGCTTCGTGCACTCCGCAACACTCGCTCTCGCCTTCACACGTAGGCCTTTGCCTGTGAATCAAGTCGCGGCCATTACGATACGTCTCGCGTCAGAGGCTCGCGAGCGAGCAGCAACGACGTCGCACGATCATTCGATACCGAGGTAACCGAGCCGTCCACGTCCAGATAGGCACGCTCTCCGCGCGCGAAGAGAGTCGGGTTCGCACAAGCGATCGGTGCTACCACCAGCCGGACAGTGGGACTACGCTGGACTACGCTCCCACTTTGATAGGGGGCCGAGGGCCAGGGTGGCCAGGGTGGTCTCTCCCTGACTCCCTATGCCAGGGCTATCAACGTCAGCAACGTATGCCCGCGCTATAACAGCGGAAGAAATAACTAGACGTGACGGAAAGCGCGAAATGAAACGTGATTGGCAGTTGCGCGTATCTTTCCAGCGCTCAATTTGACTTGGCTCTTTTTATAATGCAAAGGACAGTTTTTGTCTTGATCGATCAATCGAATACGTCTCGCGAGTCGCGAAGCAAGTTAAATTACGTAACGCTAAATTAAGATTGATATTAATCAGCATCGAAATGAGCGTTAAAATTCCTCAAGTAAAAATTTAAACATTGTTTAGACAATTTTTGATTGATTCGCTGATAGATTTATTATAGTAAATCACAATATGTGAATGCAGCTGTTAAATTATTAAATAATTGTACGACTATTAATTTATATTTATATTTAACATTAATATTAATATCATGGGCGTTGCCCTTCCCCCCTGCGGCGAGAAAGTTTTAATACTAAAAGGTGTATATAATTATCAAATTATACGTTACAAATTTGAAGAAGAATTTGTCATGCCCCCCCCCCCCTTCACAAAAGTCCTGCGGATCACGCCCTTGATTAATATTATAAATGCTAATATTTTCAAGACGATATTGAAATTAAGACAAAAATTCAATAAAAAAGACGATACTAATAGTAATTATTTCATCCTCGGTGAATGGAATTTACGTAAAACTTCATTTCGCGTAAAAAAAAATGTAAAGTTACGATAAAAATTAGATTCAAACTTACTTCGATTGACAGTATTATGAATTTTTTTCTCCATTCTGATTTTGATCGACGAGATTTTTTTAGATTTTTCGATTTGTATCTCGGGCTACTACGTTCTTTTCTCACTCACAAAATTTTCATCTTCCTTCTTTTCCTCTTTGTTTCAATTTGTACTGTGACAGCGAAGATCTTTTTATCAAGTTTGGTTTTATGTAGATATAAAATACGAAAGAAATGTTATTCTATTCCCCGTACCATCGTGCCACGTGCGCGGATGCAAACTAAGATGCCAGACTCGACGTAGATTTCTATGTACTAGCCTAAGGCGGTTCATCGTTCTGAAGGAAAGGATATTAGTAACCGCATTGAATTTCACATCCCAAATCCACAGAACAGGAGACGCGAAACAACACGTTTCAATAAATAATCATGTCATTTTGAGTTTTATGTTCTACCTGGGACATACTTCTTTTACGCTTTTAACTTCTCTTTGACGCGGCTGCATTTCTCCAATTTGCGCATGTCGCATTCATAGAATTTGAATTGAAGAATTCTGCTTTGTAATATATATTAATTTATATGTATAAATACATCACTTATATTATGTAATAAATATTCAACAAATATTACGTCGGCTAATGATTACATTCTGGCGAATGCTATTAAAGAAAATATAAATAATATATTTATATATGTATTATGTATATGTATAAAAAAAGCAACAAAACTACATCGTATTACTACTTTTAATGACATAAGTATTTCGCTTTTGTTTTTCTCAATTATATACATATACTTGCAATATATAAAACCAGCGTGTATCGTACAGTTGTTTATTTAAACAAAAATACACATTTGTTAAATAATTAAAAATGGTATAAACACTCGTTACACTAGCTTTAATATAGATGCCTTTGCAGTTTGTCTTTTAAATAATGTATTGTGATTCAGGCGCATTTTTCTAAATGCAGCACTTTTGTTTTGTGTAGCATCTTGTATTTCGAATTTTTTTTTCATTGCATTTACGACATTAAATAATTGTTAACAAGTTTCTTGAATGTCTCGATATTCTTTTTTTTTCTTTCAAACAGTGCGTAACAGTGTATAATGTACAATTTCAACAGATATATGTATAATGAATCCATTCCAATTGAGTTATTGCTTATTATTTTCAAAAACGATCTTTCTTGTTACGCAGCGATAAGAATGTTGGTAAATTTTCTCTATTCTTATCACAGCTAAAATATACTATATAAATAAAAGGTATCAAAGATTGTATTCCCCTTCAGCATTTAATATACATTTAAAAATTAATAGCTTATGCGTGATACAAAGTATTCAGGAATCACGTGTTTAATGTAAACAAATCTCGACGTTACAATATAATTGTAGAAATTCACATTTTAATCACATGCACTTGTGTTTGTGTGTGTATGTGTGTGTGTGTGTGTATAGATTTATTTTTACGAAAGCATACATATTTACAAATACTTGGCATAAATGTTGCTGCACATGGAAATGACAGAATATCTTGTTTCATTATATTGAAATAGAGTACTTTCTCTTAGTAAATGAAAAATCGTGTATTTTGCCGTAATGCACGTAACAGGATTGCATAAATATATAAATATAAATAAATAAGTTCTAAAAACAATTTGGAATTTTACGTTTGACCTTGATTCATTTGATTTGAAAAGACGTTATTTACATTTTTAAAAGATTTTGAGATGTACCAGCTTTCTTTTTACTTTTATCAT
>JAJVSH010000033.1:129488-144934 GCA_021460005.1 Tetramorium alpestre | reverse complement strand
ACACACACACACACACGCGACACATACATTTCCTCTTTATATAAATAAAATTATTACATCAATATATTTCCTGTTAGCATCATATATATCCCCTTATATATAGTCCCCTTAGCGGTAATTTTGCAATTTTTTTTTTCAACTACATGTTCGAGATTTCTTTCCGCGTGTAATATTCTTCCTTGAGATAAATGAATAATTAAAGAAACGTACACGTTGTGTAACGATGATTGAAAAGTGCGCAATAGCAGTATATAACTTATACATATATATGTATATATTCTTGTCTAAAAGAGTACAAGTATTGCCATATGTATAGGGTTCCAAATCTACCAAGTAGCTACGTTTTACATTTTTTTCTTTGATTATTTTGGAATCGATTTTCCCTCGAAAAAAGATCAAATGATCCATAATAAGATAAAAAGGTACAGGGATCTAAAACACCCTATTATAAATTATGTCATAAATTTTGGGAAGGAAAAGTATATTTATATATGTACTAAAAGACCGTTTCTTTATATAGTGACTATATAATTAATTGAAAAATATGGATCTATAATTATTAATAGGATAATGTATTGAATAATGATAATTATTACTAAGAGCTTTACAAAATCTTGATTAGCACTCTGTCATTCTAATAAGCCATCAATTAAGCGTTTAATTAAATGCTAATTTGCGTGTATCATTGCTTCTTTCGCGCGTTCATAATAATAATAATAATAATAATAATAATAATAATAATAATACGCTTTGTAAACTTTGATGATTTATAGTCATTTTGCGCTGTCGTCAGTTTACTGAGTGAGATTTATCGACTAGGAATTTTTCGCCTTTAACATTCGACATAAAATGTACACTACAAAATCCAAACGTCAACAATATACATAAACAATTAATATCTCTATTTAAAGAAAGTGCAACAAGTATTATAAATTATATATGCTCGATATAATTTTAACAGCACTAATAATCTCTCCCCTATCGGTTTACTTCTCCTTTATCTCTATTAAATATATAAATACAACTTTGATATATCATTTTCTAAATTGCATGAAACTTGAAATAAACTATTCATTATACGCAACGAATGCACAAGTATGGATATATCTATATATATATATATATACCTATGCACGCAGGCATCTATGTATATACATATAAACATACTTTTTCATATGTATAAATGTGTATATGTGTGTATGTGCAGTAGCAACTAGTAATTGTAACGTTGCTTGTTTGCGAACAGTACTAAAAACATGTCAAACAATATTAATATTCCCGTAACATACTCCTTCTATGTAGTTCAGAGATACACAATATACTCTATTTATTACATACACAACAGTACAATTAAATATAATACTACTGGCATCAAGAAACAAATTGATAATATGATATTATGCCTTAATTCTTAGGAATAAACTAAATACCTACGCGAAGGTATTACAATTTTTCTATAAACCCAATATAATATGTTCGTATACCACATTGTGTCACATTATGTGTATTATGTACCTAAATTTTGACATACTTTCCTAATAGTGTTTCCATAAATATTTTACTACTGCTTCCTTTTTTTTTACAGATAATATATCATTTTACTAGTGCCGTAAATACGAATATACTTTGCTTAAATAAAAAAAAAAAGAGTCATTCTCTATATGTATAGTCTCCATTTAAAGACAACAGAGGAACAATCAATTCTATCAAGTGCATACAAGTAAATAAATTATATCAGAAACGTGATAGCTTTCAAGAGAACATGATAAATATTACAAACGATTGAAATAGTAAATCATGCTACATGTATCGACAAAAATTGCAAATTTTACAGTTGCTCCTTAAGAAAAGAAATTTGTATTATACCAATCAAACGTACATACAATTTGTGTTTTGATTGATACATGTCTCTTGTGTGTTTATATCAAACTGCATTAGAAAGCATTAAAAAGGTGAAAAAAAGAATTACATGTAAGAATTCAATGTTGCCTGTGTCTTTATAAATAATAGCATATAATATCGTATTTCAACAAAGAGCATACTCAACAATTATGTCAACAGCCAGCGCTTATCACTTAAATCTCTTTCTGAAATAGAGATAGCCATAGAAATCCGAGTGCCTCGTGTTTTCTGTCATTTTCTTTTCTTTTCAGATATTAATTTTGATCACTCTTTAGTGTCTCAAGATTCATCCTCTTTTGGTATATGATTTAAATTGACAATATCTCAACGCAACAGGGCAGACAAATCAGTACATTTGTATCTAGCATGTGTCTGTGAAAATACATGTAGATTCCCTTTTTAAAAAAAAAAAATATTATCAAATATCAACCTGATGGTAAATTTTGTTTCGACATAATTCATATAATTTTTAAGCTAAAGTTTCAGGTTGTTTTTTGTATTAAACTTGTTTAGATTTTGTAAAATTCCAGTCAACACAAACGTGTGATTGACAGATTTGTAAAGAAATTGTAGAAAGTGTAGTAAAGAGATTGTACGGAATTTCATTTCTCAGAGACATGCTATGGATGTCAATTTATAAGCGCGAAGCTACTTACAAATTGATATTAATGTGCTGATTGGACTGGCCAGTTGCGTTGATTACGGTTCATTTTCTTAGACTGTCTTTGCTACTTGCACGGCTGGTTGAGGCTGTGCTAGATTCCCCTGGTCCACCAGTACCACCTGCGTCTCCATTGATGCTGGAACCGGCGAGTGAAGCAGTGGGCGTTACTGGCGCTGAACGCCTCCTTACTTTCGTTAAAGCTTTGTCCAATCTTTGTATGAATGCATCCACATCGGATCTCTTCATGCCTAACGCTGCCGCAGCAGTCAGATATGGAACTCTATAATTGCTGTTGTGTGCACCCCAGCCTGTGTGGCACGTGAAATAGATACAGGTATTACGAAACGGAAATTACCTTTGATGATACATAATCCAACATTGATGGAGGATAAATTTAAAATAGATGCTCGAAAAGAAAAAAAAATATATATATATATATAGTATATACACGAGATTCTCAAGATTGTAACATATGAAATGATTGTACGGAGATGACTATATAATGTATATTTTGTGTGTGTGTGTGTGTGTGTCTAACGAAATTTAATTTAATGTATTCTTATAAAGAAGTTGTAAAATCATACTTGAAAGCATATATACCTTCAAATTTATGTGAAACAATGTGCTTGGAATCCGTGGTCGTTATTACTCTAGTACCACTAACATTACGCAGAAATAGCATTGATCCTAGCATAGTAACTTGCTTGTTGTCATGCTGATGGCTCAGACATTGAAGAGTCATAGCCATGGATATTGGATTGCCCTTGGTGTCCAATAGCCTCTCCCCGTGCCTTGTCGCTAATTTTCCCAATTCTTCTTTCAGGTAAGAATACATTTCCTTACGTTGAGCAATCAATTGTTTGTACCCTGCCATGCCAAGACTCAGCAGCGTTATCATCACGTCCATAACGGAACTCGCGCTCGCACGTCCTGGATACATTTTCGATATGCGATCCAAGAGCGTCTTGTCGAAGGAGCCTATAATGGCACCACCCACTGGAACTAGAAAGTTCTTGTCCGTGCTTTGAACGAAGGCGTCTACTCGACCCTTCCTCGACGCTTCTTGTATGAGATGCATACATCTTGTGCTCTGCAAGCTTTTAGCAATATAGTGCGATACATTTAGTAGAATCGTTTTCAATCGGAATATATGTCGATATCTTGGAAAGTCAACGACGGAGTTGAACCATTTCCGAATGAAAATTATACATTTAAAGTCGGCTCTAAAGAGGATGCGGCTTTGCGTTTGCTGTGCCAAGATATCGATCTAGAGATGTACGGCAAAAAAAAAAAAATGATGCGTCTCACTTACCCGTATGCATTATTCACCAGATGCGGTATGTTGTACTGGCTGCAGAGGGCCGCAATCGCGTCCACTGAGTCGCACGCTCTGGGCGCAAAACAACTGGTTGTCGTGAGTACACAGGCGACACTCTCGCCTAAGGCTGCCATTTGAGCCTCGAGTCTTTGCATGTCGGTTTTTAATTCGTCCCCTATTATTTGCATCTCAATAACGATAGGCTCTAATCCAGCCGTGATTATAGACTTGAAGCTAGATTTTTGGTCAATTCTAGGCCATAAAACGTATTTCGCTCGTGGTCGGTCTTGCTTAAGCGTCAACATACATAGGACTAGGCTCATTCCTGTAGCCATGGGTGATAAAAAGCAGCCCGCTATGCTCTTTACTCCTGCGATCGAGAAAAAAATCCTTGTTAGATGGAGACAAAAGACACGGAGAAATAAATCAGACGGAAAGAAAAAAAAAAAACAAAGAATAACAAATTGCAAAGTTGACAAACTTTTCCATCAATCCAATCAAGGTCCATTCATAATCTCTCTCTCTCTGCTACTTTAAATAAATTACTTTTGTTGCGCGATTACTAAACATGCGTGAAACGTTTCATACTCTCTATAGTAAATATACATATATCCCTGCAGGTGTTTCCTTACCCATATATCGTATAACTTCAAGTACTAAGGAGTTTGTTAATTTATACATTAAGCTGCTACCAGCAGCTTTTGGTTGTACTTCTTCTAGATCGCCGGATCTACCTATGCCATGCCCCATACGAAAGTGTCGTCTCGCGACGATGTTGGACACGATCCTCGCCTCGCGTTCGCCAACGCTGCAATTCGAGGGGAAGTTGTTGCTGTCCATCTGCGCGAGATCCGACAGGAACGCCTCTATCGTTGCGTCGTCCCAACCCTCTTCTGGCCATTTTCGCTGTTTTTCAGACAAACGTCTTTGCAAGAAGGTACATACAAGAAGACGCAGAGTATGTTTCATGCACGTGTAAAGCGTGCCTTGTTCCATCATGGTCCATCTCACGCACGGCATTGTAACTCGGTTTAATTTCAATTCAACTTGCCTTTTCTCTTTCTGTTTTTACTTTTAAGAATTTTATTAAAATTAACGAAGGATTAAAATGGAAAAAGCCCTATATTGCCCTATCTTGAAAGATAAAACTGCAACGAAACAGTTATTCTACAATGACAATCAATCAATTCGTTTGATGTTTGAGTCAAGGAAACACGGATTAACAGTAAGGTCGTGCATCACGATATCCCGTATTACATAATTTTCTACTCTACAATATAACGTGATACAACACATGTTGTACATAATAGTTGGACTAACGAGTAGGAACGTGTACAGGGTGAAAAGAGAGATGTACAACTGTATAATATAACGTAATGTACGGTAACTGCACAAGACTTACATGCTCGATAAAATGCCGTATAAGATTCTCTCGAGACTTTTTGGCATTCAAGCCTTGCTGCACGTAGGTCGACGGTATGAGTCTCTCCGCCAAACTGAACGCCTGATTATTCATCTTGTCACGTTGCGCGGGACTTGTCTCGAGTGTTTATTCCACGCTGATCTCTCAGTACACCCGCGCTTCGATAGTCGGCAGAAAACGATTACCGTTGGTCATGTCTTCTTGTTCAGCTATAGAATACTCTCGTGTAAGTAAGTAAGAAAGAAAGAAAGAAAGAAAGAAAGAAAAAAATTGATTGTATTCATTTTCGCACTGCGACGACAGTTTCGCTCGAGTACGCGAATCTCCGAGTACAGGTATCTCTTGCAGTACGCTAGAGGAGTACGGTTGAACGTGGTGAAACAACGTGAAGACAACGTAAGAAAACGAAGACTCTTGGCGAGAGTGGTCCAACGACAACGAGAATGACAAAATCATAACACCGCACTGCACCGCCGCGCTGAAGAGAAACGGGCTCTGCCGGACGAAACGAAAGAATAAGTGAAAGAAGAGGACGGATCTCCTTCAGGGCATACTTACGAGAGGTACTATGATGGTGAAACTACCGTGAAACGCTGTGCGAACGTGTGAGGAAGTATGAAGCGGTAGGGTGTAGGGAAGTATGAAGCGACAAGGAGTGGAAGCGGTACGACGTGCGACGGTGTATGTAGAAAATGAAAACACAAAACACCGTCTCTTGCGTGTGAGGAAAAAATTGAATTTATTAACAGTGAAAAAACTCAAAGGTACAAAACAGATTGTATCCTGGTGATGACGTCCCGCGAGAACAGAAGTATACAGAACAGAATCAAACTGAACATTGTCAGGTACAGCACAACGAACACGTAGTGCATGTGGTCCGTGGAGGGCAGCGCAACACGGCAACAACACGGCGCGAGCGGAAACGCGAGTCGGTCCAAGTCGGTCAGTTGGTGAGAGACGGACGCAGACGGCAGAGGTGAAGGGGGCTTTGTCCTCGAGCGACGGATGGCGCGGGGAAGGGCCTGAGAGAATGAGGAGAGGGGCTGAGGAAACGGACGACGTTTCCGCAATTGGCTTTAAAGGTTATGTGGACGGGCGCTCGAGAGCCCGTTGCGCACAAAATTGCATACGCACCCGAACCCGACTCCGACTCCGACTCCAACTCCGAGTCCGAGGCGCAATGGGCGAGGCGAAGCGGAGCGGAGCGGGGTGACGCGACGCGACGCGACGCGACGCGATATACCCGGGAGACTCGGCTGACGGCTCGTTCGGCTGGGGAATACGCAGCCTCGAATATCACCGCGGCGACATGACTCGCTATCGCCACCGAACCGAACAAAAGTGGGTTGGGTCCGCGACGCGAGCGTATAAACTTGTCACTTGTCACGACGACAACGCGTCGCTCGCGCGAAAGGAGCGCACCCGTGCCCGTGCCGTGCCACAAGGGGGGAGGGGGGGGGGGAGAGAGGAGGGGAGGAGACTGCGTGTCCCTATCGCGTCGGTCCCTTCTCCTCCTCCACCTCCATCTCTTTCTTGGCTCTCTCTCTCTCTCTCTTATCCGACCCGACCGACACCCCTCAACCCCTGTCGGTCATCAGAAATCAGAAGCAATCTCACATCTGCGACGCGACGACGGTGAATCTCCGGCAGAGGCCCGCAAAGACCAAGAGATGCAACGGGAAGCGGAGGGGTGTACGGACGTGGCGAGGTCGCCGCCTAAATCGGATTAGTTTTACGCAATACGCGATGACCGACCGCGAGCGATGTAATCGTTTGACGTTGACGGCGACGGGCTGTCAGCCGCTTCTCCGCGACGTTGCTCGCCGAGGGTACGATGCGGAGCGGCGCGTACGCGTGGTGGAGGCTCGCGAGGATCGCGAGGATCGCCAGGCACGGCCTTTTACCTCCTTTCTCTTGTCTTCCTGCCACAGGAGTAGCGACTCCTACTGCCGCCGCCGCTGCAGCACCGTGGATCTCGGCGCTCGGTCGACGACAATGGAGCAACGGCGACGGCGACGCTGGCGTTTCCACGGGTCAGAGTGCGCCGAGTGTTACTCGCGCGCACTCGACCATCCGACAGGTGCACCTTATTTATTGTCTAATTATACCGTCGCGCGCCCTTCTCCGTCGTCCTGTGCATGCCATGCCGCCGAGCTCCAGAGAGCGGGAGAAAGGAAGGAAGGAGGAAACTAGAGCAAGAAAACGCACCTTTCTTCGACCCTTTACACTTTGTACGTTCGTTCTCGACAAACTTTGGACGACGTTTGCCAAGTGCGCGACTTTGCTCGTCAATTCTTACTTATACGACGAAAACTCGAGGAGGGGAGAGGGACGACGATACGATCTGTTGTTTGTTTGCTTTACACCGCGCGTTGTATGGCTATTGTGTCTATGATTGCGTGCAAGAGTGCAAAGATGCGGGAGCGAGCGCACGTACGGTCCTAGAATCGATTCCTGTCCTGCCCCCCAACTCGGCCAACGAGGGGCTGTCTCTCTCTCCTTTCTTTCCTTTTTGCATTAATAATTATAATATTGCATTCCGTCGTAACGCGTCGCGTCACGTCGCGTCACGTCGCGTCGTCGCCTCTTTTCGAATCCCTCTTTCTCGAATCTTAACTTTTGTGAAGAGATCTCCTGCTAGATGCATCGAGAAGGACGAGAGAAGAAAGAAACGTACCTACGAGGAAAAGGAGTAAAGAGCCGCGGAAAGCAAGCTACGACTTACAATTAAAAGTAACTTTATGAAATGCACTTTATGTTGCCATTTTATCCTTTGAGCACTTTAAAGAATCAGGGCATATAAAAGTACTTATTAGTACTTTTTAGTACTTTACTAAACTTTTGCATTTTCTAAAAAGACAACATTATATTCGTATTAATTCATTGAAAAATAAAATTTTCCCCTTTGGCGGAAAAAGTTGGTTCTCAAAGGATTACTGCATCTGTGAAAAGTGCCTAGGCATGCGTGCGCGAGTCTGCGAGAAGGAAGGCGCGAGCTCGCGTGCCTTGCGCCTCGTTGCTTCGAGAATACGAGTATAGCAACGAGTATCTTGATTCCAAAGGTGCATCTTTGCCGTCTCTTTTCCTTCTTTTC
The DNA here is from genome assembly GCA_021460005.1 of Tetramorium alpestre. Classification (NCBI taxonomy): domain Eukaryota; kingdom Metazoa; phylum Arthropoda; class Insecta; order Hymenoptera; family Formicidae; genus Tetramorium; species Tetramorium alpestre. The sequence continues at coordinate 136,533 of JAJVSH010000033.1, read as the reverse complement.
CCCTCTCCCACTGAGGGAAAATCTGCGATTTAAATTCCAAATTTCTATCGTCTGATTTGAATTTTTGCGCGCGCACGGCCGCTCAGGGGTGCGTTCCAAAATTCAACCTTGGTTACCATAATCTATAATGTGCGTGACATAAACTATCGCATTATGGTAACCAAGGTTGTATTTTGGAACGCACCCCAGCACGGCCGCCACACGAAGGAACGTTGCAGCGTTGATTCCCATTTCCCGGCCCCGTGCACGTTTCATTTCTTCCATCGGGATTGAAAATCTGTAGTGAGTGCGACTAAACTATAGATTTTAAGTCGGCAGTGGGAGAACGGAGTACGCGGAGTACGCGCCGCGCGCTTTCATTGATGAGCTTGATGAGTGCGCTTCTTTCCGCGCGAGCGCGCACGTGCTGGGGTCTTTTCGCCGTGAGCGGTTGGCACACCTGTCGGCCGAGGTCGCCGCAAGTTCAGTGAATTGACCTCAGTCCACTGTGAAGCTGTGGCGCGGGAGGGTGCGGCTGTCGAGTCCATCCATCTATCTATCTATCTATCGAGCCTCGTATGACAGTTTGCACTGTTTGCACTGTTTGCAGCGTCGTAAGCGGGAATCGTCAGCTTTCGCCGCGGTCGTCGTAAAAGGGACGACAAGGAATCTCGCCGACGAGGTACGAGAACAGCCGTTTCGTTTCGCGCTAACCTCACGCCTCACGCCTCACGCCTCACGCCTCTCGACGCTTTGACTTTGACAGCTCGAAGCGTGCGTGAGCGTAGTGTGAGCGCGCGCGCGCGTGCGTGTGCATGCGTGAAAGGAAGAGAGCGTGAATAAACTGTTTACCTTCCTTCTACGCGCGCGTAAACAATCTCGCGCGCAACGGAGTAACGACTCGGCCGGCATTTGAATTTTCCGATTCGGCGAGTCACGCCGACGGCCGATCCTATCATTTCCATCGGCGAGCACGCCAACGCCGCCGTTGACGTGCGTTCGCCGCGTTGCGTGTGATTGCTTTGGATTGCTTTCTCTTCGTCTGAGGGGAGAGAGAACGAAATCGAAACTCGGTGATTATTTCAATTTCGGATTTCGGTGACACGCGCGATCGCGCGATTTCTGACGTTTACCCGGAGTTACGGAGCAGGAAGGGCGCGTAAATCGCACAATCGCAGAGCACAAACGGCACATGCTTTTCTCTATATCGAGTGGAATTTACAAAACGTTCAGTTTGCGCGACGGCGACGGCGACGGCGACGGCGACGGCGACGCCTGGAAAGCAGCATCGTGGGGGTGTAAACTGCGTGTACCCTAATCGTCGTTACGCGGAAGATTTTTCGCCTTTAAGAAAATCCGAGTCTTTGACGTGTTATATTTAGCTGAAAGAGCCTTTTTTCGCCGTGTCGCCGTTAATTAAATATTTAAGTTGTTGAATATCTATATGTCTTTATTTATCTTTTGATATTATAATTATCAATCATCGCCGCATACACATGTACATGTACATACATGTACATACATAACACACATGATAGCGTATTCCGAGTCAAGTGTTTGGAGAAAGAAACGTTCTCGTTGAATGTTGTGTAACGTGCCTTTACAGCTGATTATGGAACTTGAAAACTGCACGGCCCACGGAGACCAGGAGAACACGGGGCCTAACACGCCGCAGCACGACAACGATCCGAGCGGGAACAAAAAGTGGTACCGCCAGGCCAGCCAAAGGTTAGTGACGGCGCCTTTTGTCACCTGTGTACACCCATCTTTCGCATCGTCTTTACGTCACCAGGCTGTTGGTTCCAAACTTTCGAGCCAGTCTTTTTCTTTTACATCGTCAGCGTCGGCGAACGACGATAACGTTCGCCCGCGATCTTTAAACCGTTACATTCAAAACTGCGCCGCTTCTTAACTTTTAACAACTGTCAAATAAATGCCAGTTGAGCATACGTAAAGAATTTTATGTAGGATAAAATCGGGTGAATAGTAAGTTGCGCGATTAAATCGACCACTGAAAAGATTAGATATGTACAAGTGTAACGAAATATTAATTATAAATAAAATTTATATTTCGTACGTCATCACAGCACGCACACCACGTGACGATTTAAACAGGACACTGGGAGCAACGTTTCAACAGATATCATTTCAATAGATTTTAATTACACAATATATATATATATATATGTATTATATATGTATATATTGTATATGGACAGGGTCATTGTCTATACATATATCACAAGTATCCAAGAGAATTTTATTTTCTAAGATAATACATGTACATCTTTATTACAGAAATATTCAAGTACACGTGTAGATAAGAATGGTTGTAAATCTATGTGTTTATTGTTATGTATAATCGTCGCAAATACTTGAATTTTTCTTACGCGTCTACGTTGTTTTTATATTGTATAAAAATTGAAGTACTTTAAACAAAGTCTTAAATATAAAATATTATATTAATTTCGCGACGATTTTAATCAACGTTCAAAAGAGGGGTAACCTATGCTATGTCGATTTAAATAGATTTCTCTGGAATATTTTCAGACTACGAAGTTACCCGTTCTAATAGTTGCGACAGCATCGAAAATACCGATGTAACCTACGCATTTTGGAAAACGAATCCATATGTACGCACGAAAATAACTTGTTTAAATGATACACTTTAGTCGCGCGGTATTTCGGGAAGTTGCTCGGCATCCTCTTCCATGGCTATAACGGTCACACGCAGCAAAATACACACAAATACTTTTGTAAGAAAAATAATCTCAAGATGGAGAGTATGTAAAATATCTTTTAAATAATATTCTGTTTTGAAGAATTTCTTAATATTACTAAAACATTAAGTAATTTATAAGACACAACCGCCGCAACCTCTTTTATTAAAAACCGAGTCTTTTGTTAAAAAGGAAAATTGTAAAAACCATGAAAAGTTCGAGAGAGGGGGGGGGGGGATTTTAAAATATAAGTATCTATACTGAAAAACAGCGGAGATGCGACGCGTTACCTCCGTTATCTCTGTTGAGGACCGCGAGATATATCACGTTCTAAAAACACACGTCCGATTACGTCGCGTCGATGCACGGCCGATTTTGAAATATACATAATTCCCTCTAATAATGGTTATTCCAAGGTTTTCCAAGGCCGCGAATAAAATAAAGCGTACATACAACGTAATTGCTTCATTTCCCCTTTACTTATTCTCGCCTTTTAATCCGAGAGCGTCGCTACGACTTTGCGTAAGTTTCCATAGTAAGAAAACGATGAAAATCACGGCGTATCACGCGAGCCGCGCGAGTCGTCGTCTGTCTTCTCCATCGCTTTCGTCACGCGCGTGACCCTTGGGGCCTGTTGATCCGCAGCGCTCTTATCGCCTCTCAGCGCTTTCGTCAGGCCGCGAATCGCGCTGTTTGTCCGTGGATTCACGGTCAGTCGAAAGTTGTTACCCCGTCATTACGACCGTGTCGCTCGTGTGAGACGCAAGTCGAGGGCTGTAAATTACAAAAGGACTACGTGATCGGTCATCAGTTTTCGCGAGACGTTGATTTCTCAGCGCGATGTCTCAGCGAACGGTCAATGTGGTCATTACGCCGACGAGCAACGCTATTGGTAATTATCTTCTGTCTGTTTCTTTCTCTCTTTCCTTATTTTATTTTTATTTTTATTTTTTTTTTGCAAGTGTCGCAAGTTACACGCACCTTTTCCGTAGCTCTTTCAAATTTCAAATCGATCCACGTGATTCACTTGGACATTAATCTCTGCCGAACGATCGAATCTTACAATTAGCTCGAGTTGGAAAATTATATGATAAATGATAAATGATAAATGGTACTTGACGAGATACGCGTGTAGAGACATCTCACTTCATGTAATATTCTCTTGTAAATGACTCTTTTCGGCGAATTAAAGAGTTGGAGCACGTAGACAAGCCCACAATCCGTAAAATCCGTAAAAGTTTCCATACGGAGTAAACGTCGCGACGGGCGGTTTCGCTCGCGCGAATCTTTCGCCTGAATCTTTAGACTCTATAGACTTTTATGCGCTCATAAATTCGACTGCTCTCATTGTATTTGTTCTCCAAAAAGACTCGGATCTTACGAGTCGTGGGCATGCTTTATCATTATATCACGAAAGTCCAATTGAGCGTGCCTTTCCCTTAAATTTTAACTGCAACGAAGACGACTCGAATTTGACTCGGTGCAGGACCGAGGGTGCGATTCCCTGATGACTCGAACGTATTCCCTGAGGAATCGATCCATCGTACCATGCTCGGCCTTAATGTAGGACTGACCAGGAACGATCGTAGCGAGCAAGATCTGGATAGCTACAACGAGGGCACGCACGGCGCTCGCAGTGACAAGCGCGAACTCGGGCACAGGTAAATGTAGGATTCTGCCACTTACAAGTCCGGTGAAGGGTGAAGGCCGGAGGTTCGTAATCAGGCGGCTTTCGACGGCTTTCGACGGCTTTCGACGGCTGGCATGCGAGACAGTTTACCGGCAAACCTTACTCCAATTATAGAATCTGGCCCCGGGTCAGTACGGTCGAGTTTTCAGCCTAATTTTAACTCATTTTACTTTGCATTTCAATCACGCCACTTCCTAATGCCAGAGACGCATCCTGCGTGCGCGCTATGAAATCATGTATGTATACGTACAAACATACATATATACGCGCCTCGCGTACTGCTGAGAAATGACTGAGGATGTACTTTCAGCCTGCAGCCTCGTTTATCTTTGTGCACGGATACCTCTTGGAAATTTAAGTCTCTCTCTCTCTCGGAGTGAGACCAACCTTGACTGTCGGTTCTGCACGGTGTGAGATCCTCTCGGTTTTTGCTCGGATTGGAATTTCCTCGTGCGAGCGAGAATTTCGCGCGTCGTGTCGCGGCATTGATTTTGCGTCCGGGAAAATATAGGTTCTCACGTGGTCCGGGAAACCGAGAATATATACACGCGGCGTCGTATCTTCCGCGAATGTGCGCACGCTTGCTGCACAACGATCTGCAGTGCTCGTGTAACGGGGCTGATGCAAAGACCCACCAAGAGGTACTCCTTTCTCTCTCTCTCTCTCTCTCTCTCTCTCTCTCTCTCTCTCTCTCTCAAGGCATCGCTCGCGCGATCGATTGCCGCGTTAAATCCGGTCTATCAAACTCGCGGATTTTTATACATATTATATACATCGTCGTGGCACCGTTGCCACGTCATTTACGGTCACAGTAGGTCATAATCTAAAATGAGAAAGACTTTGAAATTTTAGCTCAACTGACTCGTAGTTTTTAAATGAATCCTCTCTTATCTATTCGCGTTACATGCATTACTTATATCCGCTATTTTTGTCTCACCTTTTCTTTGTATTGTAGAAACTATATAATATCATGGGATATCGTCGATCCTGTCCCTCGTGAAGAAAACATTTGCGAGAAGTATGACAAGGAGATTTTTCTCAGTAGCCAACATGGTATTCTTTAAATGTATAATTTCTTGTATATTATAATGTCTTGAGCAACTGCGACGTTGCTCAAGTCATCCTCAATCATTGATTAATGCCGTTCCTGCGACGAGAATGCCGTTATTGACGATGAAATATATTTATTTTGCAATCGTCAAAGTGAAGTAGCGTCAAGACGGAACAAACTTGTGCCCTTTATCTTTTTTCCTATATATATATATATATACTTCTAAGCGTGCGATATGCTCGCTATTCCGTCATTATAACACTGTAATGCGAGAGAACAATGCAGGAAACCAATCAAAATCGTGTATACATGTAGAGAGAATAATCGCGCCGGATTAACGACGCGCTCAATGGCATTATTAGATAATAAAGGAGTTTCGTCACACTACAAAGAGATCCTTTAGCAATCTTTCTTAGAATTTCATTGTGCCAACGACAGTTATTTCATCGCGTATAATTGTTTCTGTGATACGTGTTGCTTATAATTCTCACGGTACCCATAACTCTAGTCAGCGAAATAGAAATAATTAGACATAATTTTTTTTTAATACATGTTTTTCTCCCCTCTCTTTCTTTTTTTATCTTTTCTTCCTTTCATACAAATATACATATATGCATCCTTATAACTGTTGTAGTATAAAATTAATTTATTATTTCTAAAATAACTGTTGTAGTATAAAATTAATTTATTATTTCTAAAATTAGGTAATATACGTGTGTTTGAAAATTAGCAAAACTGTTTTTTTTTTTTGCTACGTATGTACATCTCGAGTTAACTTAAATTAATTCATACATGTATTGTAATGTTCAAATGAATAATTTTTTATATGTATTTTACGTTTATTCATACTTGTATACCTATGACGTGATGAATAGTAATGAAAAGATCAATTATACTCGATGTGTAACGATTTCATAAGAAAATATTATCTCTATAGGCGCAGGCATTAAGCGTTTCTCTTTCTCATCCTTTGCATGTTGCCTCGCATATTGGTCATAATCTGTTGGACCAAGAACTGTCAAGATGCTTTTGTGAGTCAATTGCGATAAAACGACTAAAAATTTCCAACGACGCAAACAAGTTTCTTCACTAAGCAGATAACAGTAACGACAATTGACGTTGTAATGTAATCAAGCAAAGTATTGCTTCACAATAATTGCGCTCTGCCATAATAATAATAATAATAGTAATATATACGCACACATATAAAATTTTCAGTTCCAGATTGAAAAATTGTTAGGCAACATTTGGCAGATTATTTTTGCAATAGCAATTACAACACGTATTAATAATCTTGCAGTATAGATTTTCGAATCTAAAGTCTAAAAAAAAATCTCGGCATTATCTTGACGTAATTAGTAATAAAATGACGTAATTAATAATAGAACACGTTGAAGCGTCAAGCTCAACACGTAAAATGACGTGATGAAAAACGCACCTTCCTTGAAATCTTTTATTTCTAATAACGTTTGTCAAAATAGCAAAAACTTGAAAAATTATTGCTGCCGCTAAAATGTAAATTTTCTTTTTAGTCCGTAATCGCAATCTCTATATATCCATCTGTGTGTGTGTGTGTGTGTGTGTGTGTGTGTGTGGCGGGGGGGG
>JAJVSH010000033.1:107097-120598 GCA_021460005.1 Tetramorium alpestre | reverse complement strand
AGATAGAAAAACATCGAAAGCAGAAGAATATTGATCTCTTAATATGAAATTAATACACACACACACACACACACACACACACACACACACACACACACGCACACACGACGGATATACAAAATAATAAAAATTTATTCCACTTTATAATTATAATACTATAAGATTTTTAAATAACACTTTAAATATTTTGAAAAACTTTTTGTCAACAAACATCAATGTATTATCTACACATTTATGCGATTCAGAAATTATTGATATTTCTTTGTTAGAAAATATTTTGTTACTATATATTAACAGTAATCTTATTATAATCTATATAATTTTTATTAGGCGCTAGAAATGCCTTAATATTGAAATTGTACTAATTTTTAGTGTGGGGCATGCGTTTAGATTTATTTTTGTCCTGCCCCTTTTTTAGTTCATAATATTGCTCAGTGTAGACTAAAGAAGAAAAATAAATGAAATTAGAATTTTGGAAATCACAATGCTTCGAGATATAATCTTCTCCTTTCTCTCTCTCTCTCTCTCTCTGTGTATATAACTTTTCCTAACACTTCAAAAATTAAAATTTTCATCATATGAAAGCATGAACAAATTTTTAAAGAATTGCAATTCTAAAATTTCGATTAGTGCCATTTCTTATCCTAACTATATTAATCTGACAGTTTGTTGATTTTTGAGAATTAAAATTTTGTCAGTAATTTTCGTAATTATTGACAAAAGGGGCCCCGAGAGTTTGAAGGTAATTGAAAAATATTAATGATTATTCTGGCGATATCAAAGATGAGTGAATAAGTGTTTTAAATTTAAATCAATTATTATTTTATTATTGAAAATGTATCAAATCTTTTAGTTGTCTGCTAAAAATTATGAAAGATAAAACAAATCATAATTCAAGTTACTACAAAATATAATACTACGCGCGCGCGATTGTAGTTTATCATCCACATTTCCTGTCGAATTTTTTCTCCTGTGCAATGGGAGAAAAAGGAGGTCTGACAAGTCCCGAAATATCCTGAAAGGAGGTGGAGATCTAAGAGAGACATTAGGCCCCGGCGGAGCAATCTTTGGGCAAATGTCATCTCTTATCCGCATAAAATTAATAGTTATTTTCTATTTATTCGGATTGTTTTATCTCGATAAGTAAGAAATAAAGAAAGAGAAATTATCTAAAATTTTACAAGAGTTTATTCTTGTAAAAATGTTTTTCACGGAAAGTAGATTAAATTACATAATCTCATTGAAAGATAAATTAAATGCGCGTTTAAAAGAATTATCTTTTGAAACGTTGAACGTCATTTTCAGTACATCTTCAGTACTCTTAATTTGAATCTCATGTTTGTATGTTGTAGCTATCAATATAGCTACGTAGTTGAGAATAACTCGCTCTCTCTCCCCCGTTTCACACCGAGTCGGTGAGTCGGAAATTTTTTATCGAGACGACGAATCCAGAATCAATTTAAAAAAATCTTGATTTACAATTATGATTAAATTACGATTACAAAATGATAATGTAAAAATATTATCATTTTGTAATCTCGTAGATCTGTTGTCTTTATTTAAAGTTATATACAATAACAATACGGCTTATACGATAGTTCTGAGACAATCTGTATTTATATATACATATTTCATAATCATTTTACACAAATTTTATTATTAATGGTACTGTATACGGCTGTACTAACAGTCTTTTAACATTTTTACAAGAAATTAAACAAAGATACATAAATAAAATTATTTTTTTTCAATATCTATTTACAATAAAAACTTGAAATGAAAAATAAATTAGGATCAAAACACTAATCGCGTTCACATAAGCAAATCTTCCAAGTATTCTTCAAATTCTTTCTCTCTTGTCTTTTCTACGTCTTCAACTGGCTTCTCTTTCCAGATATTCAATTCATTCGTATCATTATTCTCACTGCTTTGTATTTCAGCCGAATTGGAATTCACCTCCGTTTTACTATCAGATTCTGGATTACGGATCACATACGGATTGACAGGTATATCGTCGTTACTTTCGGAATTTGTATCTAAACGCTTCAAAGATTTTCTCCTTTTTACTTCCCGCTTTTGCGATCGATAATTGAGTTTTATCGAACATTCCGGACAAAGTCCTTAACATAAAAAGAAAAATAAAATAATTAATATCTGTAGAGTAATTTTATAGTATAGAATATATAATCATTTTTTCTTTAGAAAAACTGATTATGACACATACTTAATTTTACTAGTGCATTCTTCTTTTCACCGTGTTCCACATAGCCAAAATTCAGCTCCCAAGAACGTAAGTTTTCCTTCTCTTTGCACGTTTTACTGCCGCATTCAAACTGTCCCTTCCCAACTATTACCTCTTTCTCGGTTCTCCATCTCAAAGCAACCTATGCATATCATATAAACCAATGATGGTATCATTATAATCTTAATCCGAATTATTTTTATAATCACGAAAGAAATATAGGCTGCCAAGGTTCACTTTGGACGTGTTGACGCGCTGAAAGCCTCATTCTATCTTTGTTGCTCCGTACATGTCGGAGAAAGATCGAAGGGAAGCGTGAACGTTCAAAGCGACCCGGACAGTCCGAAATACAAAATAAAGATATTTGGCACCTTATTATATTTATAATACGTAAGATCACATATGCAGTATTCCTTGAACAATTTGTCGTAGTATCTCTTGGCTAATCTTGCACCCCACGTGTCCGGAACATCCTTCTCTCGGTCCCAGAGAAACTTGTGGTTCTCTCTTATGACATCGTAATCAGTTTTGTCCCGGGATCTTGAAACATCAAGTGTCGCTTGTTACAACGTTTATCCACATATGTTACACAATTTTTAAGTGTTACTATTTAATGATAACGATCCATCGCAAGAAAAAATGCTATAACGTATGCTCATCCTAAGAATATAAAGAATATAACAACTCTCCTAGTTCCGCTGGAGAACTTCGATCGCTGGAGAAAACGAAAAGAAGAAAAAAAGTGAAAATGTATACATGAACAAGTTATAGAAGCTGGACGGAGTCTCGACAGAGAGGATTTAATAAGTGACAAAATGTCATTGTCCAACGATAACAAAGTTAGCCTACTATTCCATTGCCCGAAACTGTAAAAACGATCATTCAACGTACGTGTCACGCTTAAACGACGATATAGATTTTCTGTAGACGGTCAGGTAGTCGTTGACGAGTTTCTTGTGCCTGTCGTAAGCCGACAAGTGTGCGTAAGCCGGAAACATCCTCGCCTTCCACGCAAGGTAGGGTAGAGTAGGGTAGAGTAGGGTAGAGTAGGGTAGGGTAGAGTAGAGTAGAGTAGACTGCCCTTCAGCCTTCAGCCAGTCAGCCTTCCGTCCGTTACTCCATTCTGTTCCGTAATCAGCTGTGTTTACAGTGTTTACACGCCGAACTTAAAGGCCATTCTACATTAATCCACATTAAGTAGCCACAGTTGCGGACTTGCGACAGCCAATGGGCGCCATCAGAAGCACGGCCGCTCGGCCGCTCATTGTCAGTGAGCTCAACGAAACGACATATACGACTGATTGTAGAACAGACATTATGCAGCGTCTACAATGAGTAATATAAAGTCAAATTTTCTTATGTATTCTTGACTGTCGTTGGTCGATTTCATGAAGGTAGGAATATCTGGAGGGAGCGTAAATGTACGGGGATGAAGCATGAGACGTGGGACGAAGGTTGACCGCTCAAGATGGCGACCATATTGGAAGGAGAAAGATAACCGCTGAATTTCAGAGGTTATCCTTCTTCTTCCAATATGGTCGCCATCTTGAGTGGTTAACTTTACCCCTCCCCCCTCGTCTAGAAAAGTATCTTATACTCCCACCTGATATTCCTACTTCCATGGTCGATTTGCTGTACGATTTAAGCTAGTGACCAATCACAATCAAGTTTTATAAGAATTCTTGATTGTGATTATAGCCTTACGATTACGACATTCGCGATGTTGCGATACGACCAATGTAGACCTAGCTTTAGGCTACTGTCCCATGGAGCGTATTTCGTGGAAGCGGAATCAGCGGATCGCCAATCACGAGATCGTTCTGCTCGAACTCTTGTAAAGAAACGGTGCTGTGATTGGCGATCCGCTGATTCCGCTTCCGCGAAATACGCTCCATGGGACCGCACCCTTACACTACTCATTGTAGACGCTGCATTACGCACAACGGAATCAAATAACCTGATTGGTCGAAACGGTTTACGGTTTCGGTCCAAGTGAGAATAGTTTACGCTGTTTACGGCCTTTATAAATCTGGCTTTACAGCCTTTACATGATCCTTTTTTTTTGTAGTATGCTCGGAGCCGGAGCCCGGAGCCACCGGAGCGTGTTCGGTCGCGATACTCGCGATGCGCATGGTCCTCGGTGTTTAGCTTCCTTTTAATTCGGACCTTCTAGACAGGGATAAACGATATTCGAGTGTGTCGAGTGTCACCGACCGCTGTAGATTTAATAGTAAGCGAGGCGGGGCGGAGTGTCGCTCATGGCTCGGACGGCTCGGTCGCTAGCGCAGCTCGGCGCTCCTCCGCGTTCGACACGTTAAATCGCATGTCGCACGCCGTACGCCGTACGCCGCACGCCGCACCCGCACGACGGCTGCCGTTGGTGCCGTTTCGTTCTCGCAATTACAGTCAGCTCGATTGCTGAAGCTGTCGACGTCACGCGCGCGCTTTCGTTCGCTCGTTCGCCCAGTATTATATTATTATTATTATTATTATTATTATGATCCGCCGATAGTACGCTGCAAATGTTGGCGCCTTTCAGCAGCCCTTGTTTCGGACGTCGCTCCGTTTAACCTAGGTACCCGAGTCAACTTTGTCCCTCTTTCTCTCTCTCTCGCGCGCGCGCGCGCGCGCGCAAAACCAACCATCCTTTTGCCTTTTCTTCATCTCGGGACGCGAAATCTTTACTCACTGCGCCCTATGCCTATGGTTTCTACCATTTCTACCTGTGATCGTCGGCCGTCTTCGCCAAGAGGTACGTTTGTTTATAATGTACATTTCATGAGAAGCGTATTTTAAAGCGCAGCTTCCCACTTGAAAGATGTGCTGTTGGCTACGGCAGGCTACGGCAGACGTTGAGAGAGAAAGAGTATTCTTTACGTACGATTCTTTCACCCTTGTACGGCTTGTACGGCTTGTACGGCTTGTACGAGTGGCAACGTGTCATGTACATACCGCAACGATGATTTAAATCTCTTCATATATAGATAATTTAATTTCTCGTTTAATTCGCGCTCACGAGACCCAGGCTGTGTTTCATAATTGCTGCCAGTACTGCAAAAACTATGGTTTACGTGACGTCAACTATAGATTTTCAGTACTGGCAGTAATTCTGAAACAGCCTAAAATCAACGTTTGGCTTCCAGGTCTGAGCCATCAGTCTCATTGACAATTTTTTGTGTTTTGCATTTTTAGGTTATTTAAGTAGCAACCATGTCTGTACATTACAAATTCAAGTCTACTTTGGACTATGACACCGTGTCGTTTGATGGGCTGCATATTTCAGTGGCAGATTTGAAAAAGGCCATATTTCATCAAAAGCGTATCGGCAAGAATACAGACTTTGATCTGCAAATTACAAATGCGCAAACCAAGGAAGGCAAATATCTCTCACGTTGTTTTGCATCACCACACTCCTTTCACCTTTTCGCTCTCTCCTCCTTCTCTCTTTTCTATAAAATAATGTAAAAGAAAGTAAAATGTGAATACTACAACTGAATACTTATGCGTGTACATGATACGACTTAAAACTTGTTTATATCCACTTTTTAGATTATACAGATGATAACGCGCTAATTGCAAAAAATACCAGTCTTATTGTCGCCAGAGTTCCATTGACTGTACAGCAGAAACGTTCTTGGGATCGAAACGAGACTCCTCCGTTTAGTAATATTAAGGATGAAGCTACGTTAGGCAGAGCTGTAGATCTTACGAGACTAGATGGCTCCGAAGAGGATAAGATCCGTGCGATGATGACGCAATCGACTCAGGATTATGACCCGTCAAAGTATGCACGTTTCCATTCATCTGTGTCAGCGACACAGAGATAAACGACTTTTAGTAAGTAAGTGAAGTAGACAAGTAAGCAAGTCTGACGTGTCTTTAATATTTTATTAGCTACATGAAAATTCGTGGAGCCAATCAGACTGGCGATGTACCTGCAAATTACCGTTGTTATAAATGCCATCAGCCTGGACATTGGATAAAGAACTGTCCACTAGGTACGAATCAAGAGCCAATCGAAATTAAGAAAAGTACTGGTATTCCCAGAAGTTTTATGGTGCCAGTTGAAGGGCCTTTGGTACCTGGTGCAATGATGACACCTACCGGACACTATGCTGTTCCTGCCATCGATCAGTGAGTCTTGATTTGAATTTTCGAATATTTTATAATGTATGCCATACAAAATTTAATACATGTACATACAATATGCGGATAACGTAATTCTCTCTCTCTCTCTCTCTCTCTCTCTCTCTCTCTCTCTCTCTCTACAATTATTCGTTTCTCTGTCGCTGTTGTTAGTCAAGCTTATAAGGAAGGTAAAAAGGAACGACCACCATTCTCGCAAGATCCAGAACCTGTGGTAGAGAAGCCAGAGATCCCAGAGGATCTGCTATGCAATATCTGCAAAGATCTTTTAACGGATGCAGTCATGATTCCATGTTGCGGAAATTCCTTTTGTGACGAGTGTAAATATTTCATTCAATTATCAATAATAAATGAATACGTCGCTATGTTTCTATGAACGTTGTTACGTTCTAAATCTAAATTAAAGACTGTATTTAAATCTGTGTCTCTTTTTGTTTCTTCTCTGGTGACAGGTATTCGTACATTTTTGTTAGAATCCGAAGAACACGAATGTCCAGATTGTAATGAGAAAGATGTATCACCGGAAACTCTTATACCAAATCGATTTCTACGTAACGCAGTAATGAATTTTAAGAATGAAACTGGTTACGCCAAGAGACAAACGTATCGGCCTCCTGCTCAAAATGCTGGGCAGACCGCTGTATCGGTCGATCAGCAGCCAAAAATCGAAACACCGCAAGTTGCGAGTCACGTCGCCTCTCAGGCTAAAACTGCACAGTCAGCATCTCCCGACGCACCCTCGCAGGCAGAATCTGTGGAACTACAATCCACTAATCTTGAAATTGCTTCGCAACACTTTCCAACCAGCGTGTCTGGTTCGCAGCCGCAGTCATCAACCCGTAAGTGTCTTTTTATTAACTGATGTTTATATGTACGATACATGTTTTGATAGAATTAAAAAAAAACAAATAGATCTATCAAGTACAGTACAATAAATGATTTCGCACGATCGCAATGTAATCGCTTGAGATCACGGCTTGTGACAGCATGCGCGTGCCCGTTCTTGCTAAGAGTATAGTATTTAGTCATAATCATGTTACAGGGTTTTATAATGAATCCGACAACATTAGGTATATTAAAGTTTAAATCTAATTTAAAATTTAAAATTTATTTGAATTGAAAGAGCATACTTTAGTAGTTGACACGTGACGGTCAATTTGTAATTGTATTTTGTGGTATATATTATTATTTTGTGAGGCGACTCTTTAAGAAGTAAGAAATATATGTAAAGTGTGATTATATGATTATAAAAATATTTTTACATACCGAATGTAACAAATTTATTAATTTGGAACTTTTGATAGTATCGTATTACTTGATCATGATAGTGTATTTTTAAGTTATTCTGTGTGTATTATACTTGTATGACTTAAAAATACAAAATGTAGAAGACCTAGACACGCATGTCTCTTGAAATTACAAAAGGACGAATTCAGCTAATATTAAGCTACATTAACTAAACATGTATACAAGATAGAAATATCATTTACTACGTTGCCCACATATAACATAAACATGTTGCCCACAGAACGTGCTGCCCTATTACGTGAGCTTTATTCGTTATAGATGGTTATTCATGTATAATAAAATATTAATATATGTCGGTGTGTGCGGGTGCATATATACGCTCTTTTGATCAATTTTAATTAAATATTTAAATAATGCCAGCCTACAATGAATATCGATGACTCTTTGATCTGCCGCAGATAAGAAATGAAAATGATTTCTTCTCAAACACACACATAAATTGAAAGAGAGCGGCAGATTAGTGATATTCTCTTTCTCTCTCTCCCCCCCCCTCTCGTTTCATCGCTCGTATGTGAAATATTATTCTGTAATACACAACATGTACACCAAATCCAGTTTTATATATATATATATATATATATATTATAAATATATATGTATACACATAGTGCAGCATATCTCATAACGTTGAGTACTGCCTCTTGGTTGTGTGTACATACATTTCTCGTACGTAAACACAGAAAAGGCAGGCGCCATTATATTCAAGTATGTAATCGATGCAGTTTGGACTTTTCTGACTCGTGTGGCGCGTACAATAGTTGAAAAATATTACTCGATCGCGATGGAACGTGCAGAGTAATGTGGCTAATCTCAACAATATTGTCAATCTATCTCGGATATTGATTTGACGACGTTATTGGCGTGATTAGCCGGCCAGCAAACATAGACATATGAAGGACATAACCTCAAATGCACGATGAAAGGGAGAGAAGAACGTGAGCGTGAGAGAGAGTATGTCTTGTATGGGACGTGGATGGCGTTGATGGATGTACAGCTAATCCGCTCCTTAGTAAGCTATAATCGCCACTGATTGCGACGCGGTGCCACTCATACACACGTGATGTGCTTCTGACAGCTCTGCCTGAATCAACACCAGAGTCACACTTGCAAAGTGACTCGGTAACAAAACTAACACCTGACGAGGAAACTGAGGTGCCTCCTCCTCCAGGAACCGAGCCTCTACTCCCGATCCCCGCGCTCGTGAGAGAGAACTCGCCCGAGAGAGAACGTGAGCGAAGCGATCCCGCCAGCCGCGATAAGAAGGAACGGGACAATGAGTACTCGTCGTCTTCGGGAGAACGTCAGTCGAGGGAACGTCGACGAAGTTTCAGCAGGGATGGACATCGTGACAGGTAAGTGAGAGTCTCGCTTTCGGCAACTCGGGGACGCCAAGTATTAACTCGTTGCACTCTGTGTACGGCAGGAGCGGAGATCGTGGTCGTAGAATTGAGAATTTACGGCCGTTGAATCGCAACCGAAATCGATCCTTGTCGCCGAGGCACTCCCAGCACGGCGAGTATCCATCCTCGAGCGCGGTGTTACCTCACTTAATGAACCCACCTCCTTCCAAGGGCTATCAGGGTCACTTGGCGGACGATGGACATTATCCGCCTGCTATGCATTATGACAGTGGAATTCGTAGATCTAACGAAGACCGTGCGGGCACTCCAACGGTGAGCGAGCGCTCCTCCGAGCATAACGTACACACGCGTGTGCTCACATGCTTCAACATTTCTGTTAATTTAATTCGCCGATTTTTGCTCGCGATATTTCAGGTCGACGAGCCGCATTTGCATGTGCCTTCATCCGGCAATCAACCACCGCTGCTGCCTTTTCCACCGGGCGAAGAGCGCATTCCGCCGCCAAATTACACACAGCCACCGCCAAACGTACCTCCGCACAATCCACCGCTCTTGCCGGATCCGTACATGAGTCATCGAATGCCGATATATTCACATCAACAGGGCTCGCCGTACGGACCGCCGAGATACGATAGACCCCCTTATCATCATCAGCAGCAGCAGCAGCAACAGCAGCAGGGATACCGACCGTCTCAGCCACCCCGAAACTATAGCGGCCCCCCAAGACCAATGAGAGGCGTGCATCACAGTAAGCACGTTGCATTTAATTCTCCATTTAGGTCATGTCGATAGTGAAAACGGCTTAAAGAAGAGAAGCAAGATGCTTTCGTTTCATTTTCTACTATTACTATTATTACTACTACTACTACTACTACTATATTACTATACTATTATAGTAATAGTATATTACTATACTATTATATTATACAACTCGTCTGCACTTTGACTTGGTTGCTTAATATTTTCGTGTATTTTGCTTCAGTGGGATATAGAAATCTGCAACCACCACCACCTGGACTAGGTAGAAATATACACAATGGAAATCCACCTGGGTAAGTGAATTTTCCTCGAGTAGTCTTTCTTGAGTTGATAACAATCTCAGTTGTTGGTTAAAAATATGTACACGTGATACGCTTTCTGCAGAATCATTGACGATCCGTTGGAAGCATTCGAGCGGATGCTTAGAGAGAAGGATGAGAGAGATCGACGTTTAGGGAAGCATAGAAGAAGAAGCAGAACGCGATCGCGATCACGTAGTTACAGTCGATCTAGATCGCGCTCCTTTGGTCGTAGATCGCCATTTGCGTCTCGCATCAGTCGATCTCGCAGTCCGCCGTCGAAGCGGAGATCTACGAGGTCACCGTTACCACTCCGACCTCGTAGTCGCACTCCAAAACGTAGATCAAGAAGCGGCAGCTTCTCTATCAGCAGGTACTTGTGTATACTTTTTTTTTTTTTTTTAATGGAGACGCAATATTCACTGCGTCACTTGATTCTTCTGACAGTTTCATCTGGCATTGCAGATCTAGATCGTATTCCCGCAGTCAGTCACCGAGGCTGTCTCCATCAAGAGATAGAGATAGGGAGAGAGACAGAGATCGGGAGAGGGACAGAGAAAGAGATCGTGACCGTGACCGTGATCGCGAACGCGAACGCGATCGTGACCGTGATCGTGATCGTGACCGTGACCGCGACAGAGATCGCGAGCGGGATCGAGATCGCGACTTACTGCCCAGATATCGATCACCAGTCAGATCACCTCCGAGGTATGCCTCGCATAATATTCACCATCATTTTAGGTGTAAGAGACACCTAAAATGCATCTTAAATACGTTATTAACGATTGCAAATGGCTTAATCTTTTAGATTTCAAAGAGAGAGGGATCGCGAGAGAGATAGGCCACGATCACGCGAGCCTCGAGATGGCTACAACACTTATTACGGCGATTCGCCGGCTCACGATTATCCATTCCGTGATCGCGAGCGCGATTTACCTAGAGAGAGACCGCTGCCGAGATATCCTATAGGAAGAAATCAGCCGTCCCAGCATAATATACCGCCGTTGATGCCGCATCTAGTCACTGGAGGTCATCCACCACCACCGCTTATGTCATTGGGACCTTCGCCTACGGACAGGAAAGACTATTATGATTCCTACAACAGGTATTTTCGCCTCAATAGTATTTTCATTCATGTACACTACGCTATGCAGATAATCTACCGACATGTCTATGCCATGTCTAGTTTATTAAAGTAAAAAAAAACCCGAGAGGAAAAACTATGGCTGTTGAATTATACGACATGGTACAAATCGAATTGTCTTGTTAGCGAGAAATTTCGACGCACAGAAACGATTTTGAGAATCTTTTTGACAATTCATATATAGATTAAACACAGTAGTTACACACATTGCATAAATTTGATAGTAAGCATCTCTGTGATCCAATTTTACATTGATAGGATAAAGAGTGTATCATTGCTTAATTAAAGAAATCATTTCCTATGCATACAATATTTTATGTGTATATATTTGTATATATTTGTATATACGAGGTGTTTGATAATTATTGTCACAACGGTCGTGTGCAGGTAGAGCAGACTAAACTGAGTCGAAAAGTCCTCTACCATTTTGCAATTTTCGCAATAGTTGACGAGTTATTAATTATTGAAAATTTGATTGAAAAAAATTTTTTTCTCTGTTTCAATTATTGCGAAAATTGCAAAATGGTAGAGGACTTTTCGACTTAGATTAATTCTCTCTACCTGCACACGACCGTTGTGTCAATAATTATCAAACACCCTGTATATATACATGTATATGTATATATACATATATAATATGTGTGTACATGTATGCATGATTAGTTTCTAAATAATATACATGTATATCAAGAAGATACAAATGCATATCAATTTTAAGATCGCAATAACGTAATTCACAAATTCTTAAATATAAAGATTACGAGAATGATTAATAATAAAGTGATTTAAATCCTTTTCTTCTTTTGTACATAAATCTTTTTTTTTTCCCTTTAACTTTATTTCTTTATAATTTCTCAATATTATTGTTTTCTTATTTTTCTTTGAATAAATAAATTTGATTAATGTCCGTAAATACAGAAAAGAAAGAAAAAAAGTCATTTAAATGTATGTAATAAAACGTATAAAAGAGCGTATATGCATGGATACATGGAGTTTTTGCTGTATGTCAAATTTATGCAGCTCATACATTTTATTACAATAACGTTTTGAATTTTACAAGAGTGATACTGTTGGAAACTGTATGCTGTGATATTATTAATTCGTACCACGTGATATCCGATTGTACAAATCGATATATTTTTCTTTGTACACTTGTATGCTACTTGTGAATACAATGTGAGAGAAAGACTGAGTTAAAAAAGATTGCGTTTTTACACATCGCATACTTGATATGTTTCTATATCTCAAAAGTAAATTGTTATTTGATCAATTTGTTTTTAAGACAATATTTATAGTATTATATTTATAGGACAGTAGTGAGAGATAATAAAATATGCTAATGAGATTGTGATTCATATGCACAATTTTTCTTCCATATAAAATTTTTTGTATTTTTTTATGTATTTATGTTTTGCTATAAATCTATTTTTGACACAGACTTTTTACGTCAAGTAATCATCTATATTAAGATACACAATTTTTTTTAATAAACAAGCGCCATTGCTCTCACACACACACACACACACACACACACACACACACACACACACACACACGCGCGCGCGCGCGCGCACACATGCACACAAAATATACATACATGTCAATATTTGCTAATTGCGTATCATATCTGTGTACATGTGTGTGTGTATATATATATATATATATATATATATATATATATATATATATATATATATATAAAAGATCTTGTAATATTTAATTATTAAGACTATTATAATAACACAATTTTAATAATATATTGATATAATTATATCATATGTTATACATATATATATGTATGTGTGTGTGTGTATGTGTATGTATGTATGTATGTATGTACGTATGTATGTACGCATGTACGTACGCATGTACGTATATATTTTTGTACATATTATATTTTATCCGTTTAGAATATATACTTAAGTATAATGTAATATTATTACTATTACAAATTTTATTCTACATTACTGCGATTTATCACGTGTGCATTTAATTATATATAATATTTGGTAATTGCTATTCTAGAAAGATTTTTTTATAGTTTAATAACTTTACTATATATAATTAAGTCTTTTTATAAAAAAATTTTTAACTCAAATCTCTTTATGCTATATGTAATACAATGTATTATGTAAGATTTACTCTTACGCTATTATAGTAACTTTATTTATCTATGAAATATTTTTACAATATTATTGACTATATAATTATGTAAAATGCATTTATGTAACTTGGTATTATG
>JAJVSH010000033.1:79062-106754 GCA_021460005.1 Tetramorium alpestre | reverse complement strand
ATATATATATATATATATTCGTGTGCGTGTATTACATGCATATTGTGAAATGTAACTTAAAAGTGCAAAAAGAAGAAAGAAGCAAAGAAGAATATCGAGGACCATCATGGAGAGAAGCTAGCCAGCTGACACGTCTGCATGGTTTCTGAATCAGGTGAATTCAGGGCCAAATCAACATTTGTAATGAAAAAAAGCTTGTTTCCATTTATTTTCAATGTTAAATTTGAGATGTAATTAAAAATTTGTCAGAATATAAACAAATCAAACATAAATTGCAAAAAGTTACAATCTGGCAATTATTAATTTTTACATGAAATTAATTAATTGAATATTCATGTGATAGTCGTATAGTCGTAAAATGACAGATTTTTCATTTATATTTTAAAGCAATTCCAAATTACAAATGTTGCTTTTTCTATTTACTTCATAATTTTATAATTTTAATTAATAATTTTAACAAATCTCGGCAATAGGTGATTGTGATTACGTCCTGTTCATTCTTTCAGCTTGTATGGAGATTAAAAAGGTGCAACAGTCTTATAAAAAAAATTAATATATTCCTGTCTCGATTATTTGAATTTGTGTTAAATAGGTGTCTTTTCTATATACCACGCAGGTGTGGCAAATAAACCTCGAGATTGACGGAAGAATGGAAGAAAGTTTAAGGGACAAATTATTTTCTTAGTTTCTTTTTTTTTTCTCTACGGGCGTATCTCAACACGATTAATTTTCTCGATGTATCTTGAGATTGCATAAATTCATACTAACAACTATTCTACGCGTTTTTCGCGCACTGTATCATATTTTCTATAAAGACGCAATCATATAGTTGGGAAAGAAAATGAAAAAAGAGAAAGCATAAGCGTATTTAATATTTAGCAAAATGAAACTAATGTATCAAGTGCTGTACTGATCTTCTGTCAACAGGTATTCCGGACCTCCGTCGCTGCAGCGTTTTAACAGTCCTATAAGGGATTCTTCGTCACATAAGCGATTTGACGACGTAGCACCGCCCGGTACTGAAGGCTACTATGATCTCTCGCCACCGGGTGTCGAACATTCCGAGAGACCGTCGAGAGACGATCGCGAAAGACAACGCTCCCTGAGGGATCAGGAAGATCGGGAGCATTCGTCCAAGGATCGTGACAACGACGAACGTGATAGATTAAGAGACGATAGGTAACATTGTTGGAGACATTGCATCGCGAATTGACTCTTTAACAATCAAACATTAATCTTCTCGAATCACTGCCTTTCATTAAAAAAAAATATATATATATATTGTATATATATATATTTATCTCAAACGCATTATGAAGTATGTGTGTATATATATATATATATATATATTGTATACACTTGCATCTTTTGCATTGTTTTAAAGGGGTCGCGAACGTGAGGATCGTATGCGTGAGAGGGATGACAGAGATCGTAGAATCGCAAACAGAGACCGCGAGGATCGCGATAGGCAGGTCCCGCCTAGAGAACACGAGGATAGGGTACGAGAGAAGGACGACCGCGACAGAAGAGAAAAGGAGAAGGAACGAGACGATAGACACATTCGCGATCGTCGAGATGATGACAGACATGTCGAAAAGAAAGATTATGACAAGGATCGGTACGTTCTAAATATATATGTATATCAATGTAAAGAACCATCGTCAAATAAATTAACTTCTGCTTATATTGTGATGGATCAATACATGATATAAATTTTAACACGTTTGTTATTTATTATGTTGGAGAAAGGATCTCGTAAAGTTAATTTACAATTTGTTGCAAACATGTCATTTGTCACGCATCTACATATATTGTTACAGTTACAGAGATGATCGAGATCGTCATAGGCAGGACGACAAGAATCGTTTGCGAGACAAGGAGAGACGTGAACGTGAGTACGAATCGGAGAAAGATAGAGATCGTCACGAGCGATACGAGAGACGTTCGATGGAGCGGAAAAAGAGTAGGAAGAGTCCAAGCCCATACTCTCAGAAGACCAGAAACGATCCTAAAGATTTGTCGCCAGAGCGAAGTACGAAAAAGAAGGAAAAGGACCATGAGGAAAAGGTGGAAGAGAAGAAGAAGGAGAAGAAGATTAAGGAGAAGAAGAAGAAGAAGGATAGCGATGAGAAGGAGAAGAAGAAGAAGAAGAAAAAGGACAAAAAGTCCAATCAGAAAGAGGTAGCCAAGGACGATCCGACAATCAAGGCGACGGAGACGGACGACTTGTTGGTTGAGACTAAGACAAGTAACGACATGTCGTCTTCGCCGCTCAACAAGACCGACCCCGTAAAGGCGTGTAACGAAGAGGATAACGTACAGGATCGAAGCAGGATCGAATGTATCTCTAACCAAGTGTCTATCGCGCCGATCAAGGAGGAATTCGAGGCAAAGTCTCTGGCGATGAATCCAGAACCACCGGAAT
The DNA here is from genome assembly GCA_021460005.1 of Tetramorium alpestre. Taxonomy (NCBI): domain Eukaryota; kingdom Metazoa; phylum Arthropoda; class Insecta; order Hymenoptera; family Formicidae; genus Tetramorium; species Tetramorium alpestre. The sequence continues at coordinate 104,329 of JAJVSH010000033.1, read as the reverse complement.
TCAACGAACCTGGCAGTCCTGGTAGTGCCGGTCGGCTAGACCGTGCGGAATTCGGTACGAATCCACCAAATCCAAACTTCAAACCGATCCCGGAACTCAAGTCGGACATGAAACCGATCGATAGCCTCTACGGTGGACTGGATGACACGGAGATTAACACTGTGATCACGGAGAAGTATTCTCTACTTTCGGAACACTCGCAGACCGAGACGAAGGAAGCCGTCGTCGGACCGACGACGGAGAAATCGCCAAAGAAGGACGAGTTTCTGGCGCCGATACCCGAATTGTCCAAGTGGGAAAGGGACGATACGATCGAAAAGCCCGAGGATGATGACGACGACGACACGAGCGGATCGCCAACGGAGAAGGTACAGAGAGAGGACGAGCCGAAATCGATGAAGATGGTTACGTCGGAGGTGCTGAAGCGTGCGGAGAACGCCATATTCCAAAAGGCCATTAACGCGATCCGACCGATCGAGATTAAGAAGATCAGCGAAAGCAGAAAGATATTGTATCAGAATCCTGAGCCCAAAGTGCTGGAGACGGCGGAAGCCGCCGTCGCCGCCGCCGTCGCTTCGCGGGAACCGCGAAAGAGCGTCAACGTGACGATCAACGTTGGTAGAAACGAGAGGAATGTTGAGATCACCGAGCCGGCGAAGAAAGCCAAGCTTGATCGTACCAAGTTCAAACCCGTGCCAGAGACAGCCTATTCGCCGACCAGGCTGTCCGCGAAGGAGAGACTCGGCGAGAAGGTCGAGGACGGCAAAGAGAGAAAGGTTAGTCCTATAAAGGGATTCATCGAGAGGCGTGACGTCAAGAGCGAGACTCAATCGAGAAGTCGATCGCCCAGAAGGGAGAAGAGGATCTCTCCGCTTTTAGAGACTCGACGTGTCGAGTCCTCCTCCTCTTCGTTGGGTTTAACAACAACGAGCGGCAGCGAACGAAAAGTGTTTTTGGAAGAGAGAAAGCGGGACAACAAGGATAGAGGCGACCGGTCGAAGGAGAGAGATCGGTCGGATTTCCGAGGCGACAGGCACGGTAGCGAGCTGAAATCCGAAAGGGAGAATAGAATCGATTGTAGAACGGACTTTCGCTCCACGAGAAATGATATCAAGGGAGAACGCGTGGACGCCAAGGATCGCGATAAGGAGCGTGACCGCGAGCACAGAGGTAGGACACCTCCTTCGGCTAGCGCATTCAAGAGGACGGAAATGCCCAAGATCGTCTTGTTGAAGTCGAAAGACGATGAGAAAGAGGATGAGAAGAGACGTGATAAAAAGTCGCGGGAGGAGAAGAAGAGGAAGAAGGAGCACCGCAGCAGCAGCAGGAGCAAGTCTAAGGAGCATAAGAAGCGCAAAGAGAAGAAGCATAAGAAGGATAAGGACAAGAATCAGGAGAAGAAGCCAAAGCACAAGGAGGCCGCGACCTTGAAGGACAAGTCGGATGGTAACGAGACCAAAATCGGTGGTGGTTACAGTGCGGAGAACATTGAACCGCCTTTGGCAGAGTCGTTGAAAAAACAGAGAAAGAATCCGAGACTGGTGTCTGATCGCAAACGCAGTATACTCGACGAGGCTAGTTTCGAACCTGATTACTCGGCTTCGGATTCGGAATCGGATGGCGAGGAAGGTAAACCGTCATCCACGAAGAAGCTCAAGCTCGATGAAACGGAATTGGACAAGGAGATGGAGGTGAAGACTCTGAAGAAACGGTCCAAATCTAGTAGTAGCGAGGACACATCGAGCAGTTCCGACACAACGACCTCCGATTCGGATAGCAGCGATGAATCGCATAAGAAGAAGAGAAAGAAGCATAAAAAGCACAAAAAGAAAAAATCTACCAAGAAGGACAGCAGCTCAGATTCGGACACTTACTCCGATTCGTCCGATAGTAGCACTGACGAAGAGAAACATAAGAAGAAGTCGAAGAAATCAAAGAGCAGAAGCAAACAGTCAAAGAAGAAGAAAAAATCCAAGCATAAATGACATCACTAGATATCTTTGACGCTCGATCAAAGAACCTTACCTTATACCTTGGGAAAGAACAAAAAAAAAGGAGAGAAAAAGATCAGAATTTATTTTTTTTCCCCCCCATAGAAATACTGTTAAATGTCACGGAAATCATAATTATTATTCGTATTTATTGAATGATTTATTGATATAGAAATGAGTAAAAACTTTCAGCATCGAAACAAGTTTGAGAAATAATAAAAAAAGGAAAGAAATATAAAAGAAATAAAAGTTGGGAATATGTACGCAGTTGAACTATTCTAAAAGGCGAAAGGAGGAAAATAAGAACATGATGGCCTTTGCATAATTATCACGTTCCGACTTGATATATTAAAGTACTATATAGTTTATTATTACAATAAGTCATGTACATTGTAGGCGATGTAATTTTGTGGCAATTTTGTCAAAAAAAAAAAAAAAACGATAAGTCTTTGAAAAACTTAATAATTATATGTATGAGTAATAAGAGCAATTTTATTTAAGATCTCTGCTATGTACACACACCTATAGATATATATCTCTCTCTCCTCCCTGTCATCAGTATATTGTACTTTCGTAATCTAATGTCAAAATGTAAGAAAAATTACGAAATAAAATGGTGAAATTCTTCTAACACATTCTTGTATCTCACCAAACACAACATGTCAACTTTGCGTACATTATGTCAATCTTACGTTACAATATAGCTTTGTTTTTAATTTAAAAACAAAATTGCCATATATACAGATAAGAATACTTGTTTGTTTTTCATTATTTATTATAAGTATAATAGTTCAAGTTGGTGCTCGTGTTTTCAAGTTTGTGTGTGTATATATATATATATATATATATATATATATATATATATATATATATATATATATATATATATACACAAAAAATCAAGTGTGAGATTCATCTATACGTACGTAACGTACGTAGGACCGAAGTAAACAGCATTCAAAAAATTACATGTAAACGTTGACGGATACATGCTCATATAGATTTTATAATTATGTGTTTTTCAAGCTAGCGAATGTCTGTACGAGATTACATAATAGTGGTAGGTTTCTGCTCTTTTCGCCATCTTTCACCCCTAAACCTTGTGCAAGAAGCTTACGATCCAGGCACAGTTTGGGAAGATCACATTCTGGAATAACAATTCTTTCATTCAACCTCGTCTGATCTGATTGATTAAATGTATTATTTCACACTTACAATTGTTCGTACTTGATAATATGTATATAGCTGTGTACATATTGTATATAAGATAATATACCTGCGCAAAATACAGTAGAACTGTATTTGTAACCCATCCAGTCGAGATATTCTCTGACGAGTTCATTGAGGAAAACAATATCGTGAGAAGGCTTGACAATGTTTGACTTGGTCTCTTTGCTAGAACAATCGAGCAGTTTTATCACCTCTGTACGCATTTCAGCTTTTATCCGATCGAGATTTCCATCGGCCTTGAGCGATTCTCGTACAGCTATAAATTTAAAACAAGCAAGCAAGATGATCAGTTTCTATATTTTGTAGTTGACGTCAGACGTACAAAGAACACTAACGAGCAAGTTTATCTTTAATCAGATGATGACATTATCATTGTAAACGGGTAGGTAGGAAGAATACACGTATGAGAACCGTCCCGCGAGAACGAGACAAATATCGCACGCGCGACGACACGGCTTCGTTGTCGAATTTTCTACCGCCGTTAAAATACAAAAATGGTCAATTACTTGTAAAACAATTCTTTAATTCTTCTCTCGATTTCGAAATATATTTCCAAAGATTCATACAATATATACAATATTTACGTATTTATATACCATTTACTAAATCCTTCTCCGTTGCCATTTCACGCTACGTCTTATTCAATATTTGATCGAAAATCCAATATATCAATCAAAGAATTACACGAAAAAGTTGAGCGAACCGAAAGAGAGAGAGAAAGAGAGGGAGAGAGACTGAACACCGCTTACCGATTCAAAACTTTGACAATTGCCAGAGACCATACGTTAGGGTGCGGTCCCATGGAGCGTATTTCGCGGAAGCGGAATCAGCGGATCCGCCAATCATAGCACCGTTTCGACAAGATCTTTACAAGGGTTCGAGCAGAACGATCTCGTGATTGGCGATCCGCTGATTCCGTTCCGCTATTTCTCTATCCATCGGGATGCACCCTTAAGTTTTACTTGCAACTTTTTTTACGGAAAAGTAGCAATTTTATTGGCTACACGTTTCTCGGACCGAGTTCTAGCATCGTGGACATAAGGCTTTATTACAGGAACTATAGTCCGCCGTATTCCGCCGTGTCGGCAACTTGAGTTTTTTCTTCTATGGCTAGATCATGGAGGTAGGAATATCTGGAGGGAGCATAAGATACTTTTCTAGACGAGGGGGGGGGGGAAGTTGATCACTCAAGATGGCGAGCACATTGGAAGGAGAAAGATAATCTCGGTTATACCAATATGGTCGCCATCTTGAGCGGTCATCTTTCGTCCCACGTCTCAGGCTTCACCCCGGCGCATTTATGCTCCCTCTAGATGATATTCCTACCTCCATAGGCCTAGATGCAATTTTTTTCCATCTTCCAACGGTTAGAGTTCTTCTAGTAAGAGTTAAGCACCGTCCGCCATTAACGGGGAATCTACAAAAGAATTATGCACTCTTTTATTGCACTCTATTACACTTTTAAGCACTCGTAACTCTCTCTATTTCCTTCTCTTTCCTTCTCTATTTTCTTTCCTTTTCTCTCTTACGATTACCTACAAATGGCGGAACCAATCAAAAGCTGGCCTTCGGTGTCCTAACTCTTACTAGAGGAACTCTACCAACGGTTGGCGACATCGCTCGATATCTTTTATCCTTTGGTCGTATTTATATTTACATTATTTACGCGTCGCTTGCTGTTCAAGACTCATCAAACGTGATAAAATAATTTAATTAAATAGAATAAATAAAGAGACCGTGTACACGCATCCCCGAAATAAAGAATCAAGTATATAATGGCCGATGAAGATTTTGACGGAGACGAGTGAGTAATCAAGTTTGTCTCATTTGAGATTTATTTATAGGTTAGAATATTCCTATCTATTACTATTACTACAGATATTTTTGTAATAATGATGAAACGTGTCAAGCTGCTCTCTAATTTATCTACTTTTGTACCAACTCTTTCACCAACTAGAATAAAGCAGACAGAAAAGAAAATTTATGGCCAAACGTTGAATCGTGACGTGAATCACGACGCGTGACTCCGGACGGGACATATTATTCCGGACGCAGGCATATTCGTTGTCCAATATATTTATTAAGTTAATCGAACTGTTTTACAGGGTCGCGGATGATTTCGACGATGTGGACGACGAGGACAACATTGAAATGGAGCCTCCGGAAGATGATGGTGAAAACGTTGAATTGGTGAACGCCACAGAAGCTACCGGTGGTGTTCAAAGATCAAAAAGGATCACGACTAGATATATGACCAAGTACATATATAGTTGATTTTTAGTGTCAAAAGTATGAAAATATATCTTTTGAGATATATATGTATGTTATACTTTATGTATGTTATATTTTAGATACGAAAGGGCAAGAGTTCTCGGTACAAGAGCGTTGCAGATAGCAATGTGTGCTCCTGTAATGGTAGAGTTGGAAGGCGAGACAGACCCATTGCAAATTGCTATGAAGGAGTTGAAGCAACGAAAAATTCCTATAATTATACGTCGTTATCTGCCTGATAACAGTTACGAGGATTGGGGCATTGACGAGCTGATTATAATAGATCATTAATCTCCATTTTGATGTTGAAACTATTTTTGTCTCTAATTATATATCTATTATATCGATACACGAAACAGTGAGATTTTGCGTGGCAGTATCTCATTCCAAATCACTGCATTGTAAATTACGCTACAGAGTCAATCGAAGAAGAGATCCAAGAACTCTTCACTTGTAGATCACTTGAATGAAATCAATTAAATGAAACGGCGTGGCATTTTATACTCCGCGGCAGCCACTTTGTAGCTATAATACATTTCTATTCCGCCCTGCGCGATTTCATTCGCGCGTAACTTGACTCCGGTTGCTCAACTACTAACATTAATTAATTTTTACTTCACGTCCTCCGCGACGTACTTTAGTACTTAACTCTGCAAGTAAAAGCGCAAAGCATCGATCGCAACGACAATCTCAAACTGTACGTCCAACTATGGCGTAGAGGTATGTGTTGTACTGTATATACATAATTACACTCCGACGTATATACATGAGGAAGAAAAATCAAGAAAAATTGACAAAACGCAACAAGAGCGTGCCGCTTATAGTTTACAATTCTTCCCGCCAGAGTTCGTCGTGTCTCCTTTTCGTTTCTCGACAATTTCGACCTCGACTTGTGTTTTGTTTGCTCTCGGAACTCGATAGTCGGATAGTCGGTCGCTGTTGCTGTTGGTTCGTGGTTCACCCGTACTGACTCGTACTGACCCGTACCGCCGCGCACGTTTCTCAGCAATCTCAGCATTGACGGAATAACGATTCGGAACGTGACGACCTTAACCCTGATATAGTGTGGGTTCTCTCGGTACTATCGCGGCCCTGAAGACAGTCGAGTCAAAATGGTTTTAAGTCCGACGACGAAACAGAGAGCAGCTATCGTCCTGAACGTGAGCAAATTCGTATTTCAATGGGGCTTTATTCCTGCCGTCCTCTTTTTAGGTTAGATCATGAATCTTACGATATCGACACATGTCGCATTTTCTTCACGTAGCAGAATCTTTTGACACATAAAAGCTCAAATATTTCATTTTTAGGATTCAGAAAGGGTGCAGACCCTGGCATGCCTGAATTAACCCTCATGAAGTAAGCAGTTGTAAAAGAATTTGGCGGTATTTTTTATGAAAATGATAGCTTTTCTAACATTGGTTTTTTTTTACAGCTTATTGTGGCAGTGAATTCCCCTCATCCCCACCTCCGTCAGACACACGCGTTCCGGAAGAAATCCATGGATATCGGTGTTAGACGAATTCATTTCGTTAATATTATGGCACAATGTTTCCAATTATCAAAGTAATAGATCTGTATCTTATTAAATAAATGTTACATTATTGTTGATTGAAACCGAGCAATCGTTCTTATCAATCATGTGTGATCTCTCACAAATTCGAGTATGTATGTGTGTATGTGGACGGAACGTGTTTATATTTTTCGGTCCTAGTGGAGCTAACTCGTATGTTCTAATTCTTAGGACTAAAAAAAAGATAGAAAACAAATTAAACCAAGATTAAAGTTAATCTGCCGTGATAGAAATAGAACGATTAGGTTAACCGAAGCTTGGCTAAAAGTCGCCCCAAGGGTCAATTCCACAATTTATTTATTTTATCCGAAGTTTTACTAACGATTTTATATAAAACAAATTCTATTTTCTATTAACTCGGTTAAAGTAAGCTGTAAGAACGTGACCAATGATAATCACATCACTTCCTCCGCTTCGTATGCGATTGGTCAATTTTTTAAGGCTTAAAACTTACTACACCTATTGTAAGTCCGGACTTGAGCCTTATTTATCAAATAAGGCCGAATGCTCGGTCTCGGTTATGGAGGCCTATTCTCGAATTCGTACGAAAAATTTTCGCATACGAAAATGACACTGCGCGATCATTGATTAGTGTATACCTTTTAGATCTCAAATTATACACCAATCAGTGATAGCGCGCAGCGTCGTTTTCGTATGCGAAAATTTTTCGTCCGAGTTTATCGAGTTTATCGAGAATAGGCCCCATGGTCTACCAGCCTATGGTCGATACACAAGAGAGTTACATATATCTATAGGTCTGTTTTTTATTGCTACACATGGAGATAGGAATATCAGGAGGGAGCATAAGATACTTTTTTAGACGAGGGGAGTGGTAACTGAGAGGTAAGGAGAAATCGGTCGACAATTATATTGGAAGGAGAAAGATAACCGCTGCATTTCAGAGGTTATCTTTCTCCTTCCAATGTGGTCGCCATCTTGAGTGGTAAACCTTCGACCCACGTCTCATTCTTCACTCCCGCGCATTTATGCTCCCTCCTGTTATTCCTACCTCCATGTTGCTACACTGCTGCACCAATGCAATAAGTTAGAACGAGAAAAAGTATATTTGTTTCATTTTAACTTATTGCACTGGTGCAGCATAGAGTCCCTAGAATACAGAGTCTGGCCAACTCGTAGACAACTTTTCATTGGTTTATTTCGTAAGCCCTTCAAAATGGCGAAACGAATCAAAATAGCGGATTACGCGTAGATTTTCAAAGAATGATAAAAATTATAGTTGCCACTACAAATGTTTTGAAGCTTTTTCAATAATAAGGCATTTTTTGTACTGTAATTAAAGTTTTAAGAAACTCTTGTTGTTGTAACACCCAATGTATCCCCACCACAAATATAATATATACGCCATTTTGAGGGGCTATTACCATATATGGTATCGATGGCCAGATTCTGTATTCTAGGGACTCTAGTGCAGCGGTGCCAGCGATAAAGAACAGGCCCAAAGTTTCCCATCTATGTTCACGTTGTTGAATATGCCGTATTGGCCAATCTACGAAAGGCATTCAATATTTGAAAAAACCGTTTAAAGCAGTTTTGTTGCGATTTGCGAACCTTCACGGTTTCCAACGCCGACGGACATTGTGATTAATTTCAATTAACAGCAATACCCTTATCTCGCTGGAGAACCAAGTGCCAAGTCCAAGAAAATCATATCCTGTATCTTTGAAACTAACGATTTGTATGAAGACGATCGTGTTCTATCTATGGTAGCATTGAGTGTATGTAAGCTCTTCCTACATATCATACATTCTAAAATTATATTCAATTAAAGTTTAACCTCAAGAGAAAGCTTATGTGTGTGTATATGTATGTATGTACATACATATAAATATTGACGTCCGTATGTATACGAGTATCGTTTTCAAATTGTAATATATAATTTGAATATTTTTGTATGGAGGGCATAATATAAAAATTGCATGAATGGAAGCAACTTCTCCCAAGTAAGAGGAGCATATTACCTATCTTGTATTCGAATTACAGGACCGGAGTAAAATGTCAGTTATGGAACAGCTCAGAACAGACAAGGAAACCGATGAGACTCTGCATCACTCTACGCCGGCAGCGAAAGCAATTAACAGTTTCAAGTGTTTGCATATTTCTAAAACGGTACTAACAGACGTCGCGCCATTGAATACAATGGAGAGTACGACGGATACGGAGAAAAATACCTGCCCAGTTTACTCGACGCGGACAAGTACCAAAAATGAAACAGTACAGAAAGAGACTGCAAAGAGATCTACGGAATTGATGCCACCGCCAAAATTGCCAGTAGCATGTAAATCAGTAAATTCTACTACCCAAGATCAAGTAAAGTCTAATAGTCAAGACAGCAGAGGAGGGGCGAGAGATGGCAAAAGTGAGACGGCTCAGAAAGTCTCCGGTGCAGCAGTGACGAGTGATGCAAATAAGGAGAATCAAAGCCAGAAGAAATGGGTATTGACAGATTTTGATATCGGTCGACCTCTGGGTAAAGGGAAATTTGGTAATGTTTACTTGGCCAGGGAGAAAAGATCAAAATTTATAATAGCCATGAAAGTGCTTTATAGAGCGCAAATAGAAGATGCAAATATCTTACATCAAGTACGAAGAGAGATAGAAATCCAAACCCACCTAAGGTACCAACATTCTCTTTTTCGTCTCTGTAGCTGTATCGTGTGAAAACTGTCGGCAACATTAATCGTACGAGACCAAAAGGTCATGTCTGATTCAATAATTTATTAATAGTTAATAAATTCCTTCGTGTCCTTACGCAAGACAAACAACATAGACTTCTTTCGCTTTTTTTTTCTTGTTTTTCATTTCTCACCTTTGACGTGGTGTGATACTTGGTTCGTCGTTTCATATATGTATAAACGTCTTTCATAGGCATCCAAATATTTTGAGAATGTATGGATATTTCTACGATGACAAACGAATTTATATAATATTGGAATATGCACCAAAAGGCGAACTTTATAAAGAACTAAATATGCAACCCACGAAACGATTTGACGAGGCAAGGTAGGAATTCCTTACGTCTTCAAAAAAGAAGAAAAAATTCTGTGGTAAATCGAAATAATTGTATATACTCATGTTGTAATTTCGATACTTGTAGGACAGCCACTTATATAGCTCAATTAGCAGATGCATTAAACTATTGCCACCGCAAGAGTGTTATCCATCGCGATATTAAACCTGAAAATTTACTTCTTGGAATAAATGGAGAATTAAAAATAGCTGACTTTGGATGGTCGGTGCACGCTCCTTCCTCTCGAAGAGATACTTTATGCGGCACGTTGGATTATTTGCCACCTGAAATGGTATCTGGGAAAACGCACAATCATACAGTTGACTATTGGAGTGTTGGAGTGTTGTGTTACGAATGCTTAGTTGGCAAACCTCCTTTTTATGCGGCGACTAACGATGAAACTTATATAAACATAAAAAGATTGCGATATACATTTCCAAGTTTTGTTAGCGAAGATGCCAGAGATTTAATTTCAAAGGTAAGACACGTCGTTTCAAATTCGTTTCTACGGTGTATCATGCTAAAACTCGGTTAACTCTTAATTAATTATATTTCAGTTGATAGTTATTGATCCTGAAAAGAGATTGAATATGGACGGCGTTCTTACGCATCCTTGGATCGTAAAAAATTGCCAAATAACGAAGAAGTAATCTTTAATTTTAAACAATATTTAATTATATTAAAGGCTTGTATAAGTAATTATAATAAATTTATTGTAATTTGTAATTATCGCGAGTCACCAGGAGAAATTGATAATACATTCATATTATTATGTATTTATAAAATATTCCTTTGTACATATTAGATGGTTTGGGATATGTGCCTAATAGCAAAGTTTAGCTTGTACCTTTGACAAAACACATAATTATTCATTTTCATATTCAGTTGATTATTGGAATATTGGAAATGTTATGTTATGAATGCTTAATTGGCAAATCTTTTTATGCGGCAACTAACAATGAAACTTGTAAAAATATATATAAAGATTACAATATACATGTTCAAGTTTTGTTAATGATGATACAAGAAATTTGATCGAAAGAAGCGATTTATTCACACGATATGTCACAAAATCTGTTACGATAGCGTTGCCTTTTTTTTTTTACATTTTATTACGATCTGTTTTATCTCCTAACGCCTCTCGGCGTCGGGTCTTTTTCACCCGAAGAGAAGAGATGCTTAACTTTATATGAATCGTTTTAAATTCAACTGTACTGCTGATTAATCCCACATCCTAGCATGCTAAAGCAGCGCTCCTCCCCCTCTCTTTCTCTCTGCGCCATAGTTTCCTATTTTGTTTCATTGAGTCAAATGTGATTATGGCTACAAGTGAGGAATATATGAACATTTGTATTAAGTGATTATTAAAAATAATTAAATAGAACATAATAAAGAATTTGTAAGATTTATTTTAAAACACATTTATACACGTAATTAAAGTTACACAAAAAAAAAATTAAACATTTTTATATGCTGTAAACCATCAATTTCATCGATGAAAATCTTGTTGAGGATTCTATAAGGAACACTAAAACTACATATATTTTCTGTATTTTCAGAGAAAATAACGTGATTCTAAACGATTGTATTAACTTCATATTTTAAAACAATAAATCATCAGTCAATCGTTAATATAGCTAACGTTAAAACTTTTCTTTTATGAAACATAAATGCATGAAAACTAAACTGCATTGTTACAAGCAAGCCTGTCGTTTTTTTTCCGTGTAAAAGTTATATGAATTTTGATTTCGGAAGATTTCTTCGACGATTCTTATAAGCTTTTTAATAATTGTACTTTAAGTTTCCATCGGCTCCATAATTACATCAACAATTGGTGCGTCTAGTGGTGTATCCATTGGCGTAACTTCAGGATTCTTCCTAGCCGCATACAACTTACTAAACTTTTCATAATGTTTAATATCCTGCAGAATTTATATTATTTCTATTATATTTGTCTCGTCTAACAATATAGATTTGAAATAAAATTAGTACTCACCTTTTCACGAACGGACGGTTGTACTTTATCAAATGCCTGAAAAATGTGTCGCATCGAAATTTCTGATTGTCCATAACCAGCTATTACTTCCTTCAATGCTTCCATACCAGCCTCTCTTATCAAGGCTGCTAAATCTGCACCAGTGTAACCTTCACATCTGTTGTCATATGCCACTTGATTCAAATCTACGTCTGAAGCAAGTTTTGGTCTCGTTGCATTCTACAAATTATATTGTTGACATTACATTATCGGGAGAGAGAGAGAGAGAGAAAATAAAAAATTTATTTAAAAAATGGATTAAACCAATTTTCTCGAGCGCGCGTATGCGTGTGTGTAAATACCTTTGTTACTGCACGCAAAATGTCTACTCTATCCGAAGCATTTGGAAGACCAACATATAAAATTTTATCCAGTCTTCCTGGCCTCAAAACAGCTGAATCTATAATGTCAGGTCGATTGCTGGCTGCCATAAGAAATACCCCTTGCCGGCCTTCCACACCGTCCATTTCTGTAAGCATTTGATTAACGACGCGCGCTGTCGCGGAATTATCGCCTTCCGTTCTCTTAGGACATAACGCGTCTATCTCGTCGAAAAATATGACGCACGGCATTGAATTTCTTGCTCTTAAGAAACATTGACGAACTGCTTTCTCACTTTCGCCAACATACTAAAAATATATTAAGCAATCATTAGATCTCTTACATTTGCAAAAGTGATAGTATAACAATGTTGAAACTTGCCATATTTAAAAGTTCTGGTCCTTTAACAGAAATGAAATTAATTCCAGCTTCATTGGCAACCGCTTTGGCCAGTAATGTTTTTCCACATCCAGGCGGGCCGCACAACAATACCCCGCTGGCAGCTGTTAAGCCTAATGTATTAAAGTGTTCAGAATGTTTGACAGGAGCCTGCGATAAAAATAAGTAAATTTATATACATATATATGTGCGTACGTACGTGAATGTGCCAATAAATGCCGTGAAATGTAAAATAAACAGCATAATAACTAACGAGTTATAGGGGCGCCTTTGTATGAAAAGTATGATAAAAAGATGGAAATATGTTGATACTTACAAGAATTGCCATTTGCAATTCTTGCCGTATATTTCGTAGTGAGCCGACATCGTCCCATGTTACATCAGGCACTGTCGCGAAGCCTTCTCTTTTCGCCGAAGGTTGAACGATGCGTAGAGCAGTCTCAAAATCATAGTGCTCGATACACAAGGTCGATAGGCGTTCTGAGGAAAGTGGAGGCTCGGTACGTAACCAAGCCAATAGAGTTGATAAGTCTGCCGAATGTTCCTGTATTACATCCATCTCGGCTGTTTCTGGGATTGGACTTTTGGGTAATTCTCTCGGAAACGTGAGATCATTCCCAATCCCAGTAGTAGGGGCTTCTGCCGCAACGCCAGGATTAATTGAATTTTCTGAATTTTCGGGAGTTTTAACTTGTTTCTCATCTTGCTTCTCGACTTGGGTCACTTCGGATGATTTTATTTCCTGTTTTGATTTATTTAGATCTTCAAATATTCTACAACAAAAATGTACATACATACATACATACATACATGCGTACACGCATGTAATACAACTGTAATACGCAAAAAATATTTACCTATCTACAGCAACCATGGCAGCTTCCCTAATTAAGGCAACTAAATCTGCACCTACAAAACCTGGAGTAAGGGAAGCTATTGTCGACAAACTAACATTAGGAGCCAATACAACTCTTTCAGTATGCACCGCCAAGATTCTAGCTCTTGCTTCTCTATCCGGTATTCCAAGGCACACTTCACGATCGAAACGTCCCGCTCTTCTTAAAGCAGGATCTAATGCATCGGGTCGATTTGTCGCACCAATCACCAGTACTCTGTTTCCATTTTCGTTAAGATTCAATTCTAGCAAAAAACAAAAAAGAAAAGTAGAAGGAAGAAATGTCTCAAGATAGTAAAGATGATAAAACATAATGGAAATGAATATTTTACCATCTAAACTTGATAATAATTGCGAGACGATTCTTCTTTCCATTTCTCTCTGAGCTGTGGCTCTATGTGGCGTTACAGCATCAATCTCATCCAAGAAAACAATGCATGGTGCAAGCGCTAAGGCTTGCTCAAATAACTCCCTGATACGAGCTTCACTTTCACCAGATACTCCAGACACAAGCTCGGGTCCTGCTACTTTCAGCAGAGGCATATTCAATTCCTACGAAATGCAAGGTATTATTAATTATCGTGGTTTCTTTCAATTTTCTTTTCAATCACCGCACGCAAAGAAAGATAGAGGTAGGGGAGAGGGGGGGGGGGGGAAAATTGAAATATTTGCAGATACAATTTTTGTGCACGTTTTACAATTTACAAAAGTTTAAAAAATATAAATGTACTGTTCTATTATAATAATAAATAATCTGTGAAAAGAAGTATCATTACTGTAGCATGTTTAATGAAATTACTAAAATCTTACTCCCGCAACTGCGTGTGCCAATAACGTTTTTCCACACCCAGGTGGCCCATGAAGTAAAAATCCCCTTGGTGGAGATATACCAAGCCGTTTGAAGATTTCAGGATGTTTCATATGGGCTAGTAATTTGCAGACACTCTTCAAGACTTTGTCGTTACCTCCTACATCAGAGAATGTTACTTTAGATTCCATGGAAGGTATGATTTTTACTTTCTTTGCGACTGAAATTTGTCCAGTGCCCATGCCATCCCTGTCTCTTTGTCGTTTTCGCGTAGATTCCACCCCCACGGAGTGTTTTGAGGCTGCTTCCGTCGTGATCTGAAACGATGGTAACAAGTGAGGTAAGGAGCGTGCGTGCGTCTTATCCTCCAAATCGGCATGGAGTCCACGCTGATTCTTGTCATCTATGTCAACAGTGTAAAATCTAAATGACAAGTCGCATGCAACGACGTACTATTTTTGATGTCACAGGTGTGATTTCTAGTTTCGAGGTAGTGATTTCTGGCTCTGGTAAGACTGTCTCCTGCTTTTCACAGCAAAGAGTCATCTCTGGCTCAGTGGTTGCTGCTTCCGGTTGCGGCTTGGCGGTAGCGCATGTGGTTTCCAGTTTCGGGGCTACAACCGGCATCGAAGACGCCTGTTGTGACGGTGTCGCGTCTTCAGCCGCCGTATGCCCAGGCTCGGACGTCTTTACATCTTTCTCAAGCTTGGAATCAGCTTTGGCGATATCGTCGTCGCTACTAATGTCTATCAATTCCTTATCGCTCGAATTTCCATTCTGTTTGTATTGCGTCCTCTTGTACATGTGCAACAACATGTCACCTATCGAAGTACGTTGTGAATCTGACTAAAATGATATAATTTTTGATTAAACATATTATATCATCTACAGGAATACGAGCCAAGATACACAGTGACAGGTCGAAATACCTCGACGTCGACATCCTCAAAATCGTCGTCGTCGTCGTCGTCGTCAAATGTCGAACATTCACGTGTCGTGGGCTTCCTCGAGAAGATCTCGGTAAGCTCGTCGTACGCTTTACGTACCATCGCGCGAAACGCACCGCGTTTTTTACCACGATAATCTCTGTATCGTCTTTGCAAAGCGTCTGCCATCTCATTTACGTCGATATAAACCTTATTTTCATTTTCGTGCATATACTGTGAAACATACAAGCGCATATACATATATTGTATATATATATATACAAATATTTTTCTTCTCGCTAAACAATCGTGTCGCACGTGCACGTTGCTACACGTTACACGATGCGAAGTTGTAGAACGCATTGCGTGGAGGAAACGATGGAAAGGGGAACACGAACACGCCTCGTGGCGCGGCGTCGTGGCTTACCGTTTGTACGCGATCGATCAATGATTGCTCTCGGAACATTCTTTGGTCCATCCTGTGCCTCGTGTCCACGTGTCTCACTCGGCAATCTCCACTCGATCCTTGCAACGGGATAATGTCGATTGACGAGTTCAGTTTGCCCATTTTCTGCACATTTCCAGACTAAGTGAAGAAGCGCAAGGGGCCAAGTTGCGACTTTCGAGTCAAATAGACACGTCTCTACGCAATTTGCGTAGTAGTAAAGTACACGACCACAAGACCGCTCTGTTTTCAGTACGCTCAGTACGCTCAGTACGCGGTTCTCGTCGAGCTGAGAACGCTGGCTTACGTTGTAGATAGTATAGAGTAGTCATAGATTGTTTGATTGTGTCGCCGCGACGGTCGCGGTGATGCTCGGCGGCTCACCGGGACTGCCGCCTGCTTGCCGGAAGGTATGTATGTATGTATACACGTGCACTACAGGTCGCAGAATCGCCGAGGCGATCAAGTCAAGTGTCAGTCTCGTCAGAGTTCAACGCTGCCTGACGCTGCTTGCCGTCGCTGGAGTACTTGGAGTACGTCGATCGGAGCCCTAAATTTCTAAAATTCCAAATTGTTCCGAGCAGGGTATATGTATGTAGAGAGCGGACTGGAGCGGACGGCGTGAGCCCGCCTTGCACCAATTGGCCATTAATCAAAGATTTTCCGATTGGTACTTTCCAAATCAAAATATCCCTAGGTATCGGTCGCGGCCATAATAGAGCTAAGAATATGGCATTACATGCATCCGAAAAGGACATTGTCGGACGTAGCGATTTGCTGCGGGACAGAAAATTTCTCGAGTCTCTAGAAATTTTCTATCCCGATGCATGCAATACCAGCCTATCAGGAGTTCATCCATCGTGCTAGTCTCTCAGCTCTTGGAGGTAGGAATATCTGGAGGGAGCATAGAGGTAAGGCTGAGTTCTCACCGAAGGTGCCACGCGTCGCATCATGACGCGCGTCACGAGTTTATCCAATCAACACCTTTAATTTTTTTCTGTCGCAAATGACGCAATAAGATTAAAAGTTATGATTGGTTAAATTCGTGACGCGTGTCATAATACTACGCGTGACGCCCTCGATGGAACTCACCCTAAGAATAACAGGAGGGAGCATAAGGGCCATCACACGTACATACATTTCTGTAACTGTAATTGTAAGAAATTGAGCAACATGATTGGTTGATTCGATCGGTTACGGTTACGGACAGCCAAATTAACTAATGTGATTGGTCGAAATCTTACGATTACGGTTACGGAAATGTACTGTGTAAAAGTGTAATGGCCTTAAATGCGCGGGGGTGAAGAATGAGATGTGGGACGAAGGTTTACCGCTCTGAAATTCAGCGGTTATCTTTCTCCTTCCAATATGGTCGCCATCTTGAGCGGTCAACCTTCGTTCCACGTCTCAGGCTTCATCCCCGCGCATTTATGCTATCTATCCAGATATTTCTACCACCATGTCTCAGCTTTAAAAATAATTGTGATCGCTTGCTCCAGACGGAGCATAAGAGTACCGCTATTTGGCCGAATTGAGTCTCGTTCAGTCTTGTCTGAGATCAGGAGCCAGTTAAACGAAGAAAAAGAAGAAGAACACGCGCCATCCGCAGATGACGGCGTCTCGTTGGACTTTGCTCTCCCGTCAAAAGGCCGCGACACAGACTTTTGAATAACGCACAAGGAAATTAACCAATCTGAATCCTTCATTTCTCTCTCCAAGGTTGAACGAAAGAACTCTGATTGGTTGATTTCCTTATGCGTTATGCAAAAGTCTACGGCGAATCGCTCGCGCAGCTGAAATGCGTGATAAACGCTTGAATATTTAACAATAGTTCCGTATTCTTATGGGAAGAGAAGAAGAAGAAACGTGGAAGAATATTTTTGTTACAAAATTCTACAAAATCATTTGAAAGATGTAAAAATTGTTTCCGTCGTTTAGCTTTTATCTTACATATAGCATCCCAAATAAAAGAAAAATTATGACATCAAACGAACGCTAAAACGACGCGAACATGACATACGAATAACATTTTGACACATCGTTGTGACTTGTCGTTTTACCAAGGTTCTAGCAGATGTCTCGACGAAACTATTCGTACTTCAAACAACTAAATGCTTTACAAGACGGCAAACTTTTTGCAAAATTTTATTTCAATACGTACGTATGTAGTACATACAAAATTTATTTTGTCAACGTGTCATTTCCAATTTTTGACATCCAAGATCATCTTTGGAATGATTAACTCCATCCGCACTAGTACTTTAAGCAATCGTTTATTTAATTAACAATAAGATTAATCTTTATCACATTACGGCGCGAATCATACATGGAAAACGAACGCAGCAGGGGTTTTTACAAGAGTCTCCTACACAATGTTAATTCTATATACTTGGGTGTACATACATATGCAAGACATCCACTGTGTCACAAAATTTACGTTCTATTATTAATATAATTGTTACACGTCGCGTTACTTCTAAATAAATGGGGCTAAACAAATACAATTTTGATTATGCACCGTCGATTACTATATGTACAATATACATGTATTTGTATATAACGTGATCTCTTCTAATCTATGTTTTTAAACTCTTTACGAGATCCTGTTAAGATTTTATCATCTTTTTATTATTACTGTTAACCACGACGTTGTTGTTAACAACGATCGTTTGCTTAATTATAATAGAAAAACATTTGTGTTTTACACTCCGTTGTTGCTTCAACAAGACTGACAAGATTAGGATTGAAGTAGGAATAGTTATTTTTCAGGCCACACAAACTCGTACCTGCTACACGTGTATCAGATGCAGCGATGATGATGATAGTGGTAATGATAATGATGATGATAATAATAATAAAAAACTTAAGAGAAAAGAGAGAAAAAGAGAGAGAGAGAGAGAGATGATAAATAAAGGACGAACCCTTCGAGTTACGTGTTGATACGCAATCATCTTAACGCGATTCACACAAATATAAATTACATATGGCAATGCCATTACGTGACTATCTTGCAAAAAATACAAGTTACAAGTCAAATTATATTGCAAGCTACGTCAGAATGACGTCGGCACTATACCGGTTGTTCGTTTTCTGGTAAATCTAAAATCTCTCCGACAAATTCGGCCACATTCGTATCTTTTTGGGCGTGCTCTCGGACAAAGTCGAGTTCCAGCAATTGACTGTAATTTGGACGGGCAGTGTAATTCTTCATTAGACTGGAAACAATAAGACGAGCGAGCGTGAAAAGATGGATCCGGTTCGTCCGGTTCGCGCGAGTTGCAAGGACTCTTGTTCACCTTGCCGTGTCATCTTACCACTTCGTGATAAATTCCTCAAACGAAGGAGAGAACTTGTCAGCAGGTAATTTCGGTGCATCATCCTTCACCACCTGTTTCAGTTGCTCGAACGGCGTTCCCCACGTCTCGTATGGGAATTTCCCAGTTGCTAATTCAACGAGGGAAATTCCTAACGACCAGACATCGGATCTGATATCGTATTGCGACGGGTTTCCCGTGGGGTCTATCCTTTCTGGCTACAAAAAAGATAATGGTGGAGGCGGTATTGAATGGACAACTGATGTATAAATTTGACAATTTTCTAAAATCCTACAGTTACGTACAGCCATGTATGGTTTGCATCCGGCATCAATAGTCTTGGCAACTGAATCCACAAGATAACCCGATATGCCAAAGTCGCAAATTTTTACCTCGCCTTTCCGATTAATTAAGATATTGCTAGGCTTTACGTCTCTATGAATCACCCGTAACTGTGAATAGAGATAATGTAACGCGCTTACTACCTGCAAGTACAGATACAATAATATAAATATTTCTCACGTTAAAAATAGTTGAAGACGGTACCATTTAAAGCCAAGTGGAAGAAAAGAAAAAAAAAAAGAGAGAAAAGGAGAGATTTGGGCGCAACACGTCAACACTGGCAAAATATCGAAACATTGAGAAAGTTTTAAGAGTTGGCGTACATACCGCAAAAGCTACTTTTCCTAAAATATCCTCAGGAATGGCTCGACCAGATTTGTACACTTTTGTGTAAAATTTATCAAGGCTCATGTCCATTACTTCCATACATATCCATACATCTCCCTCTCGAAACAAGGCTCCATAGAACTGTACTGTGTAGGGACAGGCCGAGCTACGCATAGAAATGTCTAAATCCATCAGCAGCCGCTTTTGCTCCTGTGTATTAACAGTAGCAGCTATCCTCTGGAAATATCAGTACGTTCTCTTTTTCAAATAGCTCCAACTCCTCCCAGACGTCATGTTGCAACGAAGCTTATGGCTCATCGTTCTATACGAATACCTTAACAGCCATAATTGTGCCGCTCTGTTTGTGTCGCATTTTATCAACAATCCCGTACGCTCCTCGACCAAGTACACAAAGTGTTTCCAAATCATCAGCTTCTACCACAAACGTCTTTTCGTCTATAGTAATGGTAGTCCGTTTGTCTAAATTTCTTGGTGGCGTCCTGAAATGAAACCATAAGAGCATAAACAGTAGCTGAAGACGCCATTCTGCTTGATATATACATATATATCTACGCTGTGCTAGTCGCTGCACGAGCGCGCATGCTTACAAAAACAAAGTCCTTCTTCAACGAGACAATCTATATCACTCGATATTGCGCTCAAACTTGAACCATTTCTTTGTATCTTACTCCGACACCGTACTCGTATACTTTTCACATACTACGATATACCAAGAGTTTATCGATGTAAGATCATGAACTGTACCATCCGTATCTAAATAGTATACCAACGGTGGTCGGCAAAACGAAGAAAGAATGTAAAGATAGTCAATCTCTCTCTCTCTCTCCCTCTTTCTAACAAATGTGATTACATTGAATAGAAAGTGATAGAGCGTGGCTGTCTTCGTATCCTATCTTACTCCGTTTTGTCGACCATTTTTACACCGTTTACACATGGATGGCGCAGCCTCCATCCTCTATATAAGTCAATGCAAGAGATACATCATGTATACAGCGCGAAAAACACTACGCTCACAATCAGTTGACAGATACTGCGGCAATGCCTTTACGTACACTGGTACAGGTGTTTCGTCAGAGACCTGCAGCTTCAGATTGCGTTTTCCACGACGTAGGGCCATGATATGAGCTATGATCGAACGCGTGCGCTGGCCGCGCAAATTTGACAGTACTCCAGACTCTGGAAATCAGTGGGACATGATGGCTGATGATGGCACAGGACGCAGTGCGTATGTAATCTGGAAAAGCGAGAAGAAACTGAGCTGAGTACGATAGGTGCCGCGAAACGTTTATATTTAGATTTCAGTTTAGAGTTTAGAGTTTAGAGTTTAGGTTCAGGTTCAGCTTTAGGTTATTTCGCAAAAGAGCTTCGGGTCGCGTCGCACACGTCCGCAGCGAACGCAGACTCCTCTCATTAGTATAGTATACAGTGCAACAAATCTATCAGCGTCGCTTTATACTGTCTGAAAAATATTATGCTGTCGCGACGAACGTACTGTGCGAGAAAATCTGAATCTTCGTACATATGTATATACATACATACATACCTCCGTCTCAGTCGCACTCTGTTGCCCATATATGAAATCTTTAGTAAAGTTGAGCTGCATCGTCTGAAGTTGGTTGCGCGAAAATCGCGCAAGTTTCGCAACTGTAATCCATTAAATTTAAAAGTCGTCCGTTTGCGAAAAATGCGATAGTACTTTTCTGCTGTAGTCTTTCACTCCGCGAGCTTTCACCAATCGTCAGAAGCGACGCAGACAATTTTGACAGATCGGCGAACGCAACGAGCGCGGAAAAACAAATCCAAATTATTTCCTTACAAAAAATTGTGCGCGGCCGATGGTTTTAGGAAATTTTTTCGTACGCGTGCGACCATCATGGAGGTATATGGAGGGAGCATAATTACAAATCTTTCTACTTAAGGGTGCTGTCACATGGCAGAGTCAGAAATTCGGAAAACGGAATCTCGGAAAAGTAACGGAAAGGGGGTCAACCATGGAGGGAGGAATATCTGAACGGAGCATAAATGCGCGGGGGTGAAGCATGAGACATGGGACGAAGGTTAACCGCTCAACCTTGATTATCTTTCTCCTTTCAATATGGTCGCCATCTTGAGCGGTTAACTTCACTCCCCCCCCCCCCCGCCGTTTAGAAAAGTATCTTATGCTCTCTCCAGATATTCCTATCTCCATGAATACGTAATCTAGGGAGAAGGACAATTTTTCGTAGGGTATTTCTCGCTACGTTTGGTAGGCGAGGTGTTTGACTTTTCAAATCGTTTGTTCGTTCGTATCCGTAATTTTCAGCAATTACATTTATCAGGGACATAATAATCAAAATATTTATTTCTTCCAAATGTACGCGAGCGATGCAGTAGCGAAAGAACGTATCAGGATTATTCTCAGTGAAACTTTATCTTTTAAACTCTTAAAGGCCGATTTTTCCAACGTATGATTTAACTATTAGTAATAGATAATTAGCTTATCAAGAAGTTGAAAAAACCGAGCCTTATACATATACTACATCCTTTTCAAACCTTTCAAACGGTTTGTCCCTCTAAATTGAAAACTACGTTTTTCACAAGGTCATATTTACAGCTGTGTTGTCATTATAACGATCGGTCGCAGTGTTACGCTGCCGCATTGTGACATTTTTCAAATTATTAAGGATCGTGCTTTCGCGACAGTTATGTGCGAGCAAATTATAAACGAATATTATATCAATTTAGAATATAATAGAATCAACAAGGAGGTGAGTCGACGTGTACCGTCATGTTTTATCGGTTAATATGAAACAATGAGATTCAATATTGCAAGCAAAAAGCTTCATTTTATACTTTCAGTAGCGTGCATTCTACGTTTTACCATCTTTCTAGGAAACGTTGACAGAAATATCCACTTTATCCAAGCAAGTACACGTTGAGAAGATCGATGATGCGTCAACGAGGTAACAAAGCATTTAATCTGAATATACCTGTAATATACATGATAAAATATTGCCACCACTTGGTACACGACACACAGTCATGATTCGTCTTATTCTTTTGTCGCGTGTAGCTTTTACTTTTTGCCCTTTCAGATTTCTCAAAGCAGCGTCTATAATAGAAAAGAATTTGTCTCTTTTCAAATCTGTCTGTGGCCATGTAGACACCGTTACCACAATTCTTCAATATTTGACAAATTTTGGTGTAAAATTTCGGCTTGCGAATGATACGTTTGGTACGTGTGATGCTGTGCGGAATGTCGGAGCGTACTTGTAAAAAACCATACCACTACACACGTTTCTCAGCTGCGCGCACCTTTACATCTTCGTTTGCTAACAAAGATGCGATACGTGCTGACTTATATAAAACGGCTCACTTTATAGGCGGCTTTTACATCAGAGAAATTCTTTTTGTCTTGATTTTTCTTCTTCTTTTATAGAGGAGGAATACAGGAACAACAAAGAAGAAATAATCTTGTCAGTAATGCTAACAATCTTCAATGTATGTAGAGAACCCCAAGTGCACATATTTCTGGAAACGGTCATCATGTAATAGTTTCTTTCTTCTACTTGTTCATGTTATCAATTAATTATATTACTTATTACATTGTTTTAATTCAAACGCGTCATGTCGAAATTATACACAGTATAATTTTATAGCGGTACTAATCTTTACATTTTACAGCAAAAATTCAAAGCTACATAAAATTCAGTACGATCGTTTGAAAAACGAGTTTTCAAGTAACTATAACACTGTCATAATGTATGGTATGTGTGTCTTTATCTTTTATTACGGAGGATTTTTTAATTTTATTGTTTTTTTATGTAGATCAAAACAACGAAATGGTGCTTCTAGACGATTCAGACTTGTATGCAGTTGTCAGCTGTTTAAGGATAGTAGGACATTCTTATATAAATAAAATTTGGGTGCAAGTGTCAATTAAACAGAAATTTCTATCGCACATAAAGAGATATTTTCATCTTAAAGACTTAATCACTCGTATATGCTGGGTGACTGCCGTAAAAGACGTAACATCCCATACATTCCATACATGTAATATAAATGTAATATCTATATGGTCAGAAAATATTGCACGTGCAAAATATTTGGCAAGACTTCTCAAGGTATGTATATTATTTTTTATTATGTAGCACAGAGTGCTTAGAGGTATACGTTATATGAACGTTCGTAAAATAATTTCTGCTTTTAATTATTCAGCAAGATGTGGTATTCATAAATACGCATATGGATCTCTATGGTGGTGTCATGCTTTTACCTTGGACAAAAATATTTGACAACATATATGAAAGATATAAATTTGGCTTCATCACGTTGATACAGCCAAGTAAAAATGAAGTGAACCTATCAAATCGTCCTTCTGACGTGGAATCTATGTCAATTTATAATTTGTATTACAATGGCAAATGGCACAAACCTGCGAAAGGCACATATTGGAAGCAAAATGACGTTTTATTGGCAAACGCAACTAGGTACGTAAAGAACACACATGCATTCTATTCTTCAATCTTTGTCTTTGTTCTTGGAATTAAGAAATCGAATAAAATTCACAAATGTAATCGATTAACTTATTATAGTGAAGATCTTAGGATGTGTTTTGATTCAGCTCTAAAAGGACTCGAGATTTGGAAAGTCTATCCTCTTCAGAACAAACTGTTTCTAATCAGTAAATTGATAAGATCGCTACAATACAGTAGGTTAGGTTATTAAAGTTTTTTTTTTTTTACATCTGTGTATAAATACACATACACTTCTATAGTCTTTTATTCTGCATATTTGTGTTTCTTTACTGATAACGTTTATTTTTAATTTTTTTTTCTCCTCAGTAAATCTCTGAAAGAGGCAGACAAGTTGGTAAGATACCCACACTTGGATAAAATGTCATTACTTTATTCTCAGAATGATAGATTCGAAGTAATCCAAATTCGTATTCCAAGAGGTGTTATTATTCTTAAGGAGAAAAGTGAAGAAATGTTGTTTCTTCGTTTGGCACAAATTTTAATTTCTGGCAATTCTGTTATTGTGTTAACTGATGCAACGTCCTGTAAAGTGGCGCCGTATTGCGACATCTTTTCATTTTCTCAGATACCTCGAGGTGTTATAAATGTACTGTCAAATGAAAATACACGCGATTTAGAATTATCCTTATGTACCACAGCGTACGCCAACTATGAGAAACGATTCTTCACATCTAGTTGGGAAGAAACTTATATAAATCTTACTCTACCCAAGCAAATTGTATTCCCTCTCTTAAATGCTAATTTTATTAATGATATAGAGCATGAGCGTCTGCTTGCTAACAAAGATGAAGATACATAAGCACCTCGGTGTGTAGAAATATATATAT